>JANAVB010040620.1:4672638-5025138 GCA_029216955.1 Iris pallida
GGCGGGGGCGGCGGGCTTGGCGACATTCGGGCTTGGGGCGGGGGCGTCGGGGGCTGGGCGGCTGGCTTGGGGCGGGGGCGTCGGGGCCTGGGCGGCGGGCTTAGGGCGGGGGCGTCGGGGGCTGTACGGCGGGCTTGGGGCGGCGGGCTTTGGTCGGGGGCGGCGGGGGGCTTTGCTTATCAAATTCATCTAATTTATATATTGGCTAAATAATGTGTTATCCATATTGGGTGTTATCCATTAGTTTGGTGGTGTTTGGATTAGTAAATGTGAATATGGCGTTTGGGTTCATGGTGTATATGTTCACTGTGTCAAGGATAGTGCGAGTTCTTCATCTGCATAAGTCAGTGTTTGGGTTCATGGTCTATACATCTAACTGTGATATACATATATATATGTGCCTATTATAATTAGCATGCAGGACGGCTTGGGGTGTAATGTGTGATTGTAGACATGGTAGGAATTATAGGTAATTAACGCTAGTGTGACTAGATTAAGGTAGTGCTTGCTAGATAATAAGGACACTCTAGTATCCTAACCAAGTTAATTTAGACTAGATATTTAGGATATAGCTCCCATATCCTAGAAGTGGACTCTTGCAATTTAGAAATAGATAGATTGACTTAGTTTGGTATCGGTATCGGTATCGGTATCGCACTATCGGTCAAGGTTCACAATCATCGGAATCGGTTTCGGACTATTCCTATGAGTATTGGTATCGGCGATATCGGTAGTATCGGCGGTATCGTATCGGAGCATCGGACTTTGGTATCGGAAAACAAATAATTATTAATAAATTATTTATATTTAAAAATATATATTTTATACATGTAGGCATAATTTTAAGTATTTCAGCGTTATTTCTTAGTAGTTTTGAAATTATATGAAATAGTAGTCACCCTTACCGATTGGTTTTGCCGAATTGACCGGAACAAAGACCCCCATATATAGTCGGTATCGATCAATATTTGGTATCGGTCGGTATCGGATCGGAACATGCCAAACCGTATCGGTATCGGCCGTATCGGATCGGTATCGGCCGATACTTTAAACCATGCTATCGGTATCGAACTATCGATATCGGTATCGAACTACTAGTAACAATTATATTTATATTTTTCTCTTCTCGAGCTAGAATACTAGCGGATCCACCAGTTACATGATTATATACTAATTCTGTTTAGTTTGTCTTACTATACAGATTTTTACATCTAATCTGTGATGGATCGTTATTTCGTTGATCGTACATGGATGTACAAACGACAACACGAGAGCAGAATAGGTGTGAGTGACGATTTTTAGGCAGGCGTGGAAGTGTTTCTTAAGTATGCCATGAGCAAAGCTCAGTTTATGGACGGTAACAAAATCAAGTGTCCATGTCGTAATTGTCGCAATAGACGTTACGAAGAAGTGGTGAGTGTAAGAGATCATTTGACCCGTAAGGGTTTCGTACGTGATTACGACCTGTGGTCATCGCAAGGTGAACTATATGCCGAAAGACAGGTTACGAATGCTGCTACTTATGCTTTTGATGATAATGCTGCAGCGGATTTTGTCGTCGATGACGACGAATGCTCCGTTGATTATGGAGACGTGCAGAACCTTGCACGAGATATGGTGTACGACGTGGCAGGGCCTAATTTTGATCCGGAGGATCCTAATCCCGAGGCGAAGGAGTTCTATGATATGTTTCAGGATGCTGAAACTTCTTTATATCCTGGTTGTGATCCACATTCCGTACTGTCAGTGACGATGCGGTTGTTGAACATAAAGTCCGATTTTAACTTGCCACAAACTTGCTATGATCGGATTACACAACTAATGAAGAAGGTGTTACCGAAGGAATCAAAAGAGCTTCCAAAAAACTTCTACAAGTCGAAGATGATGGTCCGACAACTGGGACTGGGGTACGACAAGATAGATTGTTGTCGCAACGGATGCATGTTGTACTACAAGGAGAACGAGGATGTAGAAAGTTGTCGCTTTTGTAATGCGGATCGTTACAAGGAAGTCAGGGGAAAAGGAAAGTCAACTAGAAAACGACGTCCTTACAAGTATATGTATTACTTGTCGATCACGAAGCGCTTGCAGAGGATGTATATATCTCAGAATACAGCAGAACACATGACGTGACACAACGAAGAATGCACAAAGGACGATGGAGAATTGTCACATCCTTCGGATGGAGAGGCGTGGAAATATTTTGATTTTTGCCATCCGAATTTTGCTGCAGAGCCCAGAAATGTACGCATGGGGCTATGTTCTGATGGATTCGCCCCTTTCGGGCAGTCGGGATCTCAATACTCCTGTTGGCCGGTCATTCTGACCCCTTACAATCTGCCACCATGGATGTGTATGAAGACTCCTTATATGTTCTTGACAGCTATCATACCGGGTCCCAAAAATCTGACGAAGAATATCGATATATATTTACAGCCGTTGGTGGATGAGCTAAAACAGCTGTGGGAGATCGGCGTCACGACGTATGATATTTCCAGGAAACAGAACTTTCAGATGAGAGCTTCACTGATGTGGACAATTAATGATTTTCCCGCATACGGTATGCTATCGGGATGGAGTACTCACGGCACCCTATCTTGTCCGATATGCATGCAAAATAGTAAGGCGTTTCGCCTTAAGCATGGAGGAAAAACTTCTTTCTTTGATTGTCATCGTCAATTTCTGCCCGCGAGTCATCCTTGGAGAAAGAACAAGGACGCATTCAGAGCTGGAAAACAAGAATTTTCTCATCCGCCTGCCAGATTGTCGGGATACGATATTTGGGAAGATGTAAAGGATTTTCCCACTGTAATGGAATATCCATCGAACAATCGTGTCGATGGGTTCGGACAAACCCATAACTGGACCAAACAGAGTATCTTCTGGGACTTGCCTTATTGGAAAGATAATCTTATAAGGCATAATCTTGATGTTATGCATATCGAAAAGAATGTGTTCGATAATGTCTTCAATACCGTCATGGACATTAAAGGAAAGACGAAGGACAATCCAAAAGCAAGACAAGACATTGCCGAGATATGGGTTCCGTTGGCCGAACTATCAATATTTTTTAGGGATATTTGTTCAACTAAGTTGACTGTGCAACATATGGTTGAACTTGAGGAGAAGATTATCTTAACAATTTGCAAGTTGGAGAAAATATTTCCTCCTGGCTTCTTCGACAGCATGGAACATCTACCGATTCATCTAGCATACGAAGCCCGTGTCGGTGCATCTGTTCATTATCGATGGATGTACCCATTTGAAAGGTACATAAATATCGATATAATTTAAGCTGAATTTCTATTTATTTTAAAATTCTTTCTTAATTCTCAAGATAATTTGTCTCTCTAGATACCTACACCATCTAAAGAAGAAAGTTGGCAACAAAGCTCATGTAGAGGCTTCGATATGTGAAGCATATCTTATCGAAGAGGTTTCAAACTTTTGCTCCATTTATTTCGATACTCATGTTAAAACAAATCGAAATAGACCTCAAAGGAATGACGAGGACGTTGAGGATGGAGGAATATTCAATGTAAGGGGCAAGCCTGTTGGGGCTAGTAAAAGACGGTGGTTGACAGACGACGAGTATGATGCCGCTCACCGATATGTCTTGTTAAACTGTGACATACAAGAAGTGAGAGATTTGGAGAAGTAAGTCAGTACACTAAATATCGTTATAATCTCGAATTTGATGAAGTAAGTGACTACACTTATATATTCTTATTTTCTCTAATAGTGTATTTAGAGATGAAATCAAAATGAGGAGACCCGATATTACCGATGAGGGACTTCAAAGAGAGGTTGATTGTACATTTCCGTCATGGTTTCGCAAATGCGTAAGTAACTGTGATTATAATTGAGATTATTAATATATAATCTGAAACATTTAAATTATAAATATTTGTTTACAGGTTTTATTGCCTGAAACAACACTCACTCATGAGAGTGTTCGTTATCTGGCACTAGGACCGAAGAAGCAAATAAAGACTTGGCCAGGCTATGTCGTTAATGGCTTCAGGTTTAAGTCAACTCAGAATGCTATAAATGTCGAATTTATCAATGACGGCATCAATACCAAGGATTCCGGTGTTTGCATAAGAGGCACCGTCTATGACGACGAGCCGGACTTTGACTATTATGGAGTGCTTCAGGATATTGTAGATTTACAATATACTGGCCCACATGATATGCATATTGTGATGTTCAAATGTGAGTGGTTCGATATGACACCAAATATCGGTTGGAGAATCGATAAACAATTTGGATTCGTCGATATAAATCATCGTAGGAGGTATAGAGGGTCCGATACATTTGCAATAGCAAATCAGGCTGTTCAAGTCTACTATACAAGCTACCCAAGGCGTCGTAGAGATCGATTTGACTGGTGGGCAGTATGCAAGATTAAATCTAGAAATACATTCAACGTTGGAGACCCAGCATACCAAGAGGACCAGATCGAAAAGTCCCAATACTTGGGACAACACTCAGATACAATGGATGTTAAAGATATTGTTGAGGAAAATAGAGGGGAGGAAGAGGTTGATACACAAGACTTAGCTGTCAACCAGGGGAGAAAGAGGCGTCTTGTCCCAAATTTTGAGACAGAAGAAGAAGAAGAAGAAGAAGAAGAAGAAGAAGAAGAAGAATTTGATGGGGATGAGGATACAGATGAAATCGATGATGAAGATAAGGATGAGGATGAGGATGAGGAGGATGATGATGAAGACGAGGCCGAGGATGAGAACGAAGACGATGATTAGGTTAAATATTGTTGTATAGTAAAAACACTTCCAATTACGTGAATTAAGTTTGACCTCATAAAAGCAATTACGTGAATTCATGTTTTTTTCATTCGATTATTTACTTATTGCAGATGGCACTCCTAGTCTTTTTCGTCGCGGCGGCACTCGTCTCCCTACTGGTGGTATGTATATTTTAGTTTAGTTTTTTATATCCATTTACACTTTCATATTGTTAATTATGTTTATGTGTTCTATTTACAGGTCATGATGGCTGGCCGTGGTGGTGGTGCTGGTCGTGGTGGTGGTAGTGGTGGTGGTAGTGCGGGTCGTGGTCGTGGTCGTACTGGTGCTGGTGGTCGTGGTCGCGTTCAGAGTTCCCGGGATGTGACCCCATCGAGCGAGCCTGACCCGGAGAGTACCCCGGGCACAGACGTATCCTGCCCTCGATCGACCACTTCATCGAGGCATCAGTCCGAATCTGCTAGCGGATCTGATCCGCTATCGGAACCACTAGCAGCGGATCCACCAGGGGATGCCCCAGTTACTGCACAGTGGGCCCCGGAGTACCCCCATACTCGGTTCCATCCGGTTACTGGGGAGTACATACGCGGACCCGCGGATCCTCCGACGGCACCAGAGAGGCCGAGAGGCGAGTTCCGACGAGAGCCATGGCCCGCGGGGACCTCGTAAGTAAATTTAAGTTAATTTATTAAATTTCTTTCATTTATTCAAGTTAATAATCCAGTCGTTTCTTCTTTGTAGGTTTTTTCCGTTTAATGTTGGCAGGGCCCTTGGAGAAATTATCAGGGCTAACTTCCACGGTCCTTACCTCAACTTTACGCCGGTGCCCCCAACCGAGCAGTACGTCTGGCTCGACGAGTTGAGGGTATATATCTATATTTTTTGGTTAAGTCTATGTGATTCTTTAATCAACCATTTTATAAATTACCTGATAATTGATTTTCTGTGTTAGAGAACGTACTGGTAGCCCCCCCATCGCGAGGAGGGGATCCGCAGGACCTACCGAAGCACATGCTCGAAGAAGATACGGGATATGATTCATGACCTAAAGATGGGGCATACGAGGCCGAATTGGATCCGACAGGACTATTATGAGGACCTCTTAGGCATGATGGATAACCCTGCATACAAGGAGAAATCGGCGAAGGCGAAAGTGAACCGATCTGCCGCGGGCCTTCATACGGGGGGATCAAGGTCTCACGCAGCGACACTTGCAGATCTGGTGAGCAACCGTAAATTTATTTCACTATCGAATTAGGTATTATTAATTAAAGGAGTTAATTAGTTTCTACGCAAATTTCGTATGCAGGCCCAACGGGCGATGAAGGAGGGAAGGGCGCCAGAATTGGTCACCATGCACGACGTCTTCCAGCATACGCACAAAAGACGGAAGGACGGGAGCTTCGTCGACGAGAGGGCCAAGGAGACTGATGTAAGTACTTATGATTATGAGATTAACGTTAGAATTAAAAGTATTCGGACTATAACTTAGTTAAACTTAGGATTCACACTTAACTTAGTGAAACATAGGATTTAGATTACAACTTAGGTAAATCTTATAATATAAACACATTCATTTGATAGGCTGCGTATCGTGAGGCCCTTAGTCGGACTCAGTTACCTGACACCGAGGATGTCGGTGAAACGACGCCCTTCCGGGCGCCCTCTTCTTTGGCCGCTCGGAACGACTTGTTCGTAGATACCGTCGGCGGCTTTAAGAAAGGGTACCTGTACGGAGTCGGCTCCCTAGGGCCATTGCATATGGCGACGCAGAGATTTCCACCGACACCGCCTCCGGATATTATGTGTGAGAGCTTTGAACTAATTGTGCTATAATCGGCTTATAGCACCGGATATTATGTTACTCTTTAGGATAATTGATATTTACTTTCTATTAATTTGGTTTGGTCTGTGATTCTTGGATAATTGGTCGTATGTGCATTACTTGGTCTATGTGATTCTTGGATAATTGGTGTGCATTATATATTTGGTCTGTGTGATTGTTGGATAATTGGTGTGCATTATATATTGGTTTGGTTTATGCATATATTTGTGAACAGGGAAAGTGCTGCAATTTTTTTCCCAAAAAACCCAGTTAGCGACGGACTAGTAACCGTTTAGCGACGAATATTCCCAGTTGCCGACGGGTTTTCGACAGATAGTCCGTCGCTATCTGGAGTTTTTAAACTATTTCTAGGCAGCGACGGATTAGCGACGAATTATCCGTCGGCAACGTTCTGGTGGTATAAGCTTCGACGGAACAGCGACGGACACGTCGTCGCCCGGGCGACGGATAACCAGCCGTTAAACCGTCGCTGTAATTGACGACGGCTTAGCGACTGGTTATCCGTCGCCATGGTTCTGGAAATGCATGACATTTCCAGAACCATGGTGACGGATAATCCGTCAGTAATCCGTCGCTATTGAGTCGCGGTAGCGACGGGTCCGCGACGACTATTCCGTCGCCATGGTGCTGGAAATGCCAAGCATTTCCAGAACCTGATCGACGGATAGTCCGTCATAAAATCGTCGCAACTCTATCATTAATTACCGACGGATACCGACGGCATAGCGACGGAACGATACGATCTGATACGCTGTTACGACAGGTTACCGACGGAAAGTTACGTCGCTATTTCCTACACAGTTCAATACTTAATAGTTGAAATGGACGGGAATCCGTCGGGAACGTGTCGCTAAGTCTTCAAATTGTAACGTCGACTATCCGTCGCTAATCCGTCATGTGACGACAACTTAGCGACGGAAGGTTATTAGCGACGAACTGATTGCCGACGGATGTTTTTGGCCAATATTCGTCGGTACTCGGTCGCTAATTGTAATTACCATCGTCTTAGCGACCGATGCGGCCGTCGCTAAAACGATAAATTTTGGTAGTGATCTTTGTGGGATTTAATTCAATCTTTCCATAAGATTTGAATTAATTTCGTTGCTATCTTTGTGGAATTTGAATTAATTTCGTTGCCATCTTCGTGGGATTTGATTCAATCTTTCCATAAGATTTGAATTAATTTCGTTGCCATCTTTGTGGGACTTAATTCAATCTTTCCATAAGATTTGAATTAATTTCATTGCTATCTTTGTGGGATTTAATTCAATCTTTCCATAACTGAGAAGGCGGTTAGGGTTTCTACCCTCTCTCTATATATACTCTCTTCTGGCCTCATTTGTGAACTACTACGAATTTTATAAGTCAGAAAAGAGAGAGAGAGAGAGGGAGCTGCTGCCGCCATTGCAAGTCCATCCGAGGAGTCAGAATAGAGGTGACTTCGAGCCTTCCACAAGTTCTTCAACTTGCTGGTTCCTGGAAGCAATTCGTGTGGGGCGAATCTTGCTTTGAGCAACGGTGTTTTGACACCCCAGCAACTTTTCTTCATCTCTTCTTTCTCTAGATTATTGTAACTCGTTCTGTCCCAATTGCAACACGTTTGCAAGGAAGAACGAGAGATCTTCTCTTCTCTATTTTCCTCCTTCATATTGTAATCTGGCTATTTGGTTTTTTGTATCATCGTAGATCTTGAGTTTGATCACTACAAAGTTTTTTGTGTGACATCTCAGATCTCGATTGCATCAGTTTTCCATCTTTGGTCAAGCCCCGAAACTGACAATCTCAAAGCAAGATCCTTATAGATGGAAAACATTAATGTTTCGCTCGTCCAATCGGACTACTGCAAGTTGGAAAAGTTTGATGGAGAGCATTATCAAGTCTGGAAGAGAAAGGTTTATCTAACTATTTAACTCAAAGACGTTGATCATGTACTGATAGAGGAAGAACCTTCTGTTCCAGACACTGGGTCTACTGTCGCAATCAATACGGCTGCCAAACTCCAGGCCAAATGGAAAAAGAAAAATAGCATCTGCAGGCTTCTCATCCTGAATGCTATGGAGGATTCTCTGGCAGACTCCTACGTGAAGAAGGAATTTGCCAGAGACATATGGGAGTCTGTAGAAAAACTGTATGAAGAAGACAGGAACAGGAGCAAGATGTTTGTGGTTGAAAAATATCACAAATTGCTCTTTGAGGACGAGAAGTCCATGTTGCCAAAGGTGAAGGAATTTCTGAAGCTGCGTCAGAAACTGGAAGACGAAGAGATGCCGCTTCCCGACAAGTTTATCGTTGGAGGGATCGTCTCAAAACTTCCTGCTGGATGGAGTACCTTCTATGCAAGGATGCTTAGAAAGAAGCTAGATATTAGCTTGGGAGATCTACTTCAAGAGATCCATGTTGAGGACGAGATGCGTTCCCAACAGAAGATGGACACTCTGTCCAAACAGTTGGCTAAGGCCAATCTAGTGCAGACGAGAGAACCCAAGGGGAAGCAGGCGACTTCTCATCACAAGAAGAAGGACTTCACCAATCTAAAAGTGAAGGGTCCTTCATTCAAGCAACAGAAGTCCAAGTCCCAAGTGACTTGTTTCAATTGTGGCAAGAAAGGCCACTACAAGAGTGAATGCAGATCCAAGCCTAAACAATCAGAGAAAGGTGAGCCTAGTAAGGTTTCATTGGTTTCTAATATTGTTGCTATGTTCGCACAGGTCACAACTGTGGGGGTTGACTCTGCCTGGTAGATAGACACTGGTGCGACTTGTCATGTCTGTTCTGGCAAGGAATGGTTCGTCACGTACCAGCCGATATCTGAGAAGGTTGTTATGGTGAACCAGGCCCAAGCTGATGTTCTGGAGATCGGGACTGTGGAGCTGAAACTCACTTCTGGGAACACTCTAACGCTTCAAGGTGTGAAGCATGTTCCGGCGATTGCCAAGAACCTGATCTCTGGGAGCCTGCTCTGCAACACAGGCTTGAGGATGGACATCAATACTGGTCAGATGGTGATGTCCAAAAAGGGAACATACTTCGGGAAGGCTTATCAAACCGAAGGAATGTTTAAAATTCAGCTTGTCAACCAGTTTGATGACATTAATGCAGTTGCATTTTCTGATTATTCTCTTGAGTTGTGGCATAATAGACTTAGACATGTTCATTGTAAAAGAATTAACAAAATGTCTAGTCTAGGACTTATCTCCAAATGTGGGGGTAAGGTGGAGAAGTGCGAAGTATGTGCTCAGACGAATATCACAAGAAAACCCTTTCATCAGGTCAATCGAAGCACAGATCTTCTGGAGTTAGTACACTCTGATATCTGTGACTTCAAACATTTCTCCACGAAGGCCGAGATAAAGTATTTCATAACCTTTATCGACGACTTCTCAAAATACGCGTTCGTCTACTTGCTCAAGACTAAAGACGAAGCTTTCGAGAAGTTCAGAGAGTTTAGGGCCGAAGCTGAACGGCAGACTGGACAAAAACTCAAGAGGTTGAAAAGTGATCGAGGTGGGGAGTACAGGTCTCATGACTTCGCATCGTTCTGCAAAGAACATGGAATCATATGCGAGACTACTGCTCCATATTCTCCTCAATCCAACGGAGTCGCAGAGAGGAAGAACCGAACATTAACAGAAATGATGAATTCAATGCTGCTTATTGCAGGTCTTCCAAAATGCTACTGGAGAGAAGCTGCATTAACGGCCACTTTCATTCTGAATAGAGTGTCATATGCAACTTCGGACTTAACTCCTCATGAACTCTGGTTCAAAGTCAGACCAAACTTGAATGTCATTCGAGTGTGGGGGTGTCTGGCGTATGTAAAGCTCCCAGATCTGAAGATTCAGAAGCTGGGGACAAGGACTACAAAGGCGATCTTCTTGGGGTATGCCGAGAAGAGTGATGCTCGAAGATTTCTTGATATTGATTCAAATTATATCATCGAATCTCGCGATGCTGAATACTTTGAAGACAAGTTTGCAAAAGACAAAAACATTGTTCTTTCGGACATTCCGGAAAATGATGTAGGTGCAAATGAGACTGAAATCTCATATGGGCCAGTAGTCCAAGAAGAAGCTATTGTTGATGGAACAACTCTTGTACCAGAACTCGCAGAGCCGTCAGCAAAGCGAGCGAGGAGACCTAAAGACTTCGGAGATGACTTTGTCACCTATCATGTGGAAGAAGATCCGCTTACGTATGATGAGGCGATGAAGACCAGAGATGCTATCTTATGGAAGGAGGCAGTGAATGACGAGTTTGACTCTATCACCTCCAATAACACATGGGTATTGGTAGATCTACCTGAAGGAGAAAAGCCCATAGGATGTAAATAGATCTTCAAGAAGAAGATGAAGGCAGATGGAACTATTGACAAGTTCAAGGCCAGGCTGGTAGCTAAGGGATTTTCTCAGAAATAGGGGATAGACTACTTCGACACGTACGCTCCAGTAGCTCGGATGACCACCATCAGGATGTTAATCGCTCTAGCAGCTATACATAAGTTGGTGATACATCAGATGGATGTAAAGACAGCATTCCTGAATGGGGAGCTAACCGAAGAGATTTACATGCAACAGCCAGATGGATTTGTCGTCAAAGGTCTTGAAGACAAAGTCTGCAAGTTGGTAAAATTATTGTATGGTTTGAAGCAAGCTCCCAAGATATGACATGAGAAGTTTGACAAAGTTATTAGGTCAAATGGCTACAGAGTCAGCGAGACGGACAAATGTGTTTACACAAAGTTCGCTAATGGAAGAGGAGTCATCGTTTGTCTGTACGTGGACGATATGCTAATCCTAGGGACGGATATAGGCTGTGTCACGGAGACAAAGAAGTTCCTCTCAACCAAGTTCAGTATGAAGGACTTGGGGGATGCAGATGTCATCTTGGGCATAAAGATCATTCGGATAGATACTGGAGTAGCGTTGTCACAATCTCACTACATTGAGAAGATGCTCACACGCTATGGGTATAAGGATCTTCCAGGGATCGATATACCATACAGGTGTGATCAGAAGCTGAAGCCAAACTCGAGGGAAAGCGTCAGGCAACTGGAGTATTCTAGCATTATCGGAAGTTTGATGTACACAACCACTGCCACAAGGCCTGACATAGCTTTCGCCGTAGAAATGCTGAGTCGGTTCACAAGCAACCCAGGGGTTGAGTACTGGAAAGCTGTGAAGCGGGTGATGAGATATCTCAAGAAGACTCAGACATATGCACTGCACTACAACGGGTATCCGACAGTAGTGGAAGGCTTCAGTGATGCTAGCTGGTGTTCAGAGGTGGAAAGAGAGCGATCCACAAGTGGATATGTCTTTTCCTTGGGTGGAGCTGCTATATCGTGGAAGTCGAAGAAGCAGACTATACTCTCTCGTTCCTCCATGGAATCTGAATTCTATGCACTTGAAACTGCAGCAGATGAAGCAGAATGGCTTCGGGAGCTCATATATGATCTTCCAGTGGTTGGGGCTCAGATATCGATGATACCGATATACTGTGAAAACCAGGCGACTACGGCGGTGGCATCAAATGACCTCTTCAATAGAAAGATGAGGACTGTGCGGTTGAAGCACAGGACAGTACACGATCTTATCAAAAGAGGTATAATTGCAGTGATTGATATTCGGAGTCAGAAGAACCTAGCAGATCCGTTCACAAAGGGCCTCAAACGCCAGTTGGTCGATAACACAGCTTGTAAAATGGGCTTGAAGGTATTCTGATAGTGTGTCTTTGTAATCCTACCATAAAGTTTTATGCTATTAGTTCAAAGAGAAATCTACTAGGCATTTAACTTTTGGTTCAAAGGAGGATCACTGACTGGAAAACTATCAGGTAACAGTGGGTACTTGTTCTCTGGAACATGGAAGGGATACGGACCCATAACCACTGTTGTCTACTATGTATTTTCTGCGAAAAAAATAGATCTTGTGGAAGGTTGGCTTAAACGCCTTAATGATTTTTCAGGCAGAGTGAATGCCTGGTGTGCTTTACAGGAAGCACGGTAGAGCAGCACTACAAGGAGTAAAACTCCATGCTACAGTGGGGTGACTCCACCATGAGGTTCCCAGGTCTGGGGTAATGCCTCGGCTTTGCAAGCCAAGTCATAGCGGCGTAGTACCGCAAATAGACAGGTAGCCTAATGCTGTATGACATAATTAAAGAGTTGTAGACAGCACTACAAAGGGGAGGATGGCCCTATGTTACAGTGGCACGACACCACGATGAGGTACCCAGGTAGGGGTAAAGCCTCGGCCTTGCAAGCCATGTCGTTGCGGCGTAACACCGCAAGGAAGCCTTAGGATTCATGCTGAGTAGATTGGCACTACAAAGAGGCTGAGACCTCATGCTACAGTAGTATGACACTACGATGAGGTTCCCAGGTAGGGGTAATGCCTCGGCTTCAGGCCATGTCATAGCGGCGTAGCACCGTAAGGAAGCGCAAGGCTTCATGCCATGTCTCTTTAATAAAAAAACTCATCTATAGTGTATGGAAAGAGATATCATGCCGTCTCTTGAAGGTAAACTTGTAGACGCCCAAAATTATATACTGAAACCAGGCTGGCACAGGGCCTTTAATGTGCAGCCAGAAGCACACGTAACTACACTTTATGAGTGGAAAGAATTACAATTGTGGTGCAGAATTCAAGGCGTAGTCCATTCTTGTATCACATTGTTATTTAATCATGCGGGAAGATTCAAGTCGTCAGCGACATCTATCCTAAAGCAAAATAGACAGTTACTGTGGGGAACGCTCAACCCTGGACACATATATATGTTGTGATATGTGGAGGATTGTTGGTGCCTTCTTTACATGGAGAGAGCTTGCTCTCAACATGCCTTGTAAAAGTTTAGTCCCACATCGGAAATGCGCCATGAGTTATCTCAACATATATACTTGGTTGTGTTGTTGAGAGATGCACATGGAGTGGTGACCCTAAGGAGGGAACCATGTGGGTAATTTTACTAGGAGGTAAGAATAAGGCTCCAAGGATTAAGCATTAATGCTTTTGTCATTCTCTTGGATTAATTCCATTTGGAGCTAAGCCCCAAAGGGGCTTAGCGACTCGGACTCGGACTCGGACTCATGGGCTCATGGACTAGTACCAGGCTGACTGTGTAGACTACAAGTCAGTTATGGAAAGACTGATTCAATGCGATTAATTCAGATCCACCTTTTTGTGGGATTTAATTCAATCTTTCCATACGATTTGAATTAATTTCGTTGCCATCTTTGTGGGATTTAATTCAATCTTTCCATAAGATTTGAATTAATTTCGTTGCTATCTTTGTGGGATTTGAATTAATTTCGTTGCCATCTTTGTGGAATTTGATTCAATCTTTCCATAAGATTTGAATTAATTTCGTTGCCATCTTTGTGGGACTTAATTCAATCTTTCTATAAGATTTGAATTAATTTCATTGCTATCTTTGTGGGATTTAATTCAATCTTTCCATAACTGAGAAGGAGGTTAGGGTTTCTACCCTCTCTCTCTATATACTCTCTTCTGGCCTCCTTTGTGAACTACTATGAATTTTATAAGTCAGAAAAAAGAGAGAGAGAGGGAGCTGCTGTCGCCATTGCAAGTCCATCCGAGGAGTCAGAATAGAGGTGACTTCGAGCGTTCCACAAGTTCTTCAACTTGCTGGTTCCTGGAAGCAATTTGTGTGGGACGAATCTTGCTTTGAGCAACGGTGTTTTGACACCCCAGCAACTTTTCTTCATCTCTTCTTTCTCTAGATTATTGTAACTCGTTCTGTCCCAATTGCAACACGTTTGCAAGGAAGAACGAGAGATCTTCTCTTCTCTATTTCCCTCCTTCATATTGTAATCTGGCTATTTGATTTTTTGTATCATCGTAGATCTTGAGTTTGATCACTGCAAAATTTTTTGTGTGACATCTCAGATCTCGATTGCATAAGTTTTCCATCTTTGGTCAAGCCTCAGGACTAACATATATATATATATATATATATATATATACATATATATATATATATATATATATATATATATATATATATCGCAAATGATCTCTAGCCTAGTGGTTAAGAGAGATGCATGCGACCCGAGTGGTCAGGAGTTCGAATCCCAGTGGGAGCGATTCCAGAAATAATTTACCTGGTTCCAAAATATATATATATATATATATATATATATATATATATATATATATATATATATATATATATATATATATATATTTTCTTCTCTTGAATTATTATTATTATTATTGAGATATCCAACGTTAGAGATTTTGTTCATGCTATATTGGCATGTCTTTCGGATTCATTTTTTTTAACTCCCATCATTTTTTTAAATGGAATTAATGGACTTGAAAGTTCACAGACACCATGCCAGGAATCTTTGCATTTGTTAAGTTAGTTTCTTGTTCTTGAGTAGCATAAATAGACATGAGAGAAGGAAGAGTACTGGGAAGTGTATCTAGCTCCTCTTTGATTTCTCATTGCTTACTTTTCTCTCTCTCTCTCTCTCTCTCTCTCTCTCTCAGTGTCGGTAGCTATCAACAAGTTTATCTATACTTGCATACTTCTTACTCTGCTCATCCTTTCTGATGACCTCTCTTCGGAAGCACAGCGCTTGGCAGAAACAAAGATGAGCGGTGACATTGCTACTCGAGAGAAGGTATCGGAAGCCTCGAACCAACAGAGCCCTATGATAGCAGTCGGTGATGCTCGGCCGTCAAACCCCGGTCACAGCGGCGGTGTCGGTCATGTTCGTGATGAGAATAACACGAACAGGGGTTAGGAAAAAAAATTCTTTTTTTTGTTGTTGTTGTTGTGAATTTTATTTCATCATTCTACTGAATAATGGCTCCATGTATTATTTCTTCTCTAGCAATGTCGAAATATGTTAACAAACGTATTGTCAAATTTGAATGGAAATATCACCATTTTCCTATTTTCTTTGCTTCGCTTTCTCTCAACGTTCTTGGCGGTGAGAAACAAATTATAGTACAAGAAAAGGGACAGTTTCCATGCAACTGAAGGACGGACTTGTGAAATTTTTTCTTGCTCACAACTCTAAAAGACAACAAAATATAATACTTGTTGATGTTGTTTCCTTTAGACTAGAAAAAAATAGTTCCACATTGGCTACACCAAATGGTGAGTATTTCAATATAATTTTTTCTTGTGTTGAGGTGTGCACATGGGGTGTGGTGGGGCACGTGTGCCATGTGGGAGTATTTTTCTAGGAGGAAAAATGATTAACTCCTCAAAGAAAGCATTTATACTTTTTGATCATTCTCATGTCCATTAGGAGCTAAGCCCCAAAGTGACTCGGACACTAGGGCGCATTGTGGTGCTTTTATGGCGCATTTTGCACTTAGCACATCAGCATCATGCGCGAGTCGCATGGGCGGACGCATGCACGGTCCATGCACGGCTATGCGCGTATGCGCGCATGAGTTGTTGCACATGCTATGCGGCTATGCGCTTATGCTCGTTTACGTGTATGCGCGCATGAGTTGTTGCACATGCTATGCGCTTATGCACGTTTACGTGTATGCGTCCATGGACTGCAACACTGCTGGCATATGCGCGTAGGATCAACTGCAGCTATACTACTGAGGCACATATGCGTATACAACGTGGTTGCCACATGATTGCCGCTGATTGTGGGATTTAAATGGTTGCAGAAAGATATGATTAAATATTCAGATTGAATTTTTGTGGGATTTGAATTCAAATCAGTCCTATCTTTTCATAATATGCTGGCGGCCAGGATTAGGGTTATGGTTGCCACCCGACTCTATAAATACTCTCTTCGTGCCTCTTTGAGAACTTACTTCGAAAATAGGAGAGACGAAGAGAGAATCGCTGCTGTCGCCATTGGAGTACAAAAGAGTTCGTGCGAGTCCAGAAAGGAGGTGACAGAAGTTCTACGAGAACTTGCTAGTTCCTAGGAGCAGTTCGTGTGGGACGAATCTTGCTTTGAGCAACAGTGATCTTCATCACCCCAGCAAGAGTTGTGTCTTCTCTTTTCTTTTCTTTTAGTGTTCTGCATATTGTAATCCGTTCTGGTTGTCTGCAACTACAATTGCAAGGAAGAACGTGAAGTGATTTCTATCAGTTTGTAACAGAATTGTATTCAAGAAATTTATAGTGGTTTCAAGTTCATTGGAGAGCAAATTTGTTTGCCAAAGTTCCGAAGTCATAAAAACTCAGAACAAAGAAGCAAACTTGTTTGCATTAAATCTTAGTTTCTGACAGTCCTTCCATCTTAGATTGAGCCTCGGGACTAACAATCTCAAACCTTCTCGACACAAGTTTTAACAAACTTGAGAAGTTTGACGGAGAATATTACAACGTCTGGAAGAGAAAGGTAAGCCTTAATCTTCAACTCGTGAGCATAGACTACGTGTTGACAGATCCTGAGCCTATAATTCCAAAAGGTAAAAAATGCTCGGACGATCGTTGAGGCCATTGCTTTGCAGTCAAAGTGGAGGAGAGACAACAACCTTTGCAAGTTGTTTATCTTGAACTTGAAGGAGTACTCTCTGGTAGAGTCATACAACAAGACGGTCAATGCCAAGGACGTTTGAAAGTTTGTGGAGAATCTCTACAAGGCAGATAAAAACAGAAAGAAGATCCACTTGACCGAAAAAAGTCTGGTGGATACGATTTGAGGATGACAAGACAATGTTGTCTCAAGTCAAAAAATTTCTCAAGTTACATTAGAAACTTGAGGATGATGGCATGCCCTTAGTCTATGCTTTCATCATTGGGGTATTATTGCCAAGCTCCCTACCTGGGTGGAGTAACTTCATTGTAGACATGCACCGTAAGAAGATGGAGGTAGATTTGAGCATCTTTTGTACATGATACATGTTGAAGACGAGCTGAGAGCTCAACTCAAAGTGGATACTGTTAGCCCAATGATTATATCATATTTTTGAATATGGCTAATAAATTTAGTTTAACATAATGACATCACTAATATTCATGTAATCACTATTATGTTGCTACTTGAACTTAGCATTGTCCTCAATGTTCACTATATCAATATTGTTGAGCTACATAAGCTTGTACCATATTGTTTTGTTTGTCTAACATGTACTTGTAGACATGCAGTAAGCATGATCAAGCTTTGTCAAATCAGGACATATACAATGGAGAATTATTGATGGGCCAAAGACGGCGTTATACAAGAATATTTCTCTGAACTGCCTAACGACCTATCCAGGGTCTCGCATCGGGGGTTTCGCTGCCCGGTTAGCGGACAGGGGTCGAGGGGGCAGCGCCCCCCGTGGAGGTTCGAGGGCGAAGCCCCCGAAAGGTATTCAGATTTCTAGATCTGTTTATCTTTGGACGACCGCCGTCAAGTGAAAAAGGCGTCTTCAAGTCTGCTCAAATATTTGAAGAAAGACGTCATTAAAGGGCTCTTGGTTTTCCTATTTTATCAATGTAATTTTTTATATTTATTGAGTCTAGGAATACGATGTACACTGCATAGTACTGGCAAATAGGCTACCCAAGAAACGTTTTCAAAATATTCTTTTATTTTGAAAACAAGCCCACTTACAAAAGCCTAAACTACTTCCTAACTGTTTGACTTTTCAAAAATCCCAAAACCAATTTGCAAAAATCCTGACAGAACTCCAACAGAACTCGGCCAGAGTTCGGCCAGAATTCGGCCAGAGTTCGGTTAGTGAAGATTGCTTTTTGAACTTGGTCTTCCTGCAGTTACGGATCCCAACAAGATTTTCTCATAGAGTTCTGCCCGAATTCTGTCAGAATTCTGCCTTTGGAAAAACTATAAATAGAGAAGGATTTCGATCATTTCAATTCACTCATACACCAATTCAATTTCATATCTCTTCTCTATAAGCCTACTACTTTTTCCAAAGTATTCTGAGCTATTCATTTTCAAATCCCAAGTCAGTTACAATCCTCGAGTCGATTTGCCAGTGCGGTACGGTCTAGAAGTTTCAGAGTGATTGTAATCAGAGGCTTGATTGAAGAAAGACTCTTCACAATTGAAGTTGGTCGAGTACTTCGGATCAAAGCTCGCGTTGTATAAGTTGCAAGAACTTTGGATGAAAACTTGTGGTAATTTTTCATAGTGAATTCAACTGAAAGCTAGAGTTCTTCCGACTGGACTAGTCCTCACAAGAGGAAAACAAGTATACATCCTTGTGTTTGCGTTTGCTCTCTACTCTCTACTTTTCATTTACATATCTGTGATCTTGTTGCTAACACTTTTTTAAATATTTAATTTCTGCTGCCTACTCTATTCACCCCCTTCTAGAGTATTGCACTTTACAACTCGTTCCTACAATCGGTCCTACAATTGGTATTAGAGCCAGTGCTGTATCTAGAGGTATTATATTCTGATCCTAATTGTTCCTACAATTGGTATCAGAGCAGGTTTTTTTTATATAGGTATTGCTATCATACCAATTGTTCCTACAATTGGTATCAGAGCAGGTGCTCCTTCTAGAGATATTATTGCAGGTGCTCCTTATAGAGATATTATTGCTTGTACCAATTGCTCCTTCAATTGGTATCCTAGCAAGGACTCTATTATTTGGCTTAACATCCTTTGAGCAGATCCTTATTATCAGAGCAGGTTATACAGGTAAAGCGAGGTAACATTGATATTATATTCTTATTATATAACTGATGTTACATAGATCATTATATCACATATGGTAAGTATGTACTTCACAACTGAAGAGCAATCCTCAAATAGACTCCCACTATTTGATGGAACAAACTATAGTTATTGGAAGACACAGATGAGCTTCTACCTGAAGTCTCTATATTTTGACTTATGGTCAATTGTTGTCAATGGCTACAAAAAGCCTACTATCACTTCTATTCTCACATCCTCTATAATCAATAAGCCTTATCATAGTTACACGGAGGAAGAGAAAAAGTTAGCTAGCCTTGATGCAAAAGCTATGCATATCTTTTATTATGCTGTAGATACAAATGTATTCAATCTTATTACTACTTGCACAACATCTCATAAAATTTGGAAAGTTCTTGAAGCTACTTATGAGTGCAGGTATGAAAGCAAAGCTAGCAACTCCAGAGAGAAGGATAGTCTTTATAATAATGCAAATATATACATGATGGAATTAGGATTTAAGGTACAACACAATCCCTTATACGGAGAAGAGCTTGTATGTGACAACTGCAAGAAGATAGACCACATCCAAGAAGATTATACTACTGCTAGAAAGGAGAGTCACTACGAACGATCAAAAGAAGAATCATTATCTCACAAGTATACTAGCACGAGCATATGGTGTGAAAGCGAAGCAAGGGTTTCTGAAGAAGAAGATGAAGAAGAAGAAGAAGAAGAAGAAGAAGAGAAACCTCATCAAGCTGCAAATTTATGCTCAATGACATTATCTAAAGAGGTACAAAATAATTCTTTTTATGAAGAGAGTGAATTTTCTCATGGTGAGTTATCTGATGCTTTTAGTGATCTGTTAGAAGAACACAAGAAAGTATTAGATAAGTATAAGCAAGCTAGAAAGAATATTCTATCCTATAAGCGTGAGAATGAAAAGCTTACTTGCTTATTGAATAATGATAGAGTTACTTCTACTTCTGATAAATCTATTGAGATATCCACACTTGAGTTTAGATTGCATGAGGCGCTTGAATGCATTGAGAAGAGCACTCAAGAAAATGCTAAACATAAGGAGGAGTTAGAAACAGAAAAGAAGAAGTACTCTATAGCTGCTCTTAGAATTGATGCTCTTACTGTTAAATATGATGAGATTTGTGCTAACTCTAAAAAGTTAGAGATTAGACTGGAAAAGCAGGTAGTACAACCTACGACTCAGTCTAACACAAGACACTTAGCACATCACAAAGTCACACACGTCGAATCTTTTACAAAGGAAGCAAGCAAAGCTAAAGCTTCACACAACCATGCTTTCTATTACAAGTATCCACACACATCATGTTACCCCACTGAACGTTCTCATACTGCTGCACATATTACTAATGTTAATTCTTTATGTCATTATTGCGGTTTGAATGGACATGTTTCTAATCGTTGTCAGATTAGAAAACTAGTTGATATAAACTTGTGCAAATGGATTTCCAAAGCTAACAAATGTGGATCCAAGTATTGGATACCAAAGTCTTCACCAAATATTGCAGGTGAAGCTTCTCATATCGAATAGAACCATGAAACATGTTGGTGATTGCAAAGCTAAAAAGGTCATCTTTCATGCAATTGTACCAACAGAAGTGTGGTCACTAGAACCACTTCGGTAACATGCTTCCTAAATAGTTTTTAATATCTAGCATGTTCTTACTGATGTCTTGCTATTAGCTTTCATTGATATCTTTTAAATTGTCTATTGTTTGAATCAATGTGTGATATAATCCTAGCTTGACTAGCTATTTAGCTTAAATGTTTAGTTCACACTATATAATGTTTATTTTTTACTAGTGTGACACATTTGCCTACGTATGCTTTTTTACTTTTAATCTTTATTCTTGAAGAATGCATAGGAGCATTTTTTTGGTGAATATGTTTTTGACTCTTCGTTTTTAATATTTTTTTAATGGTCACTTCTTACCAATTTGTCTTTAACATGTCGTATTTACTTTGATCAGTATTTTGTGAGCATGTATCTTTAGCACAAGTCTTCTACTTACTTGAAAAGTATATACATATAATTTTATTTTAATCTTGTGCTTGCATAATATATTTACTATTGATTCTCCTATTTTATTGTGATTAACTTCTTATGAATCAATTACATCTTTGTCGGATAAATCATATTTATGTATGTTTTTTTGATCTTGTGATATTTTTTATGCTTATTAAGGATACATGAATAATTCATTATAATTCATATATTGCTCACATGTTTCTTATATTGTATAAATATCTTTATGGGGATATATGAGTTAAGTTCAAGTTCTATATTATATTATTTTGAAAAGTAGTTTCAAACTTGTGCTTATCTCATACTTTAGCTATTGATTACTTTGGACAAATTTATGTTCTTATCTTTATCAGCTTCTTCCTCAAAGCCTCTTTTAATTATGTTTTTCTTGGCTTTTTGGTTGGCATTTTGGATACATGATATTAAATATTTTTTGGGTATTTACTTTTAGGGATTCTGGATTTTGATGTTGTTCGATGATACTGCATATATTCCTTTGAATCTAAGTTCTTAAGAGTAAAGATCATTTTGGGAACAAGCCGAAAGGGTCCTTTAGCTGGGAACCAGCCCCTACAGCTAACCCGAAGTGATCAATACTTTATAGAATTAAGATTTATTAAGGTCTAAATGCAACTATTATCTAGTTCTGGATCCAAGGTACTGAACCCAGTCCCTAGGTTCCAAAATACATCAATGTATCTAGGTCCTCCATTTTGATTTACAAATATTTTATATTTTATTGTTACCCAATGATTTTGTAGCACATATGTATAAATGTAATTCATACATCTTATGCTGTATGCTACATTGTTCTAAGATTTTTTTTAAGTCCATAGAATTTTTTTTTCATATTGCACTAATTCTTCTTAAATCTTCGGTTATTAAAGAAGAGATTTATTTTGGGTACAAGCCTACAAATGGTCTGTCTGTCACCACGACTACGGTCGAAGCGAAGCGGTATTAAGTGTTCTCCGGTGAACCTCCATTAGCTGGGACAGTACCTCTACAGCTAACCCAAGATTGATCAACGCTTTATAAACTAAAGATTTATTGAGATCTAGTTGCAATTGTTATCTGATGGATTTTGAATTTTAGATTTGATGGATAATATTATTTAATGATTTAATTTTACAAAAGGTAACATATATTGATCTTCATAGGTTAATGTTTGTCATCTTTTGATATATTTATTTTTCTGTCACTCTATTCTATATTTAAACTTGATTTGATCTTGTGACTACTCATTGAATATTATGGTCTTATGATTTCGTCTTTAACTTGTGTAATATTCAATAATTTTGAGCTTTATATTATTATCTTCTTATTCGAGTTATTTACTGTCTACAACAGTAACTCCTTGCAGGAAAAAAGTCATGCATATTGAATGTCTCTATCTCAAAGCGTTTCTTTTCTTTAACCTCACGGTTGTCAGGTGGAAACCATGCTAAAGGCTTAAAAGGGAAGAAATAAACTTTGATAAGAAGACCTAATATTTTTTAATTAGTTTTCTACTTCCAAAAATATGTCTCTGAATTTTATTTTAAAATTTTATCTATACTATTATTTTGGATATAACCATGTAAAGGTGGAGTAGTTAATTGTTTCAAGTCAATTATCCCATTGACATGCCATATATCTAGAATACACTTTTCTTTGGACATTTATCTAGTTATGTTTATTTGTTCAAATGGATTTATTTATGATTTATAGATTCTTTATTAAATTTGTTTTTGTGATTCGAATCGCCAACTTTCAGTTTGAGGACTAAATGGACGCATTCGAACATTTATTAAGACAATTTTTCGTAATAAATTCCACATTTTTTGAAAAGTCTTTTTGATTCTTTTTGATTTATTGAATCTGTCCGGTACTCAAATATTATTATTAAAGACAGTTTTCAAAATCTTTTAATGTCTTAAAATATTTCTGTAATTTGCCTAAAGATGATATTTGTTTTTGGAACTTTATATGCATTTGATAAAAAGAAAGAAAGATGCATATCTTGGATATTCCATAGATTTTGTTATTATTTATTTTATCTATTTTTGCATATAAATTTCTTCGAAACTATATACGCATATTTTAAGGGGGAGCAAATTAATTGTTTCAATTCTTTTATGCCCTTAATATGTGGTATACCTAGTTCACCATGGACTTATATTATCTTAGTTAAATATCTTGTTGAGTTGTTCATGATATTTAGATTTGTATTTTATGAGAGAATATATAGTTATTATTATTTATTTTTAATTCTCTCACTCGAGTTTCTAAAAGTTATCTTGTCCAAAATATATTTAATTATTCTTATTTGATTGAGTTTAAACTGATTTGGCATTTCTTATTGAGATTTATCTCAAAGTTCATGATTACCTTATTTAGACTGATCATACTTTGTGAGGGAGCATTCGAGTCGACTGAATTTTTCCTTCTCAATATTTTGTCTTTATTCCCTTCATGTTTATCTAATGGATATACATATATCATGCTATGGTAATTGAATTCAAATGCATGAACTTTGGTATAGATTTTGCATAGATTCTAGTATACTTATTTTGATCTCTTTTCGATGATTATACTCTTATGGAATTGATTCACTAATTTGTATGGATAAATTATGAATCATACTTTTTTTGTGATCATTGTTCAAAGTCTTATTATATTTTTGATTCTTTACTAGATCTGCGAATTTCTATTCCTCATGATTTATTTATGACCAATGATTGATTCCTACTATATTGATATATTTTTTGGTCTATTTCAAGACACAATATGATGAACAAAATATGTTTTGAATGTCATTTTTTTATTTCTAGTTGGTAAACTATTTATTTAGTGATTTCATTTTTTTTTAAAGTTCAACCAACTATTTTGTGTGTTGATAAGTTTTTATACCTTAGTTTTTTCATTTTATAACATTGTCGTTACACTGTTCTCCTAATCCTTGATCATGATTATTTTTGCTTTCCTCCTTTACTTATGCTTGAGTTCATTTTAGCTCTAATTACGGGGGAGCTTATTTTTGATCATGTCAAAGGGGGAGAAATAAGTTTAATTTAGCACACAATACTCTAGTATTATGTGTTTATTAGTGATACATGCATCTATTGTATATCTATTAAACTTAAAGGATTTGCCATAACCAAAAAAGGGGAGATTGTTAGCCCAATGATTATATCATATTTTTGAATATGGCTAATCAATTTAGTTTAACATAATGACATCACTAATATTTATGTAATCACTATCATGTTGCTACTTAAACTTAGTATTATCCTCAATGTTCACTATATCAATATTGTTGAGCTACATAAGCTTGTATCATATTGTTTTATTTGTCTAACATGTACTTTAGACATGCAGTAAGCATGATCAAGCTTTGTCAAACCATGACATATGCAATGGAGAATTATTGATGGGCCAAAGACGACATTATACAAGAAGATTTCTCTGAACCGCCTAACGACCTATCCGGGGCCTCGCATCGGGGGTTTCGCTGCCCGGTCAGCGGACATGGGTCGAGGGGGCAGCGTCCCCCGTGGGGGTTCGGGGGCGAAGCCCCCGAAAGGTATTCAGATTTCTAGATCTGTTTATCTTTGGATGACCGCCGTCAAGTGAAAAAGACATCTTCAAGTCTGTTCAAATATTTGAAGAAAGGCGTCATCAAATGGCTCTTGGTTTTCCTATTTTATTAATATAATTTTTCATATTTATTGAGTCTAGGAATACGATGTACACTGTATCGTACTGGCAAATAGGCTACCCAAGAAATGTTTTCAAAATACCCTTTCATTTTGAAAACAACCCCACTTACAAAAGCCCAAACTACTTCCTAACTATTTGACTTTTCAAAAAGCCCAAAACCAATTTGCAAAAACCTGACAGAACTCCAACAGAACTCGGCCAGAGTTCGGCCAGAATTCGGCCAGAGTTCGACCAGAGTTCGGTTAGTGAAGGTTGCTTTTTGAACTTGGTCTTCCTGCAGTTACGGATCCCAACGAGATTTTCTCGTAGAGTTTTGCCCGAATTCTGTCTGATTTCTGCCTTTGGAAAAACTATAACTAGAGAAGGATTTCGATCATTTCAATTCACTCATACACCAATTCAGTTTCATATCTCTTCTCTATAAGCCTACTACTTTTTTCCAAAGTATTATGAGCTATTCATTTTCAAATCCCAAGCCAGTTACAATCCTCTAGTCGATTTGCCAGTGTGGTACGGTCTAGAAGTTTCAGAGTGATTGTAATCAGAGGCTTGATTGAAGAAAGACTCTTCACAATTGAAGTTGGTCAAGTACTTCGGATCAAAGCTCGCGTTATAGAAGTTACAAGAACTTCGGATGAAAACTTGTGGTAATTTTCCATAGTGGATTCAACTGGAAGCTAAAGTTCTTCCGACTGGACTAGTCCTCACAAGAGGGAAACCAATATACATCCTTGTTTTTGAGTTTGCTCTCTACTCTCTACTTTTCATTTACATATCTGTGATATATTATCTGTGATCTTGTTGCTAACACTTTTTTAAATAGTTAATTTTTGCTGCCTACTCTATTCATCCCCCCTAGAGTATTGCGCTTTACAACTCGTTCCTACGATCGGTCCTACAGATACCCTATCCAAACAGATAGCCAAGGCCAACTTGGTGCAAGGTGGAGACTCTCCGGGGAAGCAGAAGGCTTCTGACAAGAAAAAGGACTTCAACCATCTGAAGGTAAAGTCGGTTCCGTTCAAGCCAAAGCCTAAGAGTGATGGGGTGTGTTTCAATTGTGGCATGAAGGGCCACTTCAAGAAGGACTACAGATCCAAGCCCAAACCTAAAGAGCAAGGTAAGGCTAACTTGGTTGCTATGATTGCGCATGTTGACTCAACGGGTGTTGACATTGACTGGTAGGTGGACACTGGTGCATACAGCCATGTTTGCTCTAAGAAGGAGTTGTTCATCATATACAAGCCTATATCTGAGAGGGTTATGGTGCCGAACCAGACACAAGCTGAAGTTAGTGGGATCGGGACGGTGGTACTGAATCTGACTTCGGATAAGTCGCTGACGCTTCAGGATGTAAAGCACATACCTATGATAGCTAAGAACCTGATCTCTGAAAGTCTTCTCTGCAACATAGGCTTGAGAATGGATATTAACGCTGGTCAAATGGTTATGTCCTATAAATAAACTTACTTCGAAAAAAGCCTTTTGTACCGAATGGGATGTAAACTTCAACTTGTAACTCCGACTGATAATGTTAATGCAGTCACTTTTTCTGATTATTCTCTTGATTGTGGCATAATAGACTAGGATATGTTCATTGTGAGATGTCTAGTCTAGGGCTTATCTTCAAATGTGGAGGTAAGGAGGTGGAAAAGTGTGAAGTCTATACGCAGACGAAGATCACAAGAAAATCGTTCAAACTGGTTAACCGAAGTACATATCTGAAATTGGTGTACTTAGATATTTGTGACTTCAAAAAGTTCTCCATAAAAGCCGAGATAAAATACTTTAGCACTTTCATCAATGACTTCTCAAGTATGCATTCGTCTATCTACTCAAGACTAAAGATGAAACGTTCAAAAACTTTAAGGAATTCAAGGCTGAAGCCGAGCATCAAACCGGACAACAACTCAAGAGACTCAAAAGCGATCGAGGTAGAGAGTATAGGTCTCATGAATTCACATCGTTCTGCAGAGAACATTGAATTATCAACGAGACGACTGTTCCGTACACCCCTCAATCAAATGGTGTTGCAGAAAGGAAGAACATAATGTTAATAAAGATGATGAATTCAATGTTCTTAACTGTGGATCTTCCAAATTACTTCTGGGGCGAAGCTGTGCTTACGACTACTTTCATTCTGAACAAAGTGTTGTACGCAATCTCCGATGTCACTCCTCATGAACTCTGGTTCAAAGTCAGACCCAACTTGAATGTCATTCAAGTTTAGGGGGTGTCTAGCATATGTGAAGCTTCCGGACTTGAAGATTCAGAAGCTGGGTATAAGGACTACGAAGACAATCTTTTTTGGGTTTTGCTGAAAAGAGTGATGCTAGGAGGTTTCTTGATATTGACACAAATCATATCATTGCATCTTACGATGCATAATTCTTTGAAGACAAGTTTGCAAGTGTCATACCCCGCGCCCGCATGTTCGGGTACGAGTGGGTGGATACGTCCAGCCTACGCCGTAGAGTTGGCAGTAGTGAGCTGTTCTAGACCTCAATATCATCAAATGCTCGTATATATCGATCTTTGCTCATCACAACTACTAATCACGTGCCCAGAAATCATATCACCACATCATCACACATTTCATTATTTCTTTAGTACATCTTTAACAAGAAACATTCGAAGACAAATCCGGTGAAATAGTTAAGCAACATTCTCAAATACATCACAAAATACGACATCAACTGAAAGTAAATCTATACATCAAAGTCCTAAATCATCACTGATCTCCGTGTAGCCTCCATGCCAACTATCACTACCATCTCATCCTGTAAGCCATAAAATCTAAGGTAGAAGTCATCGATACCTGCAACGTATCCAGTCAGGAAAGGAGCAAAGTACAACCCTACAAAATGAACATATACAATATAAAATTACAATGCAACAATAATGATATGGACTAACCTATAACCAACAATATATAATAACTGAAATAATAAACAATCAATCAATACAATAACGATTAAAATATTAGCCTACATGTGATCGACTGTAAGCACAATAGCACAATAGAATAAGGTCAGGCTTAACCATATGTGGATGATGTACGGTTAAGCTATGCCCAATATTACACTACCGGGGATTGATCACATAAGACTATATATTTTCCCAACCCCGACTCACAATTAATCAATGAACAATAAGCACAATCAATGCACAATAGAACTCGTGTCGATCAAGTGTCCAATATGGAAATAATGCAAGACAAAAACACAAAGTATAATCCAAATCGTAGTATACTTGCCTTTTTTTTCTCGAAAAGTTGCCAATGTCTCTTGAGTCCTCATATAATAGATTAAAGATAGGTTTAGGATTCTAATAGATGTTTCTAGAAACTAACTACCTAAGATCTAGTCTAGATTTTACTAATAATTATAAAGTTTAATAGCTAAACAAAATAGTTAAAATATTAATAGCTAAATAAATATTTATTAGCTCAATGATTATAAAACTACTTGCTAAAATTACAATTATAATTTAGAAAATATTTCTAATAAAATATTAGATAATAATTACTAGTAGAAATCTCTACACTAATTATTATATTAAAATCTAGATGTCAATTACTGAATGGATTTATTAACTAATTACTAATTAACTATAATACAAATTATAGGATAATATTTAAATAATAATATACTAATTAGTATACTTATACAAATTATACTAAAAAAATAGCCCAAACTAAACGCAACACTATTTTTTTCTTCTTCTCACTTCTTTTATCACAACCTGTCGGTCCAGCCCACCAGACTGCCTAATATCCGACCCAACTTCATTTATACACAACCCCCCTCAATATTTCTTTATCTTATTCAGAACCTTTATGAAGAAGGAGAAGAGCCAAGAAGAAGAAGAAGTCGATGAAGAAGGAGAAGGAAAGAGGGACCGGTAGAGAAACTCACCATGGCGGTGGTCCGGCGCTGTAGAGGTCGAAGGCGGCGGTGGCGATGGCTCACGGTGTCAGATCTGTGGCTTCGAGCGGTGACTCGGTGTTACGGTGGCTGCTGCTCACCTGTAACGCCCCAGTCCTAAAATACGCAGGAATAAGAGATCGTATACATGACGCTACTCCAGTCCAGCTCGAATATGTATAAACTGTCTTGGTGTTCTAATTCTATCTATCAATCAACTATGAACATTTCTAACTTAATCCACAGAATAAGTAAATCAGGAATGAATAATTATTATGGTTTGCAGCCCAATAACATACATGTCCGATTAGACCCAAAATGACATGGGTCTATAAAACTAAGCTAAAAGCAGAGTATAAATAATGAAAACAATATGTACGCATGATAAAATACCTGAGTCGGTCATAGCAATAACTCCATGATCAGCAAACCAGTACTGTATGACTACTTTGGAGAGATCACCAGGTTCTCAGGGGACTAGCAAGGTACATAAAAATGCCAAGTAACTGTAAAAAATGAATGAACAAAAGGGTATTTATCATAACCAGTCTAAGTGATATGCATGTAATAATGTACTACAATATCAGACTTTCGCCACTAAGCTCACAAGCACCTCAGCATGCTATTGTCCCCAGTACGTGTCGTGGACCAAGGACAATCAATCAATCAATCAATCAATACAATAGCCAGTACTCTGCCATAGAGATACAGGTCCACAACAATAATGGACCATAATACAATAAGTCTGATACTGTAGTCAAGTTCTATCCACCAAAATGTCTAGCATCATTGTCAAGTCCATACACTCACCTCTCTAGCAATAACATAACATAACAATAACAATAACAATAACAATAACAATAACAATAACAATAACAATAACAATAATAATGAAAAATCTAGTAAACTACTATGAAGTCAATACCATGAATAATTATGTAAACCTCGCATCATGAACATGTCGTGTCCTGTGGTCAATCGTGTCAATGGACAGGAATAATATGCAACGTCATGCCTAGTGTTGATACCCGATATCTGTAAACTGACATCGCACCCGAGTAAGTCAGACGCTAAGTACCAACTGATCCTACGTCCACAAATTCTATAACAAGAAATAAAATACAACAATAAAGAAATTAATATAATAATATACTGGACCATTGTCAAGGTACACTTATCTGTAACCACTGTCTAAGTGTATGCCTGACCAACTCCGTTGTCTTCGTTACTCCCTCCAAGTTCACCTATAATAATATACTATTACTAATATTCTACAAAAACTTACTATATATACTTTCATATATGAACAACATTAATTATCTATACTCTAAAATTGGTCATAAGGTCGATACCACAACATACAACATATAAAGTACCAAACTTTATTATAAAATAATTTATAACTAATATAAATAATAATTTAATTTCTAAAAAATACTTATAAATATTTTTATATTACTAATAATATTATTTTATTGGTGCAAACTCAATTAGAATAATCCTATGTTGATATACATCATCAATACATATTTGGCCTACTAATTGAGTCCCGAAACAATAAAAAATTAAAAATATTTAATTCTAGTAAATTCTAGAAAATAGTTAAAGTAGTGTTTTTATCATCAAATCTTGCACAACAAATATTTTAGTAGAGGTATATAAAGTATCAAAGCTTTTGGATACAAGAAACACATGGAGTTACGGTTATGGCAAATGTCAAGAATTTTAATAAATACTAAACGAACTCAAACTTAGAAAAAAGATAGGTGTTGGAAACCTCTTGATATCTATTCTTATAAAAATAATTAAAAAGATCGAATCTAAAGGAAGTGGAAAGGCCACTCGCAACAGACTTGGTCTGTTCTGGACACCTGTTCGTAGAATGGACGCCTCGGACAAAACTGTTTGGAACTGTGTGGGTGGCCAATTGGAAATAAAAATAGACACAGGGATATTTCCATTAGTTTTGGTTTCACGAAAAGATGAAGTAGTAAAGTACACAAAATCCTAGATGCAAAATAATATACTTGTTGGAACGAATTTAGACTTGGAATCCAACTTCGAGTGACTTCTAAAATTTGAAATTCCTCATAACGAATATTTGTGGAGCATCACCGAAGGCCGAGAAGGGGTAGAAACTATCGGTATGCCACAAGGTACTATCGACGGCCAAGGCTGGAAGGGAATTTCGGGATTGAAACTTTTGGGAGGAGGTTTTGTAGGGTGTTGGCGGCAATAAGAGGAGAGGGGATGTTAGAGTTTTGTTGGTATATATATTAGGAAGAGTTGGGCTTTGGTTGGACTAATTTGGTTAGGATTTGACCCTCCAAAGAATTAATTATATGGCAATGAGTTTGCTTATTGGGTGAGCTGTTTGACCAAGTCAAAGATAGAGGATTTAATGCACATGACTGTAATTTAATCACTAAAATCAATTAAATATATATTTAATCAATTTTGGCAACCTTAGATAGGATCTAACAAGTGGGGTTGGCTAGGTTAGGGTCCGAATAGAGTTTCTAGTCAATTTGAACCCGAAAAAGTCAACTAATGAGTCTTATGTGCCATTTGCAAATAAACAACATATGGGAACTCAATTGAATGGCACACGCCTAGGCATATACGTAGTAGGCTCAAAATAAGTAAAAATTATATATTAGGTCAAATGATTTTGATCTATGTCGAGTCACGAACTCAAGTTGGAAGTTAGGTCTAGAATTACAGTAAACGATCAAAATGGTCTAAGTTGACCCGAAGTTGTGCGATATCAAAAAAATGTTAGGGAACAAATTTGGATGGAACATAATATATAAAATTGAAGGTGGACGTGTCTAAAATTCAAATATCGAATCAGATTTGAGAAATCGATATTTGTTGTACTTCAAAAAATTAAAGCTACAGTAAACTACCACTATAGTCATTATTGACTTAAAAGTATATTTTAATATTAAAATAACCATATTAAATAAAAATAATTAAAAATAAATTCCAAAAATTGGGAGGCTTACAACCTACCACCTTAGAAAATTTTGTCCTCGAAATTAAAATAACACTACCATGCAAAAATCTATAAAATAAAATAATTAAGCTAAAACTTACCGTAATCCGCAAATAGATGGAACACCTTGTTCATCAAGTTCATGAATACTATCGGGGCATTAGTCAACCCGAACGACATCACCATGAATTCTTGCTTGCCATATTTAGTCTGAAAGGCCGGGATATCCTCTTTCTTCTCTTTCAACTGATGGTAGCCGGACCTTAAGTCAATTTTTGAAAGTACCCTCGTGCCGCTCAACTAATAGAAAAGATCGTTAATTCTTGATAATGGGTACTTACAGGGCTGACCCTGAGATTCAAAGAACCATATTCAGAAACTGAATATAAGACCCTATTTGTGTAAAAAAAATCGATGTCATATATTAATGGCGCTAAGTTTAATTTAATTCTTTATAAAAAATGACCAATGTCTATAAGTAGAAATTAATAAAAAATGTTTAACTTCCATGTGCTGAGAAGAATTGTATTGATCGAATGACTATAACATCAAAATATTTGAAAACTATTACTCAAATCTATAAAATATACATATATTCATTTACAGAAGAAGCTTGTTAGCAAATAGATAATGAAGCATGTTAATCAAAATGTTCAATATACATACTAACAAGATTTTTTTTATTCGAATGCATTTTGGTTTGAATCATCTTTTATTTTTCAAAAACTCGTGTTTTACTTGATTATGTTAAAAAATATACCAAATTATTTATTACAATTAAGTTCCAACCTTATATTTATTTTTTGCAAATGCTACAGGTTTCTGACATGTAAAAGCTATTTTAACAAACCAATTTCAAATAATACACCTCGAAAAAAAATTTAAAACCACATTTATCCTAAAAAACTTGTGTTTTACTTGCTAACTAAAATTTTGTTCAATAATATATCAAATTATTTCTTGAAACATGTATTCTTTTCTAGTAAAAGGTAGAGGTTTTGTATATAAAAGCTATTTTAAAAATATTAATAAAAATGAGATGTAAGGAATTGAACCTTGTACCTCAACATACAAAATAAATACTTTGCCACTTGAGCTAGATTACTACATTATCAAATTTAACTATGCATTATAAAAAAACTATAAAAACGAACTTCCAAAATTAAGGGCCCTCTATATTAGAGGGCACTGTTTGGTCACTCCGGAAGAACATGCTCAGGGCCGGCCCTGGGTACTTATTCTTGATCGTGAGGTTGTTTAAGGCCCTATAGTCGATGCACATTCGCACCGTCCCATCCTTTTTCGGCATAAATAGAACCGGGGCTCCCTATGGCGAAGAGCTCAATCTGTCAATTTGCTTCTTCAACTCCCCTGTCTCTTTGTTATTGATCCAATACACATGCTGTGATGCTGGTTCTGTGCATGTCACAAAATATTTGAGAACTCGACATCCCTATCAGGCGACAATCCAAGCAATTCTTCGAGAAATACGTCTAGAAATTCTGCAATGATGGGATAAGGTAGCTCTTTCTCCTCTATCATAGCTCAGCAAATAGCCTTGCTATGCCGCTCCACTACTCCTCTAGCAAATTTGAATACAGACTCTCCGGGAGGGCTAAATACTACGCATCCTCGATGACGGTCTATACTGGCATGATTCGTACTCAACTAGTTCATCCCGAAAACTATATTGAAGCTCAAAAGTGGTAGTACGAGTAGATCGACGTGCACTTTCCTACTTCCCAATGTGATGCGACGCTCAATGCAAATATACTTGACTAGGATAATGCCTCCGCCCGTCATGATTTTGCAATTATTATCTAAGGGCTCAGATACTATGCTATGCTTAAATACAAAAGCTACAAAAATAAAGCTATATGATGCACCAGAATCGAATAAAGCTGTAGCTAAAAAGGATCGAGAAATATGGAACCTACTATCACATTATTTGTGGGCCGGGCTCCTCAACCGTCATAGCAAAGGCTCTGCCCTACTGAGGTGCTCCCCTCTGCTGGTATTGGGCAAATCGCTGCTGTTGAGTAGGGAGTGGCGGGCCTCGCGGTTACGGAGCCACTGGTGGCATGGCTGGTCTCTTTTGAGATGGTGCTGCTTCCTGTCCCGATCGAAAAAGAGCTAGAAGGCTCTTCCTTATCTGGTGCAAAGGTGAACCATAATATAAACATACTCTGAGCCACCTTTTGCAGTCGTCCTAGACATGTTCGGCCTTCCCACAGTAAGTATAATACGGAGCCTGCTGTAACTGCCTCTGGGGCTGTTGCACCTGTTGGCTGGATTGGTGCTCTAACTGGGGCACGGTTCTGCTGGCTGGTGCCACACTATGCTACCTTCTGCTTATTACGGTCCCTCTTGGGCATGAGGTCTAGGTCCACTTCTATCCTCTGGGCCTCGGCTACGATCCCTGCGAACGTCGTAGTATCGGAAGAAATATGGACCGTAATTTTCTTGGCCAATCCCTGTCGGAATCTCCATGTTCGATCCTCCGGGTCTTTGACCATGTACTCCGCGAATCGACTCAATCGGCCATACTCCATGGCATACTCATCTACGGATAAATTACCCTGCTTCAAGTTCTGGAATTGCTTTTCCAGAACACCTTTGGCCACCGCAGGAAAGAATTTTCTCTTAAAGATGTCCTTGAACTGATCCCAGGTTAGTGATAGATCCCCATAGCTGGGGCTCATTCCGGAACCAAGTACGAGCGATGTCATGAAGCTGCAAGCCAACCGCTTCAATCTTCTGGTCTTCAGGGATCCGGAAAACCATCGATGTCTTCGAGCCATTCGTCAGCGTACAGGATTCCATCGGTTCCCTTGAACTCTCGTGGGTTCATCTTCTTAAAGTCCCAGATGTTTCCCTCCCTCTGTTGAGCGGGTTGCTGCGACTGCTGAGCAACCCTCTCCATGGCTGTCAAGGCAACGTGTTGAGCATGCTCCATGCCTGCACGTGTCACCTCTATCTGCTGCCTTTGGGCCTCTATCTATGCCCTCGCATCTCCATCGTGCCTCTAATGAGCTCGTGTAGAGGTACCTCATTAGCTGGCACGCCTCCTTGATGTGTGTTAGTTAGAGGAGGAGGAAGGCTCTCTGTTATAGGTGATGAAGCCTCCTGAGATGTAGAAGATTGAGGGTGGTTACCGTTTACTACAGCTTTGCGAGCTCTCGTCCTGGGTGCCATTCCGAAGGTTTGGAAAACAAAAGAAATCAACGATATGGCATAAGATAAAAAGTTTATTCGAGAAGAGCAGTAAGAGTGAAATTGAAATTTGGAAAGTTAAACAGAAGGGAATTCCTAGGTATAATTGAATATTTTTCTATTCCTAGTGATCTATTTCCTACCACAGGCTCGTGATAGTACCCAAAATCTAAGTACTACCACGACATCGCACTAATTGCAAATTTGACCTGCATGGGCTACCATGAAAATGTGTCACGACCCGCACCCAAAATTTGGGCATGAATCGTGGGCATGCCCACCCTACGCCGTAATATCGACGGTAGAACGCTGTATAATAACAATATGATGAACAACCCACGCAATATATTCAACTCCACTTGGGAGGACAATAAGTATAGCCAAAACTAATACTCAATCACAGCTTTAAACAAAGATTCGCACGAAAGAGAAGAATGAATAGTCACAAATCTATAAAATAAATAAACTCCAGAAAGCTACATATCCAATCAAATGTCAAGTTGCAATAGTTAACTAAATCCGGAGATAAATCCGGTCTCAAAACTAAATCTAATCTAACTAAGCAGTGGCAACTGGGTCATGAGCTGCTAACTCACCCTGATCTCCATATAGTGTAAGGTCAGGCTCAACTATGTTCCCTTCATATGGACCATAATGAGTAGGGCACCCGTCCTCATCGTAGTCACCTAAAATGTTTACACAGTCAGGATGGAACGAGTACAATTTATTGCATACAGTTTCAAGTATATGATAATGACTATAAAATAGTGGTTAGTCATAAAATACATGATGAGATAATCAAGCATAACATGAAAAATATAATGAACAATGGACAGAAAATATATGAGACAAGTAAAAAGTAGAACAAGGAAATATAACTATCTTTGTTTGAAGTATTTTTTTGACATATGATCGGGCTGGGTAGTTACACCGCAAGGTGTACATATGATTTGCATCCTCAAGGTCTACATAGTATAAAAAATAAAGCAAGGTCTAAGGTCTAATCACACATCTACTTAGTACTTCCCCATCCCGACATAACATACTAAAAGGATAGCATGACATGAAAATGAATCCATGATGTGCTAACCGTGTAACGAGCGTGTCAAGAATCATGTATCATACAACTAGATATGTACTCGTCTGGTGTCCTGAGCTGATGATACGGTTTTGGTGCCAAACTCGAGTCCAAGTAACCTATTTTTATAATTTACAAAGTCAATAATAAGTAGAAATCAATATCATGCCTACCTAACTACCTATTAGGTCTCTATGTTTTCATAACTCTATTTACTTTATAAATGTATGTATATATTTGCTAACCTTCCCTTTACTTATATTTATAACTTCTAAGTTTACTAAGTTCTATTAGGCTTACCTCCTAACATATAACTATCATATCTATGTCTTATATATATCTCAATGTTTTTATATAGATACTTGTAGAAGCATGGAAAATTTATAAGTGCACTACGAGCAAATATGCATAGAGTTAAAGAAGCGCATCGCCTATAGATGAGTAAAACTACAACAGCTGTGCACATAGATCTGGCACAGAAAAAACAGACAAAGCTCTGGCGTAGACAAAACAGACAAAGCTCAGGCGCACAAGAAAATAGTACACAGTATTGAAAAGGCGCATGAAAGAAATTCTTTATTGATAATCATGATTACAATACAGAGGAAGTCTATTACAGATTTTTGTTGATATTCATGATTACATAAGCAAACTATCTACCTACTACGCATACAATGTATCCCAAGAAAAAGGCATATAATATATGCCAAGAAAGGCGCATACAATGTATCCCAAAAAAGCGCCTTTTCTCGGCACAACTCCTAGACGTTGATCGAACAGGGCTTGGAATGGCAATCAATCAAAATCTCGTATCCAACATCTTGACACTCGAAGCAGAACATAGTCAAGATGGTGTTTAGGTTCGAACTACTCTGCCAAACGTTCAAACGCATCCCAATTCTCTGAAGGTGTTCTTCGTCAAAGTTATGACTTCTTTGAACGAGGAGATCTACAAGCAACAACCGATTTATGTGCCAAAGGAGAGGCTCACAGCCATCCGAAGCTAAGTCGGGGTCGAACATGACGATTCGGTGTAAATAAGGCACGGGCAGAGTCTCTCGTTCTCAAAAAGCCCCCATTTATAGGCATAAGCGTAGCCCAGCGCATATGCCAAGTGGCAATCGGTTAGAGAGCCCAAGATTTATGTGATGAATCTAACATTAATGACAATGAATCTGACGCCCAAAATTAATGTGATGAATTGATATCTCACATAAATGGCAATGAACTTGCCACCTCGATGTCTTCTAAGTCTGCGTTTCGAGCCCCGCATCTCATGCAAAGGCAACACTTAAAAAAAAATTGACCAGATTCAACTTGCTAGAGGCTACTATGCCAACAGAATGGCTATGCCACAGAGGCTACTATGCCATCGAAATAGCTACACCATTCAAGTGGCTATACTTAGACTTTCCTTTCAACCAAGGGCATTTAATGCTTGTCTGACAGCAAGCTCAACTACCAAGACGATGCTTCGAACAGAGTGCATCATGCCTCGACTCCAGTACAGACGACGGAAACACAAAAATCGAAGAGTCATTCACTACTACGCCGAATAGTTGGCGTAGGTTCGATTCAGGCGTAGCCCAAACCTACGCCACTAAAAGTCAAAAATGCTTCGAAGACTGAGCTGACAGTTTACATCATCGTAATGATTAAAATATTGTCAGAGACAGTTGTGCAAAAGTCATGTGGACCCTTCTCCACACCAAGGCGTTCTACAAATGCTAAGATCTTTCTAGCATAAGGTTATCCCTACGCCAACAATTCATTTTGTTCCTATCATAGAGGATCTCACACGCCAAAGTCGGTATTCAATCTAGACTTGCTGTGGCATAGGAATATCCTCCATTCCAATAGATCGAGATCTTTGAGCAAAGCACACGCGCCATGTGTCATTGACTCAGTTCTAGTCATGAATGGGTGACAACCACCCAAGATCTCAGCAACAGGCGAATCTCAACAATTGTCATGTGTCGGCTCATCCGCAGCCCAACAGTACAGTTACAACAGATTCAGTTCTACCTTCATGCGCGCAATGCCCCTGTGCCCAATAAATCATGCGCACAATATTCCTACGCGCATGAGTGGATCCTTCCATAAGACAACTATAAATAGAAGGATTATTCCTTTGTTTCAATACACAGAAGGTCAGAGACAGTCGCACAAATATTGTAAACCCCCAATATTTCTAATTTTTTTAGTATTTTAAAAATTATTTTTACTATATTAGTGGCATTATAGAGGTGATTAGTATATGTACGTATGTATAGATATATATAAATATATTATACGTATGATGTGTGCTTGATATTTTAAATATTACTAAGTATCGCCTACCTTTGTTACAAAGAGATTTTTGATACTTGATTACGAATTATAGAATTGTTCTTGTGAATATATATATATATATATATATATATATATATATATATATATATATATATATATATATATAGATTTTTTTTGTAAAATATATATATATATATATAAAAATATATAGATTTTTTTTGTAAAAAAAAGAGTAACAGAGGGGTGGTGGGCCGAACCCCCCATCCTCAGCAGCTACTAAGCCGCGGGGTGGGGCCCGACCCCCCTAAAGCTAATAATTTAGCAGCAGCAGCTGCTATTGATTCAACCCGAGCCCCCCATATTGTATTCCTATTCCGAACAAGAGAAGCGACGGCAGCAGTATAAGAACTGCTCCGCGAATCGAACCCTAAACCCCCGAAATTTTCATCCCAACCTGAAGCCCCTAGACCTCGAACCTCCCCGACCTCCCAGCGGCCGCCGCCGTGCATCGCTGACCGCCGGCCGACCCATAGACTCGACGCCGCGGCACAGAACAGGGCACTCCCCTGTTCTCATCGACAACGAGGTACTCCTCTTCCCTCTTATCTCTCTCCTTCCACGTGTAGCCGTTTCAACTTCTGTAAATTCCTATCGCAAGTAGACATGACCCTCTCAAAACCCTTTCTGGTAGAATCGAGCGAAACCCCATATATCGCTCGGTATTTCCAACCCAAGTTCCCGAAATTTTTTCGGAACAGAACAGTTTTAGGGCAGTCCCAACCCACGATTTAGAAGCCAATTTTTGACCCAAATACTGAGGATTTCAACCAACTAATTAAAAATAGTAGTTAACAACATAAACGAGATTATAATGCAAATTTTATTTCTGCAATTCGATTACTATGCACGAATTGAACTGCTGTTAAAGTTGGCCGAAAAACTGCGTGTAAAATTGTAAATTTCAAAAACTTTATCTCGATACGGCACATACCCCGACAAACCAGGCGACGTGGTCGCACGCTATATGCATCGAAAGTCGCGTATGGATGTTGCCGACGTGTGGGAACTGACGGAACTCAGTTTCGTCGTGTGTGCGCGACGAAATCAGCCCGTATCCGTCGAGATACCCCGTATCGCCAATTTGCAAACTTCACCCTAACTTCGTGTACAGTCATCGATTCGAAACAAAACTTGCGCCAACAGGTCCGGATCGAAATTTTGGTCGTGTGTGCCAAGTTTGGTTCGATTCTGAGAAGGTCGAATCAGAACCCTTTTTGGTGGGCCCGCGACCCACTCAAACGGGCAATTTTGTACACGGCTCATCAGAATCCAAAACTGGACATACCATTGAGTTTCTCTCCTCAAACTAAATTGGTAGACATATAGTTTGACGACTTTAGAGACCATAGACTTTGGCACGTGTTTCGGTGCAAAGCGGGTTCAACGGCGGACATCGTTTTGACCAGAAATTACAATTTTGCTCCTGTTCCAGAATTAGACTTTTGGACAGGCATTTCCTAGGTATATCTTTTACACCGAGTACTTTTTTGATGTTTGTTTCAGCGTCCGAAGCTGTTTGGAGATTGTGACTTTCTTAGCCGATATTGTGATTTCTTGGAACTTGCCACTTTGCACCATCAGGCAAGATACCTTGCCACCTCCCTCTGTGATTATTATATTCTTATTTTCAGTTGTTATTTTCATCATTTCTTGTCTCGTTATATTTAAACTGTGCGTCCAAGTCACACTTGGGGCAGGCGACTCTATCGGTCGTTTTTACGCTTTTACTTATTTCTCTTGCATTGACTTAGTTTAATGACCTTCCCTTTGATGATGAGGTATTGGTATATCTCATACGGCCTTGACACTTGCTTACCACATGTTGTGAGTCACATGTAGGATACGTACCCGCGTAGCCGGCTGGCCATCGATACGTATGGAGCGTGCGACGGATAGGAGTAACTGCCAATAGTGTTGCATGTTAGAAGACTTGGCGGTTATTAGAGGTTCATATCAGTCATGGAGATGATGATACTAGGCATTGGGTGGGGAGAACAATACCTGACGTATGGGCTTCTTTTTACTTCCCTGATTACCTGTGCGCTCCTCCGGAGATGCAGGCTCCAGGCGCCCTCTGACGCTTCCAGAGCGTTATGGACGTAGGCCCCTGGTGCCCTTTATGGAAACTATGTCGATCCCATTTACAGCCAGGGCTCATGCATCGAAGGATTGTATCTCAAACTGTATATTCACAGTAGAATGGTCAGGAACCCGATTGCATGCATACATTTTTCTCTTATTATATTATCACAATTTATATGGCATGGTATTTTTTTGTATCTTACTATGTCCCCTGAGGACCTGGTTATCTCTCCAGGGTTAGACGATTTTCCACAGGAGTACGGAGCAGCGTTGGAGCTATCATACATTGATGACGAGGCAGTCCCTACTGATTCCTACTCTATTCTATATTTGAGACATTAGTCGACATTATTTTTACATCTCATTTCTTTTTATTTTATGGAGGTTGGACTCTGATCTTGTGATACTATTTTTCATAGCTGTTTGGAGTGAGCATGTTCACCCGGCTATCTTTTGATACTCTTATTTATTTATTTTGGACTTTATTATCTTCTGTGTTGAGCTGTGATGAGATTAGATTTTTTTATTCTGGCCTGTGATTATTTTATTTACAGCTTATGTACATATATGAGGATTCTATATATTGGAGTATTCTTCATATGTGTGCAGCTGGCATGTTCACGTGCTCGATCCTATGTATTTTGGGACTGGGGCGTTACAAATATTCTGAGAGTCAGTGCACACTTTAGGGAGCCGAATTACCGTCCCCTTGCAATCAAACATAATGACTTGCAATTCTCTCTCGATCATCATCGGATCGTCAACGGAGTAAAGGAACCAAAAGTAGTATTCGATCTCCATCATCACATGCCCCTAGAAAAATGATTGTACTCAAAGGATCCCATCGAGGATCAAAATTGTACTATCTTTCGTTTGTTTAATATAAAAGTTAATTTAAATTTTTTCTTGGCGAACAACCTGGCGACTCTGCTGGGGACGTCCTTCTCCTCCAACGAGAAGGTAGTGACGCAATCTGACGATAACAAAGTAAGCTCATACCAAAAGATGCTAGTCGTACGCTTCGACCAACAAGACTATGAGGAATTTCTCTCAAAAGGTAGCGCAAGTCCTTTGAAGCGGCTACCAAAGTCGAAAAAGGCTCATAAAGTCTGGGTGCCCAAGGCCATTGTGTAGCTCCCCTTCCCAGAAATTTTTTTTGAAATATTTATTTATTTAATTTAAATCGTGATTTTTAGAATTTTAGAATTAACTATTTAGTTATTATTACGGTAGATGATTTTAATCATGATTAGATTTGGAGTACAAGACGACTAGAAATCGTGGCACGGATAGTACAGTGGCGTGCTTTGACTAGCGTATTAGCCATGCCAGGGAAGGCCGAGCTATAGTGACGTCCTAACTAGAAAAACCAGGCCAAGTTACGACGTAACCCTTACCGAAGATTTTATTTATTATTTTAATTATAGTATTGAGTTTTAGGGAACCCGGTTGTACAGAACCTGTCCAGATTGGGCCTAAGTCAAATCCAAGCCCATGTAGGCATGTAGTGGGACCAAATACGGCCTTGTAGATATGTTTGGTAAATACAAATATTTTGTATATATTTTAGGAATTGACAATTATTCTCTAAATATTTACTATATATAAGTTATAGGTGTTATTAATATTAAATAGTGTTTTAGAATATTTATACGAATTTCTGGGGCCCAGTAATAGGAGTGTATGATATGCCCATCCAGGAGCTACTATTAAAGTATTTTAATTACTAGCGGATTTATTATTATTAATAATAATATTATTATTATGGCTATTGAGAATAACTATATATTATTATTAGTTATTATTAATTCATTCCTTATCAAAAGAATGAATGTTATATTTGAGTATATAAATATATATTATATATGTGTATATGAGTGTGTATATATTTATGTATATGTGTATACATAGATATTGTATATGTATTATATATATATATTGTAAATGTGTGTATGTGTATATAAACATAGAAATATACACTATATAGGTGTATTTATTTATAAATAGATAACATTGAGTTTTTTTTTCCTCTTAGAATATTATTTAGATTTTTGGAGATTTATCATATAGGTAAATATATATAAATACATATAAATAGGTTGCTAAAAGACAAGTGCCCAGGCCTACTAACTCACAACCCAACCTCCCAAGGGAGCCCAGCCCTCGGGCTACACTTAAATCCCCAGCACAGAGAAGGCCGAGCCCACATCAGTCGGCCCAACACAAAGGAAAGAAGAGAGTAGCAGCCCGAGCAACAGAAATTCTGATCCCTGTACACGAGCAACCAAGCCACACATACGCATATTTAAGAGAGAGGAGAATTTCTCCAACCCTAACCCTACATGCAGTACCTGGCCGCGCGCGCCGCTGCCGCACCACCGCAGGACGGCCGGCGATCGCCGGACAAGACCGCGCATGCCACGGCGACAGTGCACGTGAAAACAGAACACACAACAGGACATCAGCAACACGTCCACTTTGCGGTACGTTTTCTCCGTGATCCTTCGACGAAATCCTTTTCTGTAAATTTCTACATATTGTCTAGATAAACACCTATCCCTCCCTTCAAATAGAATCGTGTAGTTTGCCTTAACCAAATTATATAAATTCCTGAAACTTCAGGAAAAATATCGAAAACAGAGTATTAGAAACTGTTGTGGAGACCCAACTTGGAAGGCATGTTAGGATCTGTATGCTAGAAGTTTTCGAAAAATAATTAAATGAAGTTGAAGACAACCTATAGGACATCACAACCCTCATGGTAGATTCCAATTTTATTAAACAGGTACGAAGTTATTCATTTCTGAAGTTGACCAAAAACCTATTTTTAAAACAGTAGAAATATTGAAAATCACTCCGATACGACGTGCGTCCCGCCATTCCGGGCGACGTGGTCGCACACCGAAGGCATCGAAAGCTGCGTAACGGCTTCGTGGTCATGTGGGCTTTGACGGAATTCAAATTGGTCGCGTGTGCGCGACGAATTTGATGCATATCCGTCGAAATTTACCGTATTGTGCATTTTGCAAATTCCCTAATTACTTTGTGCACGCTCGTCAGATCGAGACGAAACTTGCGCCAACAGGTCCGTATCGTTTTTTGGTCCTGTATGCCAAGTTTGGTCCGATTCTGAGACCGTTGATAAAATTGTCGTTTTGCGGGCCCCACGGTCCCACTCAACGGGCAATTTTGTGTACGGCCTGCCGGAATCCAACTCTGGACATACGGTTGGGTTCGTATCGGAAAACCGGATTCGTAGACATATAGTTTGATGACTTTAGAGACCGTTGACTCTGGCACGCTTTTCGGTGCAAAGCGGGTCCAACGGCGGACACCGTTTTTGCCCAAAATTACCGTTATGCCCCTGTGTCCAGAATTGGACTTAAGGACAGGCAATCATAGCTAATTTGACTATTCTGAGAATGTTGGTAACATTTATTTCAGCTTTCGGAGACAGTTGTCATGACTTGGACTTTTTGACTTGTTGATTGGCGATACATTGTTGGTTCTCCGTGCAAACCCCAGGCAAGTATACCTTGCCCACTATACGGTATTTTATGCATTTTCTATGTTGTTGTTTCTTTTTTGTCATATTTGGTTCTTGCTTCTCTTGTTCGTGCCATTACTATTTTCTCACTTTATGTGCATGTACTTGACTTCATGTATAGGTCATGACTTGGACACCTGTATAGTTCCTTGTGACATAGAGGACAGTTACTAGGCATGCGGGCTATATGATAGTTTCTGTTGGCCGGTAGTTCGGATGAGCTTCGGTTGTATTGATTATTCTGTTGGCTGTTAGTTTCGTGCTACGGTTGTGATATTCTGTTGGTCGTTATTCTTGGAGGGGATGCGATTGTGATTATTCTGTTGGTCATTAGTTTCGGATGAGCTACGATTGTCATGGTACTCTGTCTATTAGCCCTAGTGTTGAACATTATCCTTGATGTCGCGTTATCATGTATTTGTTTAGAAGTAGAGTGTCACATTTCTGTCATTCCCTTTATGCATATTATTTACTGTCATGGTGGCATGTTTTATGTATCTTGCTAGTCCTCTGAGGACCTAATGATCTCTTCAGGTTTAGCGATTTCATAGAGTTAGTTAGTAGAGCGGGATGGTGGAGGATTACGATCTGTGATACAGGTATTTGTTTTTTTTATTTCTTTATTATCTTTTCGTGCTTTATATTCAGTACCATGATATACTCTGCTTATTTATAGACTCATATTATTCTTGGAGTCTAATCGAACAATATGCTAATGGGCTGCAGACCATGACCCATACTTGTTCATTCTTATTTATATGATTCATGTGGATTGAGATATAGTTTAGATTAGACTCGATACCATGACCTTGACAGCTTATACGTACTCGAGTCGGGCTGGAGTCCGCTCGATACGTAGCTGGCTTGCTCACGAGCTCGCGTCCGAAAACCGGGTGCGGGTCGTGACAAGTTTTTGTGGTGGCCCATGCAGGTCAGAGCATATCGTACCGGTTACGTAACTGTACTGGTACGAGCCTGCGACTATGACTAAACCTTAGATATCTCAATCCACTCTGCCTTGAAAATTCTCCTAGAAATTCTCTACGTCCTTGAAAACTCTATATTTGCTCTCGATTATACTTCCTTGCTTCCTGTGCCATTGATTCTCGTCCCTTTTATTTCGAGGTGACGAATGATCGTGCTATCTAGGATTTATCATAAATTCTTAATTTATAGTATAATATTGCATGACTAGTGAATATTTGGTTGTCTGATGGATATGAAGGGATTGTAGAAGCCTTATGTCTTAGATGTCTAAGGATAATGACTCTAGCGACTTGGAGAAAGGTTATAAGTTTTAGTGACATACCTTTGAGGGAGTAGTATGACCAAAGGTGGGTAGAAGTCCTCAAGTATTCAAGGTTATAAAATATTTTGAGGAATTAAAATTGAGGAGATTAAGGTAATAGTAGACGTTGAATTTTAAGGAATAGTCATGAATTGGAATTTCGAGGACGAAATTATTTTTAAGGTGGATAGATTTGTTGCTCCCCTTCCCGGATTTTTTTTTGAAATATTTATTTATTTAAATTAAATCATGATTTTTAGAATTTTAGAATTAATTATTTAGTTATTATTACGGTAGATGATTTTAATCATGATTAGATTTGGAGTACAAGGCGACTAGAAATCGTGGCACGGATAGTGCAGTGGCGTGCTTTGACTAGCGTATTAGCCATGCCAGGGAAGGCCGAGCCATAGTGACGTCCTAACTAGAAAAACCAGGCCAAGTTGCGACGTAACCCTTACCGAAGATTATATTTATTATTTTAATTATAGTATTGAGTTTTAGGGAACCCGGTTGTACAGAACCTGTCCAGATTGGGCCCAAGTCAAATCCAAGCCCATGTAGGCATGTAGTGGGACCAAATACGGCCTTGTAGATATGTTTGGTAAATACAAATATTTTGTATATATTTTAGGAATTGACAATTATTCTCTAAATATTTACTATATATAAGTTATAGGTGTTATTAATATTAAATAGTGTTTTAGAATATTTATACGAATTTCTGGGGCCCAGTAATGGGAGTGTATGTGTCATGCCCCAGAACTAGAATACTGGAGAGCGGGGGCAGACATAGCCAGCTACGTATATAAAATGAAATCCATCTCGCTATACGGTCACGGCTGTCTAGATACATGAGGGTTTGTCTACAAGCCAACAGTCTCTTAAGGTCATGAACAAGCCTAGTGTCTCAATCACAAGCAAGTAAGTAAAAGTCACAAGATGTATGATCATTAAATATACAATAATAAGGCGTCCCAAACATTACATATTCAGTTGATCATGAAGCTAGTCGTTACAAAATGTCAGGACTAGCAAGAGTTTAGTCATACATGATCAACCCTAGGATCTGTTAATCATGTTACAGCCCGTAGGCAGACAGTAAGTAAGTGCAATCGAGCTAAACAGGTGCTCGTCAGCTAAATGCCTCAAAGAATATTTTTACAATAGAGTAGGAGATCCAAAAATAATCCACTCGTTGCCAGGGTTCCGTCTAGTGGCCACCATCTGGCTGGAAGGTCGGTAGATCCTCTGGAGCTGCTCCAAAATCTGGCCACACAAAACCAGCTGGGTCAGACCCCAGAAAGAGCAAGTGCCACAAAGGAGGTTCACTTAAGAACTAAAACCAGCAATCAGCACAAGATATAAATAAAAGTAAGAACTGGAAATAAAGAAAATACACCAGGATGATATACGACGAGATAACCATGGAACTATTCAAATAACCAGGCTACAACCCGTAAACCAAACAAGGACCGGGGTTGTAACCCTTCGTCTGAACAAAACTTGGAATTCTCACCATTTATCGGTAAAATAAATACAAGCATTCTGGTCATTCAATAATCTGAAACAGGATCAGGGCAAGACTAGACTGGTTAGACTCCGTCCAATCACTTCACGACCAAGCAAGAATTACGGCTTGATACTTTAACTAACTAGGGTTGTCACAAGCCTAATTACTAACAAGATACAGTAAGATTATTCTACAGCTACAAGCCCTGCAGACCATCCAGGTTACCCGGGTTAAAAGATTAGAGTTTAATTCAGGTGGGTACATCGTCCAGGAAACGAATATACCCTTACGTAGCTTGAAGGGTGCAACACATGACAGTGTGCTGGAAATGTGCCTTACTCGACGGTAGGCTACAGATCCCAAGGCGTGCCCAGGTAACGGGATTGCCTGTAGCTGGGAAATCTCGTCATGACTAATGTATTAATCTAGTTATTAGCCTTAGTCCATTTTGGTAGGTACTCCTGACCGTGGTACTCAGGAGTCCCTGTCCTAGACATGATGCAAGACAGGACTGGTTTATTTATACAAACACAATCGCCCACGGTGTCCAGATTAATTATACATGTCATATCATGTCAGGTAGCCGTCGCAACAGCTATTCGAGATAATCATGTCAAGTTATCATGCCAAGTGTACTTGTCAGGAGTGCGCCACGACGGGCCACTATCAGGTCATGCTCAATTATCAATTCCAAACATATCAAGTAAATTCGTGATTATCAAGTTCAGGACAAAAGGCATAAGGATATAAAATGGACGTTAAATATCTAATAAAATATCAATATACGGGGCTATAGAAGATCCAGGGTAAGTAGGGTCAGGTCCAGTTACGCCTAAACATCAGGTTGCGCCTGAGTCAGACTGCGCTCAAGTCAGGGTACACTCAAGTCAGGGTACGCTCAAGTCATACGCCTCCAAAAGGCAGCGTATGTACTCCATACGACTCCTCATCAAGGCAGCGTATGAGGTCCATACGACTCCTTGTCAAGGCAGCGTATGAGGTCCATACGACTCCTTGTCAAGACAGCGTATGAGGTCCATACGACTCCTTGTCAAGGCAGCGTTTGTACTCCATACGACTCCTCATCAAGGCAGCATATACAAGACATACGCCTCCAAAAGGCAGCGTATGAGGCAGACTGTGCTGCGCTAAAGAGCGCGTGCAGTTCAGTGGCGCAAGCTAAAAAGCTCGCGCACACTGCTCACTGTCTCCTCCAAATCAGCAGGAACTCCATGGTTGAACCCAAAGCTTCAAAAGTCCATAACTTGGTCAAAATAAGTCCAAATCCAACTTTTCAAAGGTCAAAATTGGGTAGAATAAAATTCTCTACAACATGGAACTATCAAAACTTGAAAACAAAGAAGTTTGATAGATCAAAACCACCAAAATCCAAAAATAACTAATTTCTAGATCTACAAAAATTAAAGCCTCAAAATGGAAAATGACAAGTTCTAATGTGTCTTAGAAACATGAGGAGAAGCTAATGGAACAATAAAAATGAGCTCTCTTGTGGAAGCAAGTTGCACTTGCCTAGACCTCTCTCTCCCTCTCTTTGGTAGGTAAGGAAGTAATGGTAGAGAAGATGATAAATGAAGAGAGAGAAAGGAGAAGGGTTAATAAATGGTAGTGGTGGTGGTAGGTAGGGGGTTCACCCCTTGGTTCATGATGAACCAAGAGCAATCCCAAACCGAACCAAGCCAACCCAAACCAAGAATAAACCAAGCCCAGGGAGGAAATTAAGCAAGGAAATCATGCAATACAAGAATAAATACGTACACGTATTCCAGAAATACGTAATACAAACCACATACATTACAGTATGATATGCCCATTCAGGAGCTACTATTAAATTATTTTAATTACTAGCGGATTTATTATTAATAATATTAATATTATTATTATGGCTATTGAGAATAACTATCTATTATTATTAGTTATTATTAATTCATTCCTTATATATGAGTATATAAATATATATTATATATATGTGTATATGAGTGTGTATATATTTATGTATATGTGTATACATAGATATTGTATATGTATTATATATATATATTGTAAATGTGTGTATGTATATATATACATAGAAATATACACTATATAGGTGTATTTATTTATAAATAGATAACATTGAGTTTTTTTCCTCTTAGAATATTATTTAGATTTTTGGAGATTTATTATATAGGTAAATATATATAAATACATATAAATAGGTTGCTAAAAGACAAGAGCCCAGGCCTACTAACTCACAATCCAACCTCCCAAGGGAGCCCAGCCCTCGGGCTACACCTAAATCCCCAGTACAGAGAAGGCCGAGCCCACATCAGTCGGCCCAACACAAAGGAAAGAAGAGAGTAGCAGCCCGAGCAACAGAAATTTCGATCCCTGTACGCGAGCAACCAAGCCACACATACGCATATTTAAGAGAGAGAGGAGAATTTCTCTAACCCTAACCCTACATGCAGTACCTGGCCGTGCGCGCCGCTGCCGCGCCACCGCAGGACGGCCGGCAATCGTCGGGCAAGACCGTGCATGCCACGGCGATAGTGCGCATGAAAACAGAACACACAGCAGGACATCAGCAACACGTCCACTTTGCGGTACGTTTTCTCCGTGATCCTTCGACAAAATCCTTTTCTGTAAATTTCTATGTATTATCTAGATAAACACCTATCCCTTTCTTCAAATAGAATCGTGTAGTTTGCCTTAACCAAATTATATAAATTCCTGAAACATCAGGAAAAATATCGAAAGCAGAGTATTAGAAACTGTTGTGGAGACCCAACTTGGAAGGCATGTTAGGATCTGTATGCTAGGAGTTTTCAAAAAATAATTAAATGAAGTTGAAGACAACCTATAGGACATCACAATACTCTTGGTAGATTCCAATTTCATTAAACAGGTACGAAGTTATTAATTTCTGAAGTTGACCAAAAACCTATTTTTAAAACAGTAGAAATATTGAAAATCACTCCGATACGACGTGCGTCCCGTCATTTCGGGCGACGTGGTCGCGCACCGAAGGCATCGAAAGCTGCATAACGACTTCGTGGTCGTGTGGGCTTTGACGAAATTCAAATTGGTCGCGTGTGCGCGACAAATTTGATGCGTATCCGTCGAAATTCACCGTATCGTACATTTTACAAATTCCCCAATTACTTTGTGCATGCTCGTCAGATCGAGACAAAACTTGCGCCAACAGGTCCGTATCGTTTTTCTGGTCCTGTATGCCAAGTTTGGTCCGATTCTGAGACCGTTGATAAAATCGTCGTTTTGCGGGCCCCACGGTCCCACTCAACGGGCAATTTTGTGCACGGCCCGCCGGAATCCAACTCTGGACATACGGTTGGGTTCGTATTGGAAAACCGGATTCGTAGACATGTAGTTTGACGACTTTAGAGATCGTTGACTCTGGCACACTTTTTGGTGCAAAGCGGGTCCAACGGCGGACACCGTTTTTGCCCGAAATTACCGTTTTGCCCCTGTATCCAGAATTGGACTTAAGGATAGGCAATCCTAGCTAATTTGACTATTCTGAGAATGTTGGTAACATTTATTTCAGCTTTCGGAGACAGTTGTGATGACTTGGACTTTCTGACTTGTTGATTGGTGAAACATTGTTGGTTCTCCGTGCAAACCCCGGGCAAGTATACCTTGTCCACTATACAGTATTTTATGCATTTTCTATGTTATTGTTTCTTTTCTGTCATATTTGGTTCTTGCTTCTCTTGTTCGTGCCATTACTATTTTTCTTACTTTATGTGCACATACGTTATTTCTTTCCTTCTGTATATCACTCTAATTCATGTATAGGTCCTGATAGTGTTGCCTTGTCGCGAGTCACATTCACTTGATATTTCTTGACCTGTTATTTGTACTTGACTTCATTCGACTTGACTGGACACCTGTATAGTTCCTTGTGACATAGAGGACAGTTACTAGGCATGCGGGCTATATGATAGTTTCTGTTGGTCGGTAGTTCGGATGAGCTTCGGTTGTATTGATTATTCTGTTGGCCGTTAGTTTCGTGCTACGGTTGTGATATTCTGTTGGTCGTTATTCTCGGAGGAGATGCGATTGTGATTATTCTGTTGGTCGTTAGTTTCGAATGAGCTACGATTGTTATGGTACTCTGTCTATTAGCCCTAGTGTTGAATATTGTCCTTGATGTCGCGTTATTATGTATTTGTTTAGAAGTAGAGTGTCACATTTCTGTCATTCCCTTTATGCATATTATTTACTGTCATAGTGGCATGTTTTATGTATCTTGCTAGTCCTCTGAGGACCTGATGATCTCTTCAGGTTTAACGATTTCATGGAGTTAGTTAGTAGAGCGGGATGGTGGAGTATTACGATCTATGATATAGGTATTTGTTTGTTTTATTTCTTTATTATCTTTTCGTGCTTTATATTCAGTACCATGATATACTCTGCTTATTTATAGACTCATATCATTCTTGGAGTCTAATCGAACAATATGCTAATGGGCTGCAGACCATGACCCATACTTGTTCATTCTTGTTTATATGATTCATGTGGATTGAGATATAGTTTAGATTAGACTTGATACCATGACCTTGACAGCTTATACGTACTCGAGTCGGGCTGGAGTCCGCTCGATACGTAGCTGGCTTGCTCACGAGCTCGCGTCCGAAAACCGGGTGTAGGTCGTGACACATTGTGCCGTGCACCGGCGCCAAAGAGATTGTGCCCCATGTGGTGCAGAACCAGGGTGCGCTCCTGCACCCACGCAGCCTCTCATTACTGATGGCTCGGTCAGCAGGCCTAGCGGTACCTCCCATGTGGCATATGGGTCTTGGAAGCACAGTACTGACTGCCATACCCAGTCTTCCCATTCCCAAGCAAAGGTAAGGCAGAAAGAACAATGGCATATCCACCCTCTCGCGTATGGAGTCTACGATGCTAGGAAATTCCTCTGTCTTTGACAGAATCACTTACCATCTTGGCAAGGAGAAGTTAGATTATGAGTACTATGCGCCTTCGAGGGCTAGTACAAAGAAATCTAAGGCAACACGAGCCACACACGCTCATTGTGCTATGCCAACAGTAAGCCAGAAATGTGCACTGACAGTTACACGCACGGCTGATGGTAAGCTGTATCGGACAGACTTAGGTGCTTCTGCACCTAGAATGGGTCAGTCCTCAAAGTTTTCCTGCCACTTGGGTGCAGATCATGCACATGAACCAAGGCAGGGACAAATTTTGTGATGACAGACCCATGCGTTCAGTTTGACTGCACATATATTGTAGGCCCATCTCACAATCAATCCTCCACTAATGACTCAGGTGCATTCCAAATACCAGGAATGAGTTAGGGGGTAGACTGTCCTCAATCACACTCATGCATAACGCTTGGCCACGCACATGAAGTGGGTGTGAATACAGACTCCCCCTCGTATGATTTACGTAATATGATCAGTCACAAACACAAAGCAAGGGAGACAAATACGATACACAATATATCCCCTGCTGGGCATACTTGTGCTAGTATCACCATCAACTCATGCTGTTGCAAAATAGTACCCCCACCACCAAGACAGTCTATATTTCAATGACTGCAAACCTTGGCACCTATCCGACGATGTCGGAGGGTGCCAATCGAGGATGAGGAAGAACTCCTAGTTACCTCGTGCCATGCTACTTCAAATTCCCCTGCTGTTAAGAGGAATTCTAAGACTTGTAACCCTCCGATCTCGGCTACTGCATCCAAAAGCCGACCCAGAGACAGCAGGTTCGTAGTATGCAATACCGTGGTCTTCCAGCTCACCCGTTCCAAAAGCAAGTCTTCATCATCTACCTCACCAGCTGGGGGTAGCAATCCCCCACTCATTCACAATAATCCCTCGTTCTAGGAAGATAACATCTATCAAGGAACGAATATCGATGTGGCTGGGGGTAGCCAATTCTGGGACTCAGAGGAGGAGGCTTTAATGACAACCTTTCCACATGACAGTGAGGCTGAAAGTGAAAGGTCTACAGTTCTGTCCACCTCGTCCTACATCACGTCTATCTATATGACAAGGGTAGAAACAGAGATGATGGAGATACCTCAAATTCAAGCCTCCTACAACGCATTGACACATTGGAGACGGGACTTCAAACTCTCACATCCTCCATGCAAGCCTTGACGTAAGTCATGCTGGACATCAGGACTAGTTTAGCTGCCCAACCTCCGATAAAGGCTTCCACATCCGTGAGTCTCGACCCAGGAATCAGCAGGGAATCAAATGTAGCAGCGTGTCCCCTCAGGAACGGATAATAATACCCTACCTCGGTCATTCGTGCTTTCATTAACGGAGGAATTATTTGAGCTTGTGATGGATCTACGCACTCGCGTGGATGCTAAAGACAAATAAAAAGAACTCCGAAAGCTCGGGATCAGGAAACCTTATCCTCCTGAATGGAACAATGTTGTTTATCCACCCAAGTATAAACCACATACACTAACTCCGTTCGACGAAAAGGAGTTGCCCCATCAATATCTGACCTACTTTGCCTCCTTGACGGGGTACTTGCCAAAGGATGACGCCATACTCACAAGCTTACTCATCGGGGCACTGAAGAGAGTGGCTTACGAATGGTTCTGCAGCCTCCCTGATAATTGCATATCCTTTTTCGAGGACCTGAAGCATATTTTTCTCTCCTGGTTCTATGAGGGAGGAATGGACATGACGATGTCCTCTCTCATGGATATCATTCAGAAAGAGAAAGAACTGGTCCGAGCTTACATTGAACACTTCTTCCATGCAGCTTTGAGATTACCTCATGGTATCCCTGAGCCTATGCTGATGGACTCTTGCTGCAAGAACATGTTGCCGACAATCAAACTTTGGGTTGACTCCGCTTAATATACGGACTGGACTGCCTTCATTATCGGTGCTGACAGCGCCAAAACGAAGGCCAGAGATGCTCATTTTCTGGGGGTTAGTTTTCCAACTTTGGACGACAAAGGAAAATACCCTTCCAACAATATATAATAACGGTAGGCATGAATCAGAAGGAAAATATGCATTAACTGTCAACTTTTCCAAGGGTGCGCCAGCATCCACTCAAAAGCCACCAACGGTACCCCGACAAAAGGAGGTCTACACCTTTAACGATAAGGATACTCTGCAACTCTTCGAAGTGCTCATACAAGGTGATAAGATCAAATTGCCTGATCCTAAGCACCCTGATGAAGTAGATAGAGTTGGTGATCCGAAATACTATTACTATCATCGGTTCGTCGGCCATACGACACGAGAATGTTACATATTGAACAACTATATTAAACGCATGATCAATGCAATTGTCCTTACCCTCGAATATGAAGATAATACGGTCTCAACAAATATAGTGTCCCTTCAGTTAGGCACTCTACTGCCAACTGAGGCCCAAGATGGCATCGTCCCTATCCTGAAGGCGATAATGGAAGTAGTCAACCTTCTTCTAGCCTGTGAAAATGTGAGCGGGCTGGTACCACTCACCACGTCCTGGGGCGAGATAATATGGGTGTAGAAGCATGAAAATTTTAGCAAAGAAGGCTTATGCGCCCAAGCAGTCACCCTGTGAAACTTTATGCGCCCAAGTCACCCTGTGAAGTTCTATGCGCCCAAGACAAGCTCTCCCAGAAGGAGGGCGCATAGCCCTGTTTTAGGCTATGCACCCAAGCCAGAACATCCCCTGACTCGGTCAAAGCCACGATCAAAATGTGCACCAAAGCGTACGACCATGCCAGTCTCCACGAACAGTCGTGCACCGAAGCATACGGCCACGTCAACACCACGATCAACCCACGACCATACTGCCTGCATGCGCCTACATCCTATGCACCCAAAGCAGGACCATGCGCCCACATGAAACCAGTGTGTTTTCTCATGTGGGCGCATAACATCATTCCAGCTCCAAAACTACTATAAAAAGGGGTCTCATCCCTCCTCAAAACACAGAACGGAAAGCATTTTCAAGAGCCAAATTGCTGCACTTCTTGCCAGTGAGCCGAGAGTTAGCAAATTTCTTAGGTTTTCTTCCACTTTTGTAATCGGAGTGTCAACGGAGTAAAGAAGCAGCTGTCGCTCGATCTCCGTCGTCCCATTCCCCAGAATTCTTTTTATACTCGGGGATCCTTAGCGCATGATCTCTCAGGCGTACTCAATTTATGGTTGTCACTCTACGTTTCCAGTATTTTCAAAATTCTAAATTTAATTTTCTGATGAATGATTTATTGTTTAATTAATAATAAGTTTTATGACTAATTTGGAGGGAATTAAATTAAGAGCAGGAAATTCAAAATTTAAAGTTTGTTGTAACTAACAAATAGTGGTCCCCATCCCTTTCTAACTGATTTTAAGATTTAATGTTATATATATAAAGGGCAAGGGCTTATTTGTTAATTTGCCATTTGTGGAGGGATTTATTTACAAATCCTCTTTTCTCTTTTATGCTGAGTTGAGGAGAGAGAGAGAGAGAGAGAGAGAGAGTTATTTTCTCTCTGAACCATCATTCGAGCATCCCAATTTCTGTCCCAAATTCTCTCAACCCCGAAACCTTAACCCTAATTTCTGTAATTCCTCAGCGCTGATGGCGATGGCTACTGAAATACTGCCGGCATTGGCGTTCGACGCTTCTTCGATGATCGTACCGCCTCGAGTCTAGCAACCACGCAACGAACTCAGATCCGACGTCAAGTTCTTCTCCGTCAATGGTTCATCCCTGGCGGTGCTCGATTGTGCATGTCCAACGGCGACGATGAGCAGAGCCAACCGACCAGGCGTTGGTCTCAGCGACGCAAATTTCTCCGACGACGTGCAGCTCATCCCCATAGCAGAGACGACCATGCGTTCCTTAGACGCCTGTGTTTAGATCCCTTCATCCAGTGATGATTTCTAAAGCGACGACGACCGATCGGACTACAACGGCTTCCTCCACGTGTTCAGGACATTTCTAAAGAGTTCGACCTAGGTGAGTTCTTTCGACCTTCGATTTTGTAAAAATAGTTTGGTTTTATGTTGATCCATTCATTTTCTTTAGATCGGCCGAGTTTGTTGCGGATCGATCAGATCGATTTGGAACTTCATCTCGATTTGGAACCGCTTCAGGATCTGGTGAGAATTTAGTTTGATTTTCTTTCATACATTTAATTCCATAATCTGGGATTCTTTATTTGATTGATTTCCTAATTTCTTAAGGAGCCGCGATGATCTATCTGAATCGATTTTCTCCTTGTGTATGATCTGTTCGACGACTGTTGTAGGAAGTTTCGGTGCAGTTGAGTCGGAAGAGCATGTCCGACACTTGGGGACGTATGCTCGATTGCGCTTTTAGGTACCTACGTTATCTTTTCGTTGATTATTTGAATCTTGTTTCTCTCTATGAGTATAGGTAGCAAGGCTAGGATCAGTTGGGGATAGGTGTCGCATTCGTGTCTGGTGATGTTCGTGTCTTGTTCGTGATTTGGTATAGATTCGTGTCCAGTTGCTCGTTTCCTTGGGTCTGTGTCTGGCTACAACTGATTTCAGTTCTGTATATGTGCGTGCGTTCTTGATGGGGTCGAGAAGGTGAACACCTGCTTTCAAAGGACGAGTAGTTGAGTTCGAGTTGGAATGGAGTAGAAGATCTAGGAGATTAGCAATAGGCGCGATCTCTATTTAGTATCAGTGAATTCCTATTCAATATGGTTGTATATTATTTTGTCTTTTGAATGTATATTCTTTTCCTGAGTTGTTGAATTCTGGTTTTTATTGGAACTTGGCAACTGATTGGTTTATATGAGAAATTTAGGCAGACTCAACTGCAAGTCTATTTCGATTTGAATAGTATGTGTCTGTGCATGTTCTCAAATGTTGAACATCCTGAACATTGTTGAGTATATTTTAAATTATGGTTATATGGTTAGTAGCCGTGAGTTTTAGTATAGGCAGTTGTGGATATTCTTGATGTGTAGTTGAAAGGTGGATAGATTGGTATTATGTGAGTTATCCAAGAGTTGCTAAATGAGTTTATATTGCTAAGGTTCCTATAACTGTGTTTGAAACCAGGGTACTTGGTGCCAGAGTAAGCAGTTTCCAGAGGAGAGGTGGCTTAGTAATAACAACTATGTAGAATGATTTTAGTTTTAACTTGAGCTTAATGAACATTGTATGGAATTGAGTTGGGTAATGGTTTTGCATGATTTTGGCTCTAAATTGTTAAAACTCTGTTTGTGATCATTTTAGGAACTTCTTTACAATAAAGGATTGGCTACTAATAACTGTACCCTTTATATATCTAGACTTAAATCTACTACTAATATAAGAGATTAGTTTTGATAGCTTAGTAGATAATTAGATAATGATTAAACCCTAAATAAGCTAGTTGTATATATAAGTGACTACTTGATTAAGAGGGAGTATTGGTTAGTAATAATTAGCTAAAGATTCATGATTAGAAATTAACCAACTTGTACCAATTAAACAGGTGGACATACAGCTTTACAACCCATTCTCGATCACCCTGAGCAAGGCAAGTATACTCCTCGGATTTGTCCATTTCTTCATGTCTTGTATATTCATTCTTGTATCTTCTGGTTGACACGACATTTCACGAGATTGTCTGGTATCATGTTTCCTGAGTTTACTTGTGTCTGGGAGGGGAAATACTACAGATGTATGATCAAACCCGAGTTACTATTCATGTGAATAGCTTAGGCCCCGCATCGTGCATGTGGGACCGAAGCCTTACCATTTCATGTTCCCTGAATCTACCTAAGCCGATCACACACTCTGGATGTATTTCAAATATATTGCACACTTCAGGTTCATGTTGTATTTTATGTTCAGGACTCATTTCATGTTCCCTGTATTTACTTTTCAGTATTCATGTTCAGATTTTATGTCAAGTTCTCATTTCTCGTACCTTATATATATTTCCTGTGTTCTTGTTCATACCATGATGTTCATGTTCATTTCCTTGGATATACTTAGCTCCGCTCCTGACTAGGATATGTTGCAGGTGTACTTGCAGGGTATCGTTCTACCTTATGGGCCAGAGCCCGCGATATTAGCTGAGCAGGATGAGACTTAGCCTGAGGCTTCAGGTTTAGACAGTTTTGCTTTACTTCTAGATATTGTTCTTAGAATTCACAGTGTAGTTCATTCTTGTTGTCTCTAGTACTTTTATGATATTATGATCGGTGGATTATGGTGATCATTCTGTGAACGTTTTATAGATGCTGTGATTGTGTATATTCATGTTTATCTGGTTAGATTTCCCTAGAGATTGGTACAGATTACTTTATCGTGTCTAACGATAAAGGCTGGGCGTGTCCGACTCGTATCCGATTATTCGGGAGCGGGTCGTGACATGTTTTTAGTGGTGGCCCATACAGGTCTATCCTAATGGTACCTAGGTATTAGTGTACTATTGGGGGACTTGATTAAACTAGGGAAAGTTGATCACAACATAGGAAATCAGGTACATCGGGTATATTGATATTCTATAAATACTTGTTGTTTTTTAGGTCTAGGTTATTTTAATAGTTTTCTGTTTTTCAGATAGTTCAAAAGCATGCGACACCGAAACAATCAATCTACCTACACGTGAGGGTTTCGAGATTCCACTACCTTATATCACCTTATTATCCCCATGGGTAGTACGCAGTTGACAGAGATGTTTGAAGAACTCCTAGACACCAAGAGGGAGCAGGCCATCCCTTTTCCAAGCCAGACTTGTGGGTACACTCCGAGCCAGGAAGAACTTCTGATTCTTCGAAGATCGAGAACCTGGAGCCGCCACTGAAGATCATCCAAGTCAATGAACACCCAACTCCTCTAAAGATTGGAGGCACCAGCCAGGAGATCCAGAATGTAGCACAGACAATAGGACAAGACGGGAAGCTGAAGCTCATGAAGGACATGAAGACTTATGATGAAAATATCAACTACTATGGACCGTAAAGTGTCTTAACACTCAGACAATGCCTCTTCAGCCGCACCATCAAATTCAGATAATGGCCATTTATGCTTTCTGCCGCCAACCAGGACATCGCTTCGAGGAATATCGTAAGAGGCTCAGACTTTGCCTGTACTGCAGATCTTCTGCCCACCGAATGAAGGATTGCCAGCAGGTTGCTGATCACAATGGTCGAGGAGCATCAGGATCTCAGCAGCCAGTATGCCAGTAGCTGTATGTTCCAGTCAGAGGCCGTACACTTCAGTCCAGCAGAAGATTCAGACTCAGATTCAGACTCAGATTCAGACGATAAACACTCGTAATTTCTGCTGTCGCCAGGACACCACTACAACGAGTACTGCGAGAGACCGAGGCTATGCTTGTTCTATAGATCGCCTGCCCATCAAGTCAAGGATTGCCCGGAGGTCGTTGATTGTACTGTCCAAGGACTAGCACGAGGAGCACCAGGACGACAGCAAGGGGACCCGCCTCTCCAGATTCAGCAATCACATGGAGCACTACCGCAAGGACCAACCTACGTCTGGAATGCTGAAGAAGTTGAAGTGATTCCAGTTCCTGAAAAAGTACTGAGGACGAACTGAAGACTGAAAGTTTCTTTTGCATGGTTAGAGAAAACCATGTATCTTGACTCGCAATCCAGTTTTCCTTTAAATTCCTCTTAGTACCTAGATCATTTCTTGAAATTTATTGTTTTCTATCTTGAAACCTTGATTGATATTCGAACTTATTTTGAGATATTGTTTCCTATTTAATAAACTTGTTTTAGATTCACAAATTCGATAATTGTCCATTATTTGTTATCATTTGCATATTCATTCATGACCTTGTTTCCCAGTGATGGCTCCTATTTGGAAATTGTCTTCCTATATCAAACTTCGTGTTAATTAATATTTAATTTCTACTCAAGATTTATTTCGAAACCCTGTTCCTCATTCGAAGCCTTGTTTAAGCTTCGTCCTATTTAGGACATTGTTGAGGATTCCTTTGAGGGTTTTGAAGATTTTATTTTCTAGTTGAAATTTGACTCGTTCTCTGTATGAGATTTTGCTTTCCATTCGTACTTTGTTTCTATTTTAAGAATTGTTCTCTATTTATGACTGTGCTTTGACTATTTTGATTTGCTTTATAGCCTTGTTCCTATTCGTTGATTGGTACTCCTCCATTCACTCTTCGTAATCTTGCTTCCTCTTCTAGACTCTACTCAGAATTTTGTTTTTTGTTCAGAACTTGTTACAAATCGTAATTTTGTTTTCTACTCAAGGTTCAGTTCTCTATTTAGGGCTCGTTGGAATTTGGTTTATTCAGGACTTTGATTCCATTCGAGATTTTGAGATTCTGTTTTTCATTTTGAGACCTTGCTTTCGTTCGTAATTTTTCTCATATTCAAGGTTTTCCAGATTTTGAAACTTCAGTTCCTACTCGCGACTTGTTGAGATCTTGTTCTCTATTCGATACCTTGTTTTCTCATCAAGGTTTCCTACTCGAGATTTTGTCCAAAATTTCGTTGTTATATGAGATATTGTTGAAACTTGTTTCTGGTACGAGATTCCATTTCTTATTTTGAAACTTTGTCTTCTATCTTATACTTTGTTTCTGTTCATTCTTCGAGACTCTGTTATCCTTTCGAGATAACGTCCCGTATACAGAATCTTGTTACCATCCCAGGTTTCACTTGGGATTTCTGTTACCGTTTGAAATTTGTTTCCTGTTGAGGTTAAAATCTCCTTGTTGACCTTTTAGTAACCGTTACTCCTTGATTAAATTCCTTGTTGCTTCTTAGTATCGATTAAACTCTTATATTCTAACAGACAGATAACCTCACCATTTTCCTGACTCGGACTGTTGAAACTCATTTTGGATTCCTTGGAACTTTTTAAAAATCCCTATGGATAAGGTTGAGATACTATTCGATGATCTACTGGGGCGTGGCAGTTGCGCGCTGCAGTCATTATTTGGACTACGGATACCGAGGGTTCACTGCAGCCAGCTGCGCACTGGCGAGGCAGAAACTCTAAGTTGAAGTGATTTCAGGCATTAATAGGTTTTCGAGTATTGTCGAGACTTTGTCATAGTCTTCATATCTTAATCTGTTGGGTTATTTCGTCAATGATTCTTGAAAAATGGATAAGGTTGATAGAATATTCGGTGATATATTATTATTTGGGTCACGGAGCCGAAAGTCCACTGCAGTCAGATATATACTGGCGGGGTAGGGATTCTAAGCAAAGTGACTTCAAATGGCCATATGTTCTTAAATACCATAGCGACTATATTCTATTATTGACTCTTAATGAATCATAAATATTTGTACCTTCATCTTGATTTAACACTAGCATCTTCCTAGTGGACTCTATACACTCTCTCGATCAATCTTGGCAAATTCTTCTTACATTTTAGGGATGAATCATTTGATTTTCTCAATAAATCGTATTTATATCTTGATTGTGCCTCGTATAAACTATGATCCTAATCATACCTAACTAACCATGATTTTCCTAAATTATTTTGGTTTAATTGTACTAAAACTTTCAAATGTGCTTGTGCCTTCAGGGTTTGCCCCTCTAAGTTACAAATAAAATTTATGTCATATCGTGCTTATCTACAAATCTTGATCATGGATAGATCGTGTTATTTTAACTTCATGTATGAAATTATCGTACTTGATCTTAATTATACCCTGTTTCACTTCGTGCCTAACCAATTTTGATCATTATCGATCATGTCCTCTTACCGTTGATTTCGTCATGCCAAGTTATTCATGTCCCACTTCTGGTCATAACTAGAAATTCTGAACATGCCTATATTTTATACTCTGTACCTATTGATCTTACCTGATATTTGAAATCTCGTTTGATCGTGACCAAATAAACTATTTTCTAACCATGACTAGAATTGACTTTATTTCACATCTCAATTTAAAATTGCCGTTTTCAACTTTTGTCTCAATTGAAATTATATTCTTAAATTATAGCACCTTTGAATTTCGAGGACAAAATTATTTTAGGGGGAAGATTTGTCACTCTACTTTTCCAGTATTTTCAAAATTCTAAATTTAATTTTCTGATTAATGATTTATTGTTTAATTAATAATAAGTTTTATGACCAATTTGGAGGGAATTGAATAAAGAGCAGGAAATTCAAAATTTAAAGTTTGTTGTAACTAACAAATAGTGGTCCCTATCCCTTTTTAACTGATTTTTAAGATTTAATGCAATATATATAAATGGCAAAGGCTTATTTGTAAATTTGCCATTTGTGGAGGGATTTATTTGCAAATCCTCTTTCCTCTTTTATGCTGAGTTGGGGAGAGAGAGAGAGAGTTATTTTCTCTCTGAACCATCATTCGAACATCCCAATTTTTGTCCCAAATTCTCTCAACCTCGAAACCCTAACCCTAATTTCTGTAATTCCTCGGCGCTGATGGCGATGGCTACGAGAACGCTGCCGGCGTTGGCGTTTGATGCTTCTTCGGTGACCGTACCGCCTCGAGTCTAGCAACCACGTGACGAACTCAGATCCGGCATCAAGTTCTTCTCTATCGACGGTTCATCCCTGGCGGCGCTCGATTGTGCATGTCCGACGACGACGATGAGCAGAGCCAAGCGGCCAGGCGTTGGTCTCAGCGACACAAATTTCTCCGACGACGTACAACTCATCCCCACAGTAGAGACGACCAGGCGTTCCTTCGACTCATGTGTTCAGATCCCTTCATCCAGTGATGATTTCCAAAGTGACAACGACCGATCGGACTACAGCGGCTTCTTCTACGTGTTCAGGACATTTCTAAAGAGTTCGACCTAGGTGAGTTCTTTCGACCTTCGATTTTGCAAAAATAGTTTGGTTTTGTGTTGATCCATTCATTTTTTTTAGATCAGCCGAGTTTGTTGCGGATCGATCAGATCGATTTGGAACTTCATCTCGATTTGGAACCGCTTCAGGATCTGGTGATAATTTAATTTGATTTTCTTTCATACGTTCAATTCCATAATCTGGGATTCTTTATTTGATTGATTTCCTAATTTCTTAAGGAGCTGCGACGTTCTATCTGAATCGATTTTCTCCTTGTGCATGATCTGTTCGACGACTGTTGTAGGAAGTTTTGGTGCAGTTGAGTTGAAAGAGCGTGTCCGACACTTGGAAACGTATCGTCGATTGCTCTTTCAGGTACCTACGTTATCTTTTCGTTGATTATTTGAATCTTGTTTCTCTCCATGAGTATGGGTAGCAAGGCCAGGATCAGTTGGGGATATGTGTCGCGTTCGTGTCTGGTGATATTCATGTCTTATTCGTGATTTGGTATAGATTCGTATCCAGTTTCTCGTATCCTTGTGTCCGTGTCTGGCTACAACTGATTTCAGTTCTGTATGTGTGCGTGCATTCTTGATGGGGTTCATGAGGTGAACACCTGCTTTCAAAGGAAGAGTAGTTGAGTTCGAGTTGGAATGGAGTAGAAGATCTGGGAGATTAGCAATGGGCGAGATCTCTATTTAGTATCAATGAATTCCTATTCAATATGGTTGTATATTATTTTGTCTTTTAAATGTATATTCTTTTCCTGAGTTGTTGAATTCTGGTTTTTATTGGAACTTGGCAACTGATTAGTTTATATGAGAAATTTAGGCAGACTCAACTGCAAGTCTATTTCGATTTGAATTGTATGTGTCTGTGCAGGTTCTCAAATGTTAAACGTCCTGAATATTGTTGAGTATATTTTAAATTATGGTTATTTGGTTAGTAACTGTGAGTTTTTGTGCAGGCAGTTGTGGGTATTCTTGATGTGTAGTTGAAAGGTGGATAGATTGGTATTAGGTGAGTTATCCAAGAGTTGCTAAATGAGTTTATATTGCTAAGGTTCCTATAAATGTGTTTGAAACCAGGGTACTTGGTGCCAGAGTAAGCAGTTTCCAGAGGAGAGGTGGCTTAGTAATAACAACTATGTAGAATGATTTCAGTTTTAACTTGAGCTTAATAAACATTGTATAGAATTGAGTTGGGTAATGGTTTTGCATGATTTTGGCTCTAAATTGTTAAAACTCTATTTGTGATCATTTTAGGAACTTCTTTACAATAAAGGATTGGCTACTAGTAACTGTATCCTTTATATATCTAGACTTAAATCTACTACTAATATAAGAGATTAGTTTTGATAGCTTAGTGGATAATTAGATAACGATTAAACCCTAAATAAGCTAGTTGTATATATAAGTGACTACTTGATTAAGAGGGAGTATTGGTTAGTAATAATTAGCTAAAGATTCATGATTAGAAATTAACCAACTTGTACCGATTAAACAGGTGGACATACAGCTTTACAACCCATTCTCGATCACCCTGAGCAAGGCAAGTATACTCCTCGGATTTGTCCATTTCTTCATGTCTTGTATATTCATTCTTGTATCTTCTGGTTGACACGATATTTCACGAGATTGTCGGGTATCATGTTTCCTGAGTTTACTTGTGTCTGGGAGGGGAAATACTACAGATGTGTGATCAAACCCGAGTTACTATTTATGTGAATAGCTTAGGCCCCGCATCGTGCATGTGGGACCGAAGCCTTACCATTTCATGTTCCCTGAATCTACCTAAGCCGATCACACACTCTGGATGTATTTCAAATATATTGCACACTTCAGGTTCATGTTGTATTTCATGTTCAGGACTCATTTCATGTTCCCTGTATTTACTTTTCAGTATTCATGTTCAAATTTCATGTCATGTTCTCATTTCTCGTACCTTATATATATTTCCTGTGTTCTTGTTCATACCATGATGTTCATGTTCATTTCCTTGGATATACTTAGCTCCGCTCCTGACTAGGATATGTTGCAGGTGTACTTGCAGGGTATCGTTCTACCTTATGGGCCAGAGCCCGCGATATTAGCTGAGCAGGATGAGACTTAGCTTGAGGCTTCAGGTTTAGACAGTTTTGCTTTACTTCTAGATATTGTTCTTAGAATTTACAGTATAGTTCATTCTTATTGTCTCTAGTACTTTTATGATATTATGATCGGTGGATTATGATGATCATTCTGGAAATGTTTTATAGATGCTGTGATTGTATATAATCATGTTTATCTGGTTAGATTTCCCTAGAGATTGGTACAGCTTACTTCATCGTGTCTAACGATGAAGGCTGGGTGTGTTCGACTCATGTCCGATTATTCGAGAGCGGGTTATGACAGTGGTGCCTTGCGCCAATAAAGAAAAGACAACATTTCTTCTTCTTTTTATGTGTGTCCACAAAAATGGCGACTCTCCTGGGGACTACCTTTTCCTTTCATGAGAAGGTGGGGACACAATCCGATACCGACAAAGTAGGGAGCACTCAGAAGATGTTGATCGTAAAGTTCAATCTGCAGGCGTTCGAAGAGATGCTCTCGAGGGACGGCTCTACTCCCTCAAAATCAGCGAAGCCAAACAAGGCTCGCAAGACTTGGCTTCCAAAGGCTCGCTGTGCATATCCTGCTAGTGTCAGCAGATATGCAACTAGAGGACTCTGTCACATGGGCGCATGGCTCTGCCACAGAAACTTTCCAAATAAAGAAGGCTCATACCGTTCCGGGCTCTACTAGCCTAATGACTTCTCTCTTGCGCAACCAACAACGGAGTGTTCAACACCCGAGACTTGGCAAAAGAAAATACTACGATGCCAAGAATAGGAGTGTGCGACGCTCTGGGCAAACCCAGCCAGGCTCACAAACGAAAGAGGTAAAGTCGGGAGAAAATAGCACTGCACCACCAAGCATGCGCCCAAAGCTACGTGCCCAAGGGGGTAGGTGGGCGCATAACTCTAATCTGAAGGCTTTTGTCTTCAACAAATTGGGCATTCAGGGTCATGCGCCCAAGGCTACGTGCCCAGGCTCCACTGATCCATACTATGCACCCACATCGAGGAAGCTCAGACATGCTGCCAAGAAGGATGCGCCTAAAGGCAGTCTCCAGGGTCTATACGCCTACCACAAAAAGACATGCCCCAACGTGTATAGCACGGGGCTGCCTTCAAGGACATCACAGAACTTAGGTGTGGGGCTTGCCTCTGTACATGAACTAAGTCTGGATGCGCCAACTCTCCTTACAAAGCCACAAGCAAAGCTCGGCGATGCATGTGACATGGGTTTTAAAGCAAAACTCCATTCCGCTGACTTATACGACATGATAAATTGTAAGTGTAAAGCGAGGAAGGACATAACAATTCGTAGTGTACATTCGTGCACCAGTATTATCATCAACTGTTGGTGCTCCAAAGCAATGAGAGTGCCTCAGAGACAGTCCATGTTCTGACGACTGCATTTCTCTGACGATGAAAAGTCGCTATATGTTTCATCTAACATGGCTTCATGGGGTCCCCCGTATGGAAGCCCTAATCAAAGACGGTAGACCACGAACCCAACTTTCTCTCTCAGTTCCGTGAGAAAGAGAAGAAGAAGTCTGCCAACAGATGGCCAGCAGGCTGTCACATCTGAAGGAGTCTATATGGGTACTCGGTCGAAGACGAGATCCCGTATAGATGACGATGACTCCCAAGCTAGGGGTAGTATTCCCTCAGAGTCTGAAGAGGATGACCTTCACACTGGGGGTAGCCTCCCAGAGGATGATGATCTCTCCGAGTTTGACGGCGACTATCTGCCTCCCCTACCTGAAGATGAGGGACTTGTCAACTCAGAAACAGACAATATCAGCACCAGTTGTACTGTTTTCTCTGTTCGTCCTCGCATGTTATCTACATACATGGCGGACGGAGAAAGACCTGAAAAAGCTAATGATCAGACCAGCAAACGGCTAGAGGGTCTTGAAACGACATTTGCCAAGATCACTGATATGCTTACCAGTATCATGGCGGTCCAAGCTGCTACGGCTGTTCCTCCACCATAATAAAACATCTCGGCTCATATTAGTCCGGCTCATAGCAACAACCCTCCTTCACTACAAAATGAGTATCATTTCGTTGTGCCTCCTCCAAATCTTACAAATGCTTGGGGTGGTCCTTCACCAATGATGCCCGACAACAGTCGTTTCCCAATACCTGCTCAATCAACAGGATGCAATTGATTCCCTGGTCACTCATCTCGACACCATCTCACACAAAGATGAGCTTTAGAAGATGGGGATATCTAAACCTTATCCTCCTGAATAGGAGAATGCAACTTGCCCTCCTAACTACAAGTCGCTGACGCTAAATTCATTTGACGGGATGACTTCTCCTCGTCAACACATGACATACTTCAACACGCAGACTCTACACCTATCCAAGGATGATCCATTCTTGTCAAAGCTGTTTATTAGCACCTTACAGGGGGTAGCTTTCGAATGGTTCTGTAGTCTGCCTGACGGTTGCATCAACTCTTTTAAAGACTTGGAGAGGTTGTTCCTAAACAGGTTTTATGAGAGTGGCATGCATGTTAGTATGTCCACCCTCATCGAGACCAAGCAAAGAAGGACTGAGTCTGTCATTGCTTTCATCGAATGCTTCAGGCAGTTAGAATTGAAGATGCCCTTCGGCATACCAGACTCAGAGCTTATGGATACTTGCCGACATAACTTCCTCCCTACAGTGAAGTTCTATCTGGGTATACATAATTATGATACATGGCCCGCTTTCATTGGGGCCGCTGATGCTGCTAAAAACGACGTTCCTAATCTGGAACTACTTGGGTTGAAAATACCCAAATCTGAAGACAAGGGCAAGCATCCTCAAACTATCCCTATCCATGGGGGTAAAGGGAAAGAAGTCCTAAAGGTCGACACTTCTAAAGGAGCTTTCAATTCTCAGGGCACCTCCGATAAGCCTAAGGAGACCTTCTCATTTGACGAAGACGATGTCATTACCATTTTTCACACATTGACGTAGGATAATAAACTGATATTGCCTCCACCACGACGCCCTGCAGAGGTGAACCAACTCAACGATCCCAAGTAATGTCTCTACCATCAGTACGTATATCATTCCACCAAAGACTGCATCGTCCTGAAAAAGAAGATACAACAGCTTATCGATATCCAAGTGATCAACCTCGAAGCTGAAGACAAGGTCGTATCTTCTAACATGATCTCTCTTCAGTTTGGTGACTTTCCTCCCACAGAAGTCCCATATGGCATGGTCTCGATCCCCAAGGCAATAATGGAAGTCGTCAACCTACTGCCAGCTCGCAACTCAACCTTGGTGCTACTCATGACTGAACGTGGTGAGATCATGTGGGTCCATCCGGACCTCATGCAAGAAGTGACATAGGGGGTGGTGTTTGCCATTGATTATCTAAGAACAGAACCGTTTTATAGGAGGACTAAACTTTGATTCACAATACAAACTCGCTTGTACAAAGAGAGCCTAGGAACAAAACCTAGGAAAAGCAATCTAAGTACAATTGTTTAGTTTTAGATTCTTGGGGGTGACGGTAGAGGCTCGGGAAAGTAATATCAAGTCTGCCTTACTCCTTGGACGATCGAACGCGGTCTTGGCTTCGACGAAGAAGTGCTCTCTCTCTGCGTATTGCTCTGTGGGATGCTCTCTCTACTATATATGTACTTTTTCTCCGTGTCTCTGTCTGTTTGTACAAGGGAATAACATCTTACTATTTATAGAAATTTGTGATGAGTGGGGTGTGCAGTAATTGTACCTTGAAAAGTGGGCGGTTGGGAATTAGTTAAGATTAACTTTGATCTGTTTGTTGGAAATTAATCTGGGCTGTTGTGTTGGTTGTAATAAATCTGTATTGTTATAATTTGTTGGTAGCAATGAATCAGAGTGGATAAGTCTTAGTCAATCTTCTGCCATGTATCCTAACTGCCATTATGCCGCGAGCCGCATAAACGGGGCATCCTGGCAGAGCCGCATGAGTGTGGTCTGGTAATTGAGCCGCATAAGGGTGGCCTTATAACCAAGCCACATGAGGATGGACTCACAACTGAGCCGCATGAGGATGTCCTCACAATCGAGCCGCATAGGGGTGGCCCCCACAACCGAGCCGCATGAGGATGGCCTCCCAACTGAACCGCATAAGGGTGGCCCCCACAACCGAGCCGCATGGGGGTGGCCTCCACAACCGAGCCGCATGAGGATGGCTTCCCAACTGAACCGCATAAGGGTGGTCCCCACAACTGAGCCGCATGAGGGTGGCCCTATGTCATAGCCGCATGGAAGTCCTTGAAACAATCCGCATAAAGAGCTTTGGAATTGGTGGATTGTGCCAGCTATAAAGATTTTTATCGTCTCTCTAGGAGCACATTATTATGTTAGAGTCATCATTCTACCTTTATGTCAGAGCTGTCAATCTTTATGTCAGAGCTGTCGTATTTCATTAGAGCATTTAATGAGCCAGCTGCTCAGAGTTATGGCCAGCTGTAGAGGCCTATTTTTGAACCGCATAGGGCCACATGGCTTTTCTCGAGCCGCATGGAGCTATCAGGGACTTTCGAGCTGCATGAAGCTCTAAGGGACTTTTGAGCCGCATGAAGCTCTAAAGGATTTTTTGAGCCGCATGAAGCTCTAAGGGACTTTTGAGCCGTATAAAGCTCTAAAGGATTTTTGAGCCGCATGAAGCTCTAAGAGATTCTTGATCTGCATGAGACTCCCCCTGTTTTGACCCGCATGGACTTTCCTACACTTTTCCATGCTTCCACAAGACCCCCTTCAAAGTTTTCAATTTGTAAAATTGAAATACTTTGAATAAGAAGCATGGCTATGTCCGCATAAGCTCTTCGTGCCGCATAGACTCCTCTGGCCGCATAGGATGTTCTGGCCGCATAGACTTCCTAGCCGTATAAGCTGCTCTGGCCGCATAGACTTCTCTGGCCGCATGATGTCTTTCATGCCACGTAGGCGTCTAATTAATTGCTCTTGGTTTGTTTTGATTTAAAGCCGTCTTTTGGGTATGATCCCAAGGGTCGGCATTAAATATTTGGATCTACTTTGATGATTCTGAGCATTCTTTTTTGCATGAGGAAATAAAATCCCAAGAGTCGGTCTCATCTTCTAGGCAGCACATGATTCGAAGCGTCCATCGATTCGCACGGCCATTGTCAGCCTATAAATACGAGTACTTTTGGAAGAGAGAGACTCTTTACTTTCTTTTCTCGTCAACGTTTCTTGTCCTTAGTCGCCATCTTCTCTTCATTCTCCGATCATCAATGGCTCCCAAAGATTCATCTAACGCTGCGACGAAGGGTAAGGGAGCGGCTTCCTCATCGACTGAGGTACCCACAGTTCATCCCGACGTTCACCCCGCCATTGATGGTAAGGATATTGGAAGAAATTGTATGAACTCAAAACCCTAACCATCATGGCTACGCCGCATATTTTATGCGCGAGCCTTCTTCGTCTTCATTGAACTGTTCAAGTTCATTGTGATGAATCCGCATACTGTGCTGTATGTGCTGCATATACATCTCATGTCCGAGCCGCATGGGGGTATGCCTCATGTCCGAGTCGCATGAGAGTCGTCTTGTAGCCGCATAAGCACTTTACAAACTGGGCCGCATGAAGACCCATCGAACAGTGCCGTATAAGTTTCCTTTGAATTATGCCGCATACGACCCCACGAACTGTGCCGCATAAGACCCCACCAAATCAGAGCCGCATAAGCTCTTGTAAACTGGGCCGCATGAGCACCCGCTAAACAGAGCCACATAAGCTCACTTGAACTGGGCCGCATGAGCACCCGCTAAACAGAGCCGCATAAGCTTACTTGAACTGGGCCGCATGAGCACCCGCTAAACAGAGCCGCATAAACTCATTTGAACTTGGCCGCATGAGGTCCCGTTTAAACAGAGCCATATAAGCTCACTTGAACTGGGCCGCATGAGCACCCGCTAAACAGAGCCGCATAAGCTCCATTAAATTGAGCCGCATAAGGACCCGCCTGATCAGAGCCGCATAAGCTCGAAAATACTAAGCAGTTCTCCCTGGCCATCTTCTAACTTGTTTCTTTTGTCATTTTTTTAGTAAATTTGCCAGTCAATGCTGCGGAAGAACCTTTGGTGGGTCGCGCCCAATCTGCTGTGGGCTATAGGTTCGACCACATAGTCGAGTATGTGGTGAACCAGCTTCCAAAAGACGAACCTGTGGAAAGGCTGAGAGACATTAAAAACCAGTCCTTCTTTTTTATCTCGGGGATGATGAACTCAGGACTGCTGGGGACAAACACCTGAAGCCTGTGTTCCTTTTCGGGGATGCCTTAACTGTAAAGAACTCCCAAGTTCTGGATATATCTTAGAGTTAGAGTTTTACTTCTGACGGGATGGCGATCCATATTCCTCTGATGGAGCGTCACTTCCCACTGTCGTGGTTCAACATGCTACCGATGGACAGAAAGATGGAGGATTCCTTGACTTCGAGTCGGTCTGGGATGTTCGTGGGCAACATCCACTATAACAACAACTTAGGGTCAGTGTATGCGGGCAAGGTACCAGTCAGCCGCCACGTGATGGGGTTGGCCTCGGGCAGTTTCTTGAATGTACAGGGTCCCAATTTCAAGTTTTCTCAAGGTGACACGTTCCTGAACCAGCTTGCTCGGAAGGGGTCCTATCCTGTTGGCCGGTTGTCGCTACCGAGTTGGGTAAACCCCATTCCTTCGTGGAGTAACTTGTCTATGTGGATCGCACAAAAATACGAGACTCTCCTGTGCAAGATTGGACTCTACCATACTATTCGAGGCACTAGCTACAGCTTGCCCATAAACAAGAAATTGTTCATGGCTCTGCTGGAGATGTACAACTACCGTACAGGGACCTTCTTCACACCCGTAGGGGAGATGGGGCTTGCTCTCCATGAGATGCATGGGTCTCCAAGCTGCCTTGGGGAAATAAAGTCTTTGAGGTGTATATTCCGACGAATGAAGAGTTCGAGGATTTGGAGGAGAGGTTCCCGGGCTTCGTTGCCGTCTACAGGAAATTGCTGTGTCATCACAGCACATGCCAGCAGCTGTCAAAGAAAAAGAATGACAGCTCGGAAGGGAACCTTCCTCACACAAAGGCCTGGCTCACTTATCTTTTTAAGCTCGGTGCCTCGGGCCGGGTTTCTCCTCGAAGTCCTCGCACTCGGGAGGAGGTACAGGACCAAGTATCGACCGCCAAGAGGGTAAGAACCGTCGGCGACAGATTCGGGAGTCAATCTGACTCTTTTGCTTATTTTTATCAAGACACTCAGCTGTTGTCCAAGAAGGAACTCCTGGCAGGATTCCTGATGGTGTGACTGCGGAACTGCATGGTCTCAGAAGGGGCTGGTTCTATTGAGAGGATCAGCCGCAACTTTATCCTCCCTGCTGTGAAGCTAGTCTTCGGGGTCAGACTAGCTCTTCTCTCGGCCATGGTGTGTAGCATACACCGTAGCCTTCGCATTTTCTTGTCCAAGATCATCGCCCGGGACACGACGAAGGACTTTGAACGCATTGAACATCCCTATTATTATCTGATAGGGTGGTTACTGATACATTATTGGTCTTTGATGAGGCCTGGCCCCGAAGATGGTGTAACTGCTGATGATGCTTTCATCTTTCAGTATCATCGTATGCCTTGGGATTGCGAGACTATGTGCACCTGTCGGATGGCGCTGGCAAGAGTGGACAATACTTTTTTCGTGCCTGTTACTCAATTTACTGCTGAGAAAGTGAGGGCCGTACATCTTGATGGTATTGGGCCTCCCCACTTTTTATCTGACACGATGCTTCTTTGGCTGCACAATATTCATCCTTTCCACCTGGTATACCACAACCACAATACTGTCTATTTGGAGCCTTACTTGCCCAGTAGGTTCTTTCGCCAGTTTGGGTATAGCCAGTTATTCTTGGACAGTCCCAGCTCTTGCTTGGGTTTTGAAGGTAGCATCCTTGACGGTATCAGGGCCCGGCACTACTATAATACGGTTCATACTTGTACCAGCTTCTCAGTTCCTAATGCTGAGGAGTCAGGGGAGATCTTGTATTTGGCGACTCTATACTGTAGAAGCATGAAAAAGAATGAAGAAAGACCTATACGGCTCCAACAGAAGGATCCCCATGTGGCTCAGGATCCCCTTGCTGCTCAGAAGTCCATGCGGCTCAAGGGTCCATGCGGCTCGGATAGATCCATGCGGCTCAGAAAAAAGCCACGTGGCCTTCAACAGTTGTTCTCTACATTCGGCTGTATTTAATATCCTGACGGCTACTCTGACAAATAACAACTGTGACAGCTCTGACATAAGGACGTAATAATGACTCTGACATAATGGCGTGATCCTAGGAAAGAGGAAAAAAAATTGTCTTACAGCTGGCAAAATCCACCAAGTCCCGAGGCTACTCCATGCGGCTGCCCATCTGCATGCGGCTGCCTATCCCCATGCGGCTGTCCATCTGCATGCGGTTGCCTATCTCCATACGGCTACCCATCAGCATACGGCTGCCTATCCCCATGCGGCTACCCATCTGCATGCAGCTGTCCATCCATGTATGGCTGCCCATCCTCATGCGGCTGCCCATCCTCAAGCGGCTGCATGTTTGATACGGCTGAGAAGATCCCCCCATATGCGGCTCGGCCAGGACAGTCCAGTTGAGACACGTGGTGCTTTTCGCTACAATTGAGACACATGGCAGTCTTATCTTTCTTGGAATTATGGGTGCTAACAAATCCTGACAAAATCAGATTTGTTATGATCGTCATAATTGCCAAGATCAAATCAAATCAAGCAAATTGGACACGTGGCAGGCTGTCATAAATCACGAATATTCATGGTGTTTGCCATTAAAATCTTTTGATGTAATTTCAATACAAACAGAACAGTGTTACAATATAGGACTTAGACGTAGTCCTAGGAGTACACTTTTGTTTATCTGGGTCCCTTGTACCGATGGAGCGAGTGGTAATACGTTGACTCCATTGACGATCTGACGACGGTCATCGATTCTCTGAAGGTCCGAGTTGCTCTGGGTGCTGGAGCTTGCGGAGAGGAAGAAGACATTGAGTGTCTGTATCTGCCTCAGTTGTTGTGCGATGTCTCTGTCTATCTATATATGTTCGTGTGTGGAAGAAGGAAATGATCCCTCTATTTATAGTCTGCAGGCTGGCTGCTCATACGCACATATGTAGGATGCGCCTGGATGCGAGGACGCCACATGGTGATTGCTGATAGAGGCGCATGGACGATGCGCCCTGATTGAGGAGTTGAATTCTTCATGCTACTGTTGTGGGCTGGCACGTAGCAGGGGAGAGAATTTTTTTGTTGCTGAGATCTTGGGTGAATCGAGTCAAAGGACACGTGTCATAGTCCCATGGCTCAGAGATCTCAGATTTGGTAGAGAATGATCTGGTAGGATGCGCCTGGGATTGGGCGCATGAGGAGACTTTGGCTTGTAACCTTTAGGAGTCACGAACCATTCGGGGCACATGGCTTTTGAGGCGCATGCGAGGCTTCAGTAGTGGCTTTGCTTCAGAGAAAAGTCTGAGGCGCATGGCTTTTGAGGCGCATGCAGATCTTCAGTAGTGACTTTACTTCTGTCTTTAGGGATCAGAGAAAAGTCTGAGGTGCATGGCTTTTGAGGCGCATGCAGAGCTTTGGGCGCATGGCTGCGGAGGCGCATGCGAGATGGTTGGGCGGCCACGTGGTTGCAACCGTCGGAGGGAAGTAATGACGATTCTGATGTTGGCGACGCTTTGTTTTTTGAAAAAGCTGTCAACTGTTCAGTCCTCGAGAGACGTGCTACCAACTCTGTCAGACTTCAGCATTTAATGTTTTTGATAGATGATGGTCTATTGAGTGGGCGCATCGATCGGCGTTCTACTAGGCGCATGGGGCCGTATGGGGGCGCATGCTTGTGAAGCGCTTGGTGCTGAAGGACGCGTTTATGTGATGCGCAGTCTGACCGGCGCATCCACTCTGTATGACACGTCTTTTGGTACGACTGTTACGTTCTTCGAGTGCTTTAAATAGCCGTTTTTGACTTGGCTGAATTCGAAGCGTCAGGTTCATCCATTTAATGCAAATTCATTGCACGGGATTCGGAGAGCCAGCCACTTGGCACATGGGTTTTATTTGCCCGGCCTATAAATAGTAGCTTGGAGAGAGTTTGCTTCTCGTTCTCTCACGTCCTTCCGAAATGAACTTGTTTACTCGAGTACATTATGTTGATAAGATGCTCCTGAGGGTGAAGATGTGACGCAATGTCTTCATTGATACACTTGAAGGTGACTGTTACATCCAAAAGTCGGAGTCGAGGGCTTCTGAGGCAGGCGGAAGGTGCCTATTGCATTCAAAGATCGGGATGCTCGAGCCTCGTCTCCGTTATGCTGGAAGAACCGCAGATCGAAATTATGGTGCTGCGGCTTTGGAGGCTCTTTCTTCTGTCAGAGTGGGTGTTGCCAATTCTGGTTGTGTTGAAAGCTGCTCCTTTAGCCGCAATTTCGATTGCGGTCTTCCATGGTCTTTGTAGGCTCTTTCGAAGCCTCTCCTGGCCACAGGTTGATTTACGGTGCTCTTCTCTTCCTCGGTTTGGGGAGCTCTTTCTCCAGCTAGAGGGTTGATTGCCACCCTCGTTCTGCTCAATAAATGATTCATTAGTTGAAGCATTAGATGGCGCATATGCTGACACTTTATGATACGCCTGGCTGGAAGGGTGGCACACAACTGAGCTGCTGAAGGGATGCACATAACTGAGGATGCACATAACTGAGCTGCTGAAAGGATGCGCCCGGCTGAGAGCGCATGGTGGGATGCGCCTGACAGAGAGCACATGGTGAGATGCGCTATTCAAGAGCGCATGATGACTGCTGCGCATGGCTGTAGACTTAGGGTCTTTTCTTTTTTTAGAAGTTCTCCTTTGTACAGCCTTTTCTAGACATGTAATAGACTTTTATATGCAAATAAAAATCCTCTTTCAATGTCTATACTTTTGTTTTGCTGTGTCAAGTATTTTGTCTGAGCTCCCTGGCGCATGTAGTATTTGGCGCATATGATTTCTGGTCGTGAAATTCCATGCTTCTACAAGACCCCCTTCAAAGTTTTGAAAACTTTTTTGTCAGGTTTTGGAATGCTTTGAATAAGAAGCATGGTGGTTGGGGCGCATGACTGTTCGAATGCATGGATACTCCGCACATCAGTGATGGGGCGCATGCTCCTCTCACTTAATGCAAATGATAACGCCTCGATAACCAAGAAGATTAATGATGATCTTTTTGGATTTATTTGCAGTTATCTCCTCGCAGAACCCCCGGTGGCGGTTGAGGTCACACTTTATCGGTTCACGCGTGCGACTGAGCCTATAAATTGGCGTGAGGTGATGAGAGAGAGAGAGTTCTTCCTCTCTTTTGTTTTGTCTTTTAGAGTTCTTCTTCGAAAAACCCTAACTTTTTTCCTTCAAGGAATGGCTCCCAAGACTCCTCGTGGCGCTGCTGGCAAGGGACGAGGCAAAGGGAAAGAGCCTGTAGAGGCTGCCGCGGCTGATGTTCCCCGTCCGCCTATCGACGTTCGGCCATCGGTAGTTGGTGAGTTTTATCATCCTCTTCCTGTACCATACATATGCCGACGCGCATGGACCTTGAGTCCTGATGATGTACTAACATTTTTTCTGTCGACACGTATGGGTTTAAGCCCTGAAGATGCGTCGAAGTTCCACTGCTGACGCGCATGGGTTTAAGCCCTGAAGATGCGCCGAAGCTCCACTGCTGACGCGCATGGGTTTAAGCAACGATGATGCGCCGAAGCTCCTTTTTAGATGTGCCTGAGCCTGATACGCTTTTGATGAGAACGAGGCTCAGATTCTTTTATAACATCCCTGAATCTTTGCCTTCTTTGTTGAACATCAGTATCGATGACTGTCCCACTCTTGAATGAAGTGCTTCTGGATGCTGCCCTCTGCCAGATAGGAGTATATTACGATGAGGAGGTGATAAACCCTGCTCAAGCTGCTATTATGCTGGATCAGCCTCCCGAAAGAATGACTCAAATTCGGGAACAACTGCATGGGTTCCTCAAACGGATGATGGAGCATGGCGTTTTAAAATCTTCCACTTCTGATAAAGTGACCTTCCTGAAGCCTCCGGTTTGGGGACCACCTTACTTCTATTGAAGCAAAGGTGTTGAAGGTCGAGGAAGATTGGTTCTTTACAGCAAGAGGAGTGCATATGACTGTTAAGCAACTTGAATGTCAATGGCCTTTGACGGCTTTCTGTCGTCTTGCTTCCAAGAGGAGGATGTCTTAGGAGCTAACCCCATCTCAGGGGGGAGCAGTGGCAGGCATCATCAAGATCGACTCTACCTCCGATCAAAGGGATACTTTGGCTGCCGTGCGGTCTGGGCCTTCTTTCACCTGGCGGACTTTACGTCCTGGGAGTATTTACAGTGATGTTTCCATCACAGGTTAGGTAAGAAGAATCTTCGGAAAAACGAGAACCGGCAGTCGGATGAACGCTCCTATAGCTGTTTCTGGCACCTTACTCATCGGATGTCGTCGAAAGCAGTGTTAGCTGCATATCTGATGATTTTGCTTCGGGATTACGTCTTCTCGGGCGGGTCAGGCTCTGTAGAGAGGGTAACCCGGAACCTAATCCTGCCAGCTGTGAAGTTGGTTTTTGGCCGGCGCCTGGCTCTACTCCCCACAATTGTGTGTAACCTGCTGCGAGGTTTGTGAGAATTTACAGGAAATGTGGTTCATGATCGAGGTAGAAATGACAACTTCCCCCGTGCCGAATTGCCATTTCACTATTTGATGGGGTGGTTGATTTACACCATCCCAATGTAATGAGTCCGGGCTCGGAAGAAGATCATAGGGCCGGAGATACATTCCTCCGCCGTTTCCACCAGAGGAGCTGGTTGCATACTGGCGTTCCTGTTTGCAGGAAAGTTCTATCCCGCCTTCAGGGGTAGGAGATCACCAGAGTAGGTCCTGTCTTTTCGGGTTTTGAGGCCAATGAAAACTTAATGGATTAGGGTGAAGATGTCACCACTCTGCCTCCATGGGGATTCCGCTGGTTGCAAAGTATCCGGCCGTCCCATCTGGTGTACCGGAACAGGAATCAGTGTTACCTGGAACCGTATTTACCGAGCTATTTTGCACGACAATTCGGCTATGCTCAGTTGATGTTGGATAATCCCAGTATCAACCTGGGGTTTACTGGAAGCTTGCTGGATGGTGCACGAGCTTGGCATTACTACAATGCCGGAGGTACCGGACTTCGCTTTACACTGCCTGTCCAGAATCCGCGACCGCCGATTCCTTTCTCGGCTGCCAAGTTTTACTGTATTATGGCTGCCATGCCTCCCGGATATGATAGGGAGACCAGTCTTGTTGTAGGCACCCAGTTAGCAGTGACCGGGAACATATTGGCGAAGGCTCGATCGTACCGTCCGCCAGAGGTAGGTTATCGAGGTGTCCCTGCCGTATCCACAAGGGGTCAGGCAGAACCCTCGGTTGATCAACCGAAAAGACGTACGGATACAGAGGCTGGCTCTTCTGCGTCAAAGAGGAAGAAGAAGGCATCGTCACCGTCTGTATCATCGGACTCAGCACCTACGGAAGTAAGGATGTCCCATATAGTCCTGTTCAGGTTCAACATTTCGTGTGACCTATGCTTTCTTTTTGTAGGAGCCGCTCAAAAGGAGACCCCGTACTCTAAAATTTGGTGGCAGCAGACCAAAGGAGGTGGCGGGCTCATCTGAAGAGCACATTCCGTCGATTATGATGTCTCCCATGGAGGAGAATCCAGATGATGTCGTTGTTGTGGAGATTCCGGCATCCCCAGATTATGTTAGAAGGGAAGCTGAGGATGCAGCAGCTTCCGAGATGATAAAGGCCGCCACGTGGACCTTGGACACCGAGGGTCCAGCAGACACGGGGCTTCCCGATGATGAAGTGGGGTGGAGTTCATCGTCTTCAGATGATGTTCCTCCAGAAATGCATGAGCCTGTTGCGGGGGCAACAGACATGATTGAAATAGAGAAGAGGGTTGATTCCCCTCCCTGTCATGATGAGGGGAGGTCGGTCGTTGCGTTGCCGAGCCCTACCCCAGACTCAGCAGCGGAGGCTGAGGTGGCTGTCGACTGGGAGGTAGCGACAGATCCCGTCCCTGTAGAGGGATTTGATGACGAAAATGAGACTCGTCTGCCGGTCCTGACTTCGAGGGGGTCGAGTCAGGAGACAAGTGTTGATCTCACCGTTATGCCGGAGGGGGCATGTCCCGTACCGCCTGCTGATAGTGAGTTCGGGACTGATGAGGTAGCCGCTGACGTCGGTGGTTCTTCCAAACTTGAGAAGGGTAAGGGTTTGGCGGAACCCTCTGTTGCTCCTTCTACTTAGGGTACTATATCGATGCCTCTCTCGGCTCCTTCTGTTCTTTTGGCTCCTCGGGCTAGTAGTCAAGCCCCTGTTGATGGAGAGCCTGTTGATGCCGAGGTTCCAGCCTCGCAGGTTCAGGCTGGCGGGCCTTCTTCTGGTCCGCTATCTAGAGTAGCTCCTCTGACTCCTGCAATGATGTCGCAGGTGCTGGCGGATGCAGATGAATATGTGAAGTTCATCATCGAGGCGGTGTATAAAATATTGCAAAGGGGCGTATCGGCCGTGATGGATGCAAATGGGAGCTTTGTAATGGCAAAAAATCTGGCACTGCCTCATATCAATCTGATACGTTCCCACCAGGGCCATGATCATATGGCCGACATTCTGGAGGCCTCGGTGGCCGAGTTGGACCAGCGGCTTTTCGAGTTTCAGTGTATCCAGCGAAATGATCTCTCCGTTCTGATAGACGCGAAAAAGGAGAAGTTGATCGCTGAGACTGAGTCCACTTATCAGGCCACCATGAGTATCTGGGAACGTGAAGTGGCTGAGACTGAAGCTGCAGTGGAGCGGTTGTCTCAGTCCACGCAGGAGAAGGTGGAGTTGCGAGCTGCATTGGACGTTAGTATCGCAGAGGTTGATGCCTATATTTGCCGCCTTGAGGACCAGCGGGCCCGACTCCTATTAGATGCTGAGCGTGTCCAGGCTGAACATGTAGCATTTAAGAAGGAGGAAGCAGCTTTCACCCACCGGGCTCTTACTCTGGCTCAGCAGCGGCAACAGTTTGATGAGAAGCATGAGGATGACACTTCTCCTGAGGCCATAGAAACGATGCGTCAAGAAGCTGAACGCCGGGTCCTGGCGACTGTGGAGACTCGAGCGACAGACTTGAGGCATCGGATTGAAGAGCTTTCGGCCAACCCCGGGGATGTTTAGGGATTGTAGTCTCTTCTTTTTTGTGTATTTGTAACTCTTGCTGGGGGGGTGTAATCCTTTACTCTTTTTTTTGAAAATAAAAAATATAAAGTTTTTGTGGTGTGTTCATTTTTGCTGTCATGAACTTGATGATTTGTGTGGACCTATTATCTTTTGTGCACCTTGGTTTTTAGGTACAGATAATAAGTTTAAGAGAACCAACATGTTTGCTCAGAGGTGATGTGGACATGGCAAATATGGGATTCAAAATGACGGAATCTTCCTACTAAGAGGTGTTATTGACGTGGTAGGAATGACTCTGGAAATACGCAGAACTACTCAGAGGTAATGTGGACGTGGAAGTTCTACGATCAATGTACGGCAACGCAGGGGTTATTTGTATGGGATGTTTACTCAGAGGTAATGTGGACGTGGTAAACATGATGGATAGCGTAGTCTTACGGAGTATAAGATTCTGCTTTGTAGGGCGTAGTGGAATAACTCAGAGGTAATGTGGACGTGGTTGTCCTTCTACTGAAGGATGCCACGGAACAGCTGGGTTTCGGAAGCATATAATTTTGTGGAAGGGAATTGTATGTGAGCCCTGATGATTGTGTCCACTGATCCTTTATGGAAGTACATGTCTGAAAGATGTCAAGAGTAGTACTTCTTTAGGAACTTGCCGTTGATGGGCATCATGAACAAGTCCCCATTGGGTTTAGCTTGGAGGTAAGCACCGTTTGAGTATACTGTCTCTATGATGAAAGGTCCTTTCCACTTGGGCTCGAACTTTCCTGGTGTCTTGTGAGTCAACACCATCGGCCTCCTGACTGCCAGAACCAGGTCGCCTACTTGGAAAGTCCTTTGCTTGACCTTCTTGTTGAAAGCCTGTGATATACGGGCTTGGTAGAGTTCGATGCGTTGTTGAGCTAGGAGATGCTTTTCGTCAAGTGCCTCTAATTCTCGCAGACGGCGATGTTTATTGTGTTCCTCTGTTAGTTGATTTGTGATTGCTACGCGGAGTGAGGGTATCTGGATCTCGAGAGGCAGTACCGCTTCGCTTCCGTAGACTAGGGAGAATGGTGTGTTTTCTGTCGAGGTCCGTACCGTTGTGCGGTAGGCCGAAAGGCATTCGCCGAGCTTTTTGTCCCAGTCGCATTTATTGGATGAGACGACTTTTTTGAGTAGCCTGACGATAGTCTTGTTGAATGCCTCGGCCAATCCGTTTGCTGCCGGATTGTAGGCGGTTGAGGCCACATTTTGAATGCGATTCTTGTTACAGAATCTGCTGAAAACATGGCTGATGAACTGAGGACCGTTATCGTGGATAATCCTCCGGGGTACCCCGAAACGGTAGATGACATGGTGCTTGATGAAGCTGATCACCCTAGAGCTCTTCACTTCCTCCAGTAGAACTGCTTCTGCACATTTGGAGGAGTAGTCGGTGATGGCTAGGATGAAGCGGTGTCCCCTCGATGAAGGAGGGGTGATCGGTCCTACAATATCCATGCCCCAAGCTTCAAAGGGCCAAGAGGCGACTGTAGGATGTAGTGGTTCTGACGGTGTATGGATGAAGTCTGCGTGAAGCTGGCACGCATGACACTTTTTAGCATAGTCGACAACGTTAACGGCCTTGGTTGGCCAGTAGTAGCCCATACGTCGCAGTCGATCCTGCAACTTAGGGCCAGGTTGATGGGCTCCGCAGGTTCCGTCGTGAGCTTCTCGAAGGGCTTCGGCTGCTTCTTTGTTGGATAAGCATCGAAGGAGAAGTCCATCGTAGGAGCGTCGGTACAGTATTTTAGTAGCTGTATTGTAGTAGAATCGAAGGGAGTGCCTCCTGACTGAGACGACTTCTTTCGGGTCCTCCGGGAGAATTTCGTAGACAGCGAAGTCGATGAATGGGAACCTCCAGTCTCGGACATTCACACCAGCACTTATTGACATGGCATGGGCCACTCGTGAGCACAGGTTGTTTTTAGGACAGACCAAGTCTCGACCAACTACTGTGACGTAGTGTTGAGTCCCGAGGGGTGCTGCTAATGAGGCTGCGAGGCCAGCCAGAGCGTCAGCCTCCAGATTTTATAAATGAGGTACATGCTCGATGAAGGACTTGGTGAAGGTTGAAATGATGTTCAATGCAACTTCATGGTAAGGAACCAGATCTTCATGGCGAACTTCGTATTGCCCTCTGACCTGGTTAACGACGAGTTTTGAGTCGCCATAGGCTTCCAGATGATCCACCCCCAGCTGTTATGCCAGCTGGAGTCCCATGATGAGAGCATTATACTCGGCAATATTGTTGGACCATGGCTTCGAAAGAGAGTAGGCACGCTGGATGACCAGCTGATCGGGGGAGACCAAGACTACCCCTACACCTGCGATGATTTGGCCTTTGGGGCCAGTTCTTGAAGCACCATCAAAAAATATCCGCCAGACGGAGCTTTCTTCGGTGACGTTTGATTCTTGGACCTCATCCGGAATGTCTTCATAGAGTCTGGAGGATCCGGGATGGGGTGTGCAGCTATAAAGTCGGCCAGAGCCTGACCCTTGATGGCTTTTTATGGAACGAACACCATGTTGTATGGCGTTAGCAGGATCGCCCATGTAGCTAGCCGGGAGTTCAATGACCCTGGCTTCGTCATGAGAACTCTGAGTGGATTGACTCGGGAGATGAAGTGAATTGTCTGGCCCGAGACATAATGGCGAGTCTTCTAGATAGCAAATACCAACGCCAAGCACTCCTTTTCAACGTAGTTGTACCGGTGTTCGGCCCCGATCAGTGTTCTACTGAGGTAGTAGATAGCTTGCTCATAGCCTATATCACTGTTCTGAGCGAGCAGAGCACCGAGGGAATGATCCATGGCACGAACGTAGAGGAGAAATGGTTTGCCGGCAACGGGTGCTACCAGGACTGGCGGGCTTGTCAGGTAAGCCTTGATGTCGTCGAAAGCTTTTTGGCATTCCTCTGTCCAGACATAAGAGACTCCCTTCTTCATGAGCTGAGTGAAGGGTTGACATTTTCCGGAAAGGTTTGCTATAAACCTCCGGATGTATGCCAGACGCCCCTGCAGGCCTCAAAGTTCTCGGAGGTTCTTCGAAGGGTACATGTCAAGGATGGCTTTGGTCTTCTCGGGATCGACATGAATGCCTTTCACCGTGATAATAAAGCCCAAGAAATTTCCGCTAGAAACTCCTAGAAAGGATTTAGCGGGGTTCATCTTGAGTTAATACGCTCGCATGAGATCGAAGACTGTCTTCAGGTCTTATAGGTGATCACCTCTGAGACGACTCTTGATTGCGATGTCATCAACATAGCATTCGACTGTCTTACGAAGATGCTGATGGAAGATGGTGCTCATAGCTCGTTGGTATGTCTCACCAGCGTTCTTCAAGCCGAAGGGCATCACTGTGTAGCAGAAAACCCCCTTCGGAGTCCTGAATGACGTGTATTTTGCGTCATCGGGGAACATCTTGATCTGGTTGTAGCTCGAATACCCGTCCATGAAAGACATGCGTTTGAAGCCACATGTGTTGTCGATCATCACGTCGGTGATTGGAAGCGGGAACTCGTACTTCGGGCAAGCAGTGTTGAGATCCCTGAAGTCGATACAGACTCGTATCTTCCCATTCTTCTTGGTGACAGGGACAACGTTGGCTACCCAATTTGGGTGTTGTTCTTCACGGATGAAGCCGCTGGTCAAGAGTTTGTCCACCTTCTGATCGATGACGTTCATGATGTCAGGACGAAAGCGTCGCTGTTGTTGTTTGATAGGCTTGGCATCAGGTAAGATGTTAAGCCTATGCATCACGATCTGGGGATCAAGTCCCGGCATATCTTCGTAGCTCCAGGCGAAGACATCGATATACTCTTTAGCCAGCTGGATTAAAGATTCCCGGTCTTCTCCTTTTAGGCTTTTGCTGACGAAGATGGGTTTGGAAGAAGATCCATCCCCAATGTCGATCTGCTCGACTTCGTCTTCGGTAGGGGGCTCACGTAATTCAAAATGAGACTCCAACTGTTCTTCTAGGCGTTGAGCCCAGGGTTCTTCTTCGAAGAATTCTGGTATTTTGTCTTCGCCTTCATCTTCTTGAGATTGTGCAGACGTCATGTTGGCTGATAGCACTCTCTTGAAGACTGAGCCGATACTAGTATCGGAATCCCAAGTTGATGCTTCGGACAAGTGAGAATGTTCTAGTTCTTCTGCCTCCGAACTCTCTGTAGTTGACGGTGGCGTGACATAGCCCGCCCCCCGTCGAGTTCGATTATAGTAGTCCTGCGGCTTTCCTTTAGGTGTTGGAAGCCGGAGAGGGAGACGTCTACCCTTGCCATAGTTCAGTCCTTTGTTGCTTCGTAGGTCGTAACCCATCTTTTTGATGAGGTACTTTGCCTTGTCCGTGTACCGATAGACTTGTATTCTGTCGGTATCTGGTTCTGGCTCGAGTGGCAGGAGGTCTTGATGACGCTCAACTTTGCCGAAGATGATGGATTCTTCGTCTCGATTCCGCGGCAGGACTACAAAACAAACCCTTTGGGACGGGACTACTCGATTTACATGATGGATGGTCGTTATTTGTGTTTGCAGCGACCATAGAGCGTTATCTAATGTATACATGGCATTCCAATGTGGAAGACTAGAATAATTAAAAGACACTCTATAATTGATGAAATAAGAGATTTTATCCCGCGGGATTACATTATCCAGAGAGGGTGCATCTACATCAGCAGAGATATTTCCCCTAGCTCTTCATCTGTGAGTACTGGGATTGGATCGGAAGAGTCCACCACAGCTTTGATCCTAGGGTCCGAGAGGGCTATGTGGGCCTTCTCCGGCAGCTTGGATGAGACAGATGGTTGCGGCGGCTTTCCCTTAAGACGCACCTTCAGGGGTGCCTCAACTGCGCCTTCAGTAATTGGTGCCTTCTCCTGTAGTTTTGCCACAAGGGGAGCCGATGTTTGAGACGGCTTTTCTTTGAGCTGTATCTTCAAGGGAGCTTCAATCGGTGTTCTACCTGGAGCAATTGGTGCTTTTCTAGGTAGCTTGATGCTCATGGGAGGCAACATCTGAGGCGACTTCCCTTTGAGTCGAATTTTTAGAGGAGCGACAGGAATCGTCTCTGGCTCCATGTCAGGCTCTGCTGCCATTTCTGCTTCATCGTCAGCATCATTGGCTTCCTCCTCGTCAGGTGATTTGTACAAGTGGGAATCAGTGAAGTAGGCTTCAACCCCCTTAAAAGGGTCGATGTTCGCAAACTCCGTCCGGATGATGTCACTGGTAGACACGTATTTCATACATTGGTGGAGTGTAGAAGGTACCACCATGTACTCATGCAGCCATGGACGACCCAATAAGAGGTTGTAGTTGACGTCGACGTCTACGACATAACAAGTCACCTCGGTTCTGAGGTTACCTATATGGCACTTTAGTCGTATCTTGCCCAGCGGCTTACTCTTACTGGCATTGAAGCCACTGATTGTTGTGTTGGAAGGCGCCAATCGGTACATTTGGATCCCCAGTGTTGAGAGCAACGTCTTCGGAATAATGCTGAGGAAAGACCCCAGATCGATCTGAATCCGCTTCACCTTGACAAAACCGATATACCCTGTATAATACAGCGACTGTTGTGTCGGTTGTGCTTGAGCAGCATGTCTTATTGGGTGAAGGTTATATTGGGGATATCCTCATCCGTACAATGACAGCGCACATGTAGTTGGAAGATCTTCAGGCTGCTTGACCTGACTGATGAAGGATTCGACATCCTTCAGAGCTTCACAGAGAGCTTCAAGAGTGTCTTTGAAAAGACGAAGGAGCTCAAACAGAGATAGGCGGGCAGGAGTACTGGCAAGTTGTGCCAGTATGTCGAAGTTGTGGGGCTTGACTAGCCCCGAAGCATTCTCCTTTCGCAGAGACCTATCAAAATGAACCTCTACATGCTTCTGCTTATTGGCTGCTGGGGGCTTAGATGGACCCTCTTCCTGGGCAGCAAGGTCGGTACAAGGAGGCACCACCTCTATGGCAGCTTCGTCGGGTTGGGCGTTCTGTTGTGAATGCGTCTGTACAGAAAGTGCCTCTTCCACGGAGGAAGAGACCATGCGGCAAGACTTGATCTTCCTGCCTTTGGTTTTGGAGGCAGAGCGTACCTCCGGTTGAGTAACCTCGGAGATGAGATCAGGGTGAACCCATAAGATCTCTCCCCGAGATGTAGTGAGCGGGGTGAGTCTACTCACGTTGTCACGAGCAGGTGGTAAGTTAACCACCTCCATTATCGCCTTAGGGATGGGGACGACGCCGTCTTGTGTTGTAGTTGGCGGCAAGGTGTCGAACTGGAGTGACACCATGTTGGCCGAAACCGTCTTCTCCTCGTAGTCGACGGAGATAACATCCGCATTGATCATGCGCTGGATGTAGTTTTTGAGGACGTAGTAGTCCTTGGTTGGGTGTCCAACAAACCAATGGTAGTGACAGTACCTCGGATTGTCCACTTTCCCAACCTCGTCGGGACGCTTTGGGTCCGACAACTTGATCTTGTCATCCTGCTTCAGTATCTCGAAGAGTTGCAAGGTGTCTTCATCGTTGAAAGAATAAACCTCCTTTGGCCTTGGTACAAGTGGAGGCTTTTGAGTGGGTGCTGATGCACCTTTTGAGGCATTGACAGTCAATGCCTGTTTCCCCTTCGTCTCTCATCCGGGGTTGTTGGCTGCAGGCCGTTTCCCCTTGTCCTCAAAGGCAGGGAAACTAACTCCCAGAAGGCGAGCATTGGACGCCTTCTTTTCTGCTGCTTCTGCTTCAATAATCAAGGAAATCCAGTCGGGAGGAGGAGTAGAGTTGAGCCAGAGCTTGACTGCAGGCAGCATGTTCACGCTGCAGGAGGAGAGGAGTGCATGTTATGGCATGCCCGGGGGTAGTCTGAAGCAGGCCTGTTGGAAGCGTTCGATGAATACCCGAACTGTTTCCTTCTCCTTCTGGCATATCACTATAAGGGATGCCATTGTCATGTCTTTCCCGCCGTCGTAGAAACGGTCGAGGAAAAGGCACGTCAAGTCGTCGAAAGAAGATATGGAATTGTTGGGGAGGCTGAGTACCAGTCGTACGCCACTCCTTTCAGTGCCCCGACAAATATGCTGGTGAGTAGAGCGTCCTCCTTCAGAAGATGTCCCGTTTGGGACTGAAAGTACGTCAGATAGCGACGCAGAGAGTCCTTCCCGTCATATGGCGTCAATGTTTGTGGTTTATATTTAGGAGGATAAACCATCTTGTGCCATTCGAGGGGATAAGGTTGGGGGATGCCCATCTTTTGGCGCTCCTCTTGTCTATTCTTGGACTCAAAGTGCTCGTGCAAGTCCCTGATCATCTCGACCACGTCTTTCGTGGAGCTGAGAGTTGGAGAAAGTGGTACCACCTGGAGTTGAGCATTTGAGGGATCCGACGTTCGAGGGGCTTCGCGGCGATCAGTATCTAAGGATACCCGTTGAGGGGGTACACTTGACTCTCCATTGGCCCCTGGGTCGGGACCGGTAGAAGGTGCCCTGGCCAAAGCCGACCGTATCTTAAATACTGCTTGAGTCAGTGTTTGCATGGAGGAAGAAAGGGTTTTGAGTCCTCCCTCCAGGGTATCCATGCGCTGGACGAGGTCTGCTGGTGGCGCATCTGACTGGGTGTCACCCCCAGTCATATAGACTGTCATGACGCGGCTGGAGTCGGATGGCTCGGTTGAGGCTTTGCTTTCGGCCTCACTCTCCTGTAAAGGAGTTGTTGCTCCCGGAGCTTTGTCTTGGCTACCCCCAGCTATGTTCTGGAGGATTTTTTCGTCTTTGAGACTCAGATCTGCAGGGGCTAGACTACCCCCAGCTATGTTTTGAAGGACACCCTCGTCTTCGGAAGAAGTATCCGTAAGGGCCTGATCACCCCCAGTTCTGTCTTGAAGGACTTCTTCATCTTCGAGATGCAGATCCAATGGGGATAGACGACCCCCAGCTACGTCCGGAAGGCTGACTTCGCCTCGAGGATGAAGGTCCACCCCAGCTGTGCTTTGGAGGACACCTTCGTCTTCGGAAGGAGGATCAACAAGGGCTTGACTACCCCCAGCTTCCTCCAAGATCTTCTTCCTCCCCCGAGTGCCTTCGAACACTCCGGAGGACGAGACGGTTGTCTTGTTTTTCCTCGGCTGGCTCTTGGATGAGGAATTGCCAGTCACCTTTTGGACTGACGAGGAGTTAGAGATTATATTGCATGAAGCAACCTTTAGTTCTGGCTCCTCTTTTGTTGACACCTTCTTCCCGAGGCGACGTCGGAGGGGTGTCGATGATTGCAGCCGCTGGAACACCGACTGTCTTGGTGGGACTGCTGCCTTGGAATAGCAGTTAATGGTGACTATGGCACAAGTATGCCCTGTGAGGGGCGCATCATGCTTGTCAGTCGACTCGCTTGATCGGCATTTGTGAGCGATCATGTTACGCAGATCATTGGAGGAGAGTGCCACCTTCGTACCACCTTCAGGCGCATGGCAAGGCCAAGCGCCGGGGTGGTCAAGTGAATGCTGCGTCCCCTGATCCAACACCAAACAGGCGCTCAGATCATTAGTGGGGGAACAACATTTAAAGTGACTTGAACGAACCTCAGACGTACAACCAGAGGTGGCACGGGAGTTCAAGACCACTGGATTTGCCTCGCTCGACTTGGTTGTGAACGCAACAGATGCGCCCAAGTGAGACAAGGATATTGAAGGTCGGCTCATTTCTGGCGCAGAAGCACCTGAATCGACCTTATACAGCTTACCATCAGCAGCGCGTATGATTGTGAGCACATGCTTCTGGTTTGCTGCTGGCATAGCACGTTTGGGACGTATGGTCCGTGCTACCTTGGACTTCTTCGTACTAGGCAGCTGGGGCGCGTAGTACTCAGAATCTAAATTCTCCTCGCCACTACAGCGAGTGAGTCTGTCAAAGACAGAGACCTTCTGTGGTGTATCGGAGGTGATGCGCGGGGCATTAGCTGTGCCCCTGCTCCGTCGACGTATCTTCCTCGCCTGAGAGGGAGATGGATGGGGAATGTGGTCAGCCGCACGTTTCCCCAAGAGATGTGCTGCACCGGTGGGCGCATTTTGGTTGCTGAGGACGTCAGCAGAAAGGAAAGGCTGGATCGGCGTATCCCCTTCGGTGGTGGTGCCAGAGGCGTCGACCTTGCGTACCTAGATTTGCCGAGTCTTCTTCGGCTTCGGCAGCCGCTTCGAAGGACTCGTACTGCCTTTAGAAATGAACTCCTTATACGCCTGTTGATTGAGGCGTACGACCAGCGTCTTGTGGGAGGAGTCCACCTTCACGTCGTCGGATTGCGACACAGCTATCTCGATGGAGGAGAAAGAGGTCCCCAGCAGAGTCGCCAGCTTGTTTGTCATTAAAAACTTTTGATGTAATTTCAATACAAACAGAACAGTGTTACAATGTAGGACTTAGACGAGTCCGAGGAGTACACTTTTGTTTATCTGGGTCCCTTGTGCCGATGGAGCGAGTGGTAACACGTTGACTCCGTTGACGATCTGACGACGGTTATCGGTTCTCTGAAGGTCTGAGGTGCTCTGGGTGCTGGAGCTTGCGGAGAGGAAGATGACGTTGAGTGTCTGTATCTGCCTCAGTGGTTGTGTGATGTCTCTGTCTATCTATGTATGTTCGTGTGTAGAAGAAGGAAATGATCCCTCTATTTATAGTCTGTAGACTGGCTGCTCATGCGCGCATATATAGGATGCGCCTGGACGCGGGAACGCCACGTGGTGATTGCTGATGGAGGCGTATGGACGATGTGCCCTGATTGAGGAGTTGAATTCTTCATGCTACTGTTGTGGGCTGGCACGTAGCAGGGGGAAGAATATTTCTGTTGCTGAGATCTTGGGTGAATCGAGTCAAAGGACACGTGTCGTAGGCCCATGGCTCGGAGATCTCGGATTTGGTGGAGAATGATCTGGTAGGATGCGCCTGGGATTTGACGCATGAGGAGACTTTGGCTTGTAACCTTTAGGAGTCACGAACCATTCGGGACGCATGGCTTTTGAGGCGCATGCGAGGCTTCAGTAGTGGCTTTGCTTCAGAGAAAAGTCTGAGGTGCATGGCTTTTAAGGCGCATACAGAGCTTCAATAGTGACTTTACTTCTGTCTTTAGGGATCAGAGAAAAGTCTGAGGTGCATGGCTTTTGAGGCGCATGCAGAGCTTTGGGCGCATGGCTGCGGAGGCGCATGCGAGATGGTTGGGCGGCCACGTGGTTGTAACCGTCGGAGGGAAGTAATGATGAGGCTGACGTTGACGACGCTTCATTTTCTGAAAAAACTGTCAACTGTTCAGTCCTCGAGAGACGTGCTGCCAATTCTGTCAGACTTCAACATTTAATATTTTTAATAGGTGATGGTCTGTTGAGTGGGCGTATCGATCGGCGTTCCACTAGGCACATGGGGCCGTATGGGGGCACATGCTTATGAAGCGCTTGGTGCTGAGGGGCGCGTCTATGAGATGCGTGGTCTGACCAACACATCCACTCCGGATGACACGTCTTTTGGTGCGACTGTTACGTTCTTCGAGTGCTTTAAATAGCATTTTTTGACTTGGCTGAATTCGAAGCGTCAGGTTCATCCATTTAATGCAAATTTATTGCACGAAATTCGGAGAGCCAGCCACTTGGCGCATGGGTTTGATTTGCCCGACCTATAAATAGTGGCATGGAGAGAGTTTGCTTCTCGTTCTCTCACGTCCTTTCGAAATGAACTTGTTTGCTCGAGTGCATTCTGTTGATGAGATGCTCCCGAGGGTGAAGATGCGACGCAATGTCTTCATTGATGCACTTTAAGGTAACTGTTACATCCAAAAGTCGGAGTCGAGGGCTTCTGAGGAAGGCGGAAGGTGCCTGTTGCATCCAAAGATCGGGATGCTCGAGCCTCGTCTCCGTTATGCTGAAAGAGTCGCAGATCGGAATTACGGTGCTGCGGCTTTGGAGGCTCTTTCTTATGTCAGAGTGGGTGTTGCCCATTCTGGTTGTGTTGAAAGCTGCTCCTTTAGCCGCGGTTTCGATTGCGGTCTTCCTTGGTCTTTGGAGGCTCTTTCGAAGCCTCCTCTGGCTACAGGTTGATTTGCGGTGCTCTTCTCTTCCTCGGTTTGGAGAGCTCTTCCTCCAGCTAGAGGGTTGATTGCCACCCTCGTTCTGCTCAATAAATGCTTCATTAGTCGAAGCATTAGATGGCACATATGCTGACACTTCATGATGCGTCTGGCTAGAAGGGTGGCACATAACTGAGCTGCTGAAGGCATGCACATAACTGAGGATGCACATAACTGAGCTGCTGAAAGGATACGCCCGGCTGAGAGCGCATGGTGGAATGCGCCTGACTGAGAGCGCATGGTGAGATGCGCCTATTCAAGAGCGCATGATGACTGCTGCACCTGGCTGTAGACTTAGGGTCTTTTCTTTTTGTAGAAGTTCTCCTTTGTACAGCCTTTTCTAGACATGTAATAGACTTTTATATACAAATAAAAATCCTCTTTCAATGTCTATACTTTTGTTTTGCTGTGTCAAGTATTTTGTCTGAGCTCCCTGGCACATGTAGTATTTGGCGCATAGGATTTCTGGTCGTAAAATTCCATGCTTCTACACATGGCAATCAATTTTTATTGCCTACAGAGATTTGATGCAATCACATTAATTGCTCAAATATTATTATATTCAAAATGAACAGCCTAGATTCATGGGTCCTTAACCGCCAACTTCTGAAGGAGGCAATCATTTGCAAACCCTAATGATGACCCCACTCCTATAAATAGCAATGTGCCATTCCCTTGCGAAAAAGGACATTCTCTTATTGCAGAAGCAGCAGAGGAGAGAAGGACAGAGAGAGCAAAAAAAGGGAGAGAGCACTACAGAGACATCCAGAGAGCCAGCAACCGAAGGCGCAGAAGAGTCTCCCCACACGTCCAAGAGCATTTCTTCACCAGAGCCAAGGCTACATCCGATCGTCCAAGGAGTAAGGCAGAGCTGCCGTCGCTTTTCCGAGCCTCTACCGTTACCCCCCAGAAAAACTAAACAATTGTACTTAGATTGCTGTACCTAGGCTTTCGTCCCTAGGCTTTCTTTGCACAAGCGAGTTTGTATTGCGAGTTTAAGTTCAGTCCTCCGATATAATTGTTCTGTACTTTCACAATCAATGGCAAACAAGATGGCGACTCTGCTGGGGACAAACTTCTCCACGGCTGAGAAGTTGGTGACGCAATCAGATGCAGCCAAACTTGGCTCCACACAACAGAAGATGGTCATCTGCTTCGACCAACAGGCGTTTGAAGAAATGCTCTCCGACGGGAGCGCTGGCCCGGTCCAGAAGCGAACCCGCACAAAGAAGGCTCGCAGGAAGTGGAGGCCAAAATCATTTTCTCCTCCCCAAGCTCTGGACGGAGTACTCTCTGCTGCCCAAGACGGCGAAGGCAACTCTCATGCGGCCCCACTTCAATCCATAGAGGACTCTGCTGTCCCCAAGTCCGGCAGAGGAAAGCACTACGATGCTGGACTTGCAGGGACAAAGAGTAATTCTATGTGCTCCAGGAAGAAGTCGAACATTCATGCGGCCAAGCTTGCCAGCCGCATGCACGATGTTCATGCGGCCGAAACTGCCATCCAGATGCAAATACCCATGCGACCAAGATTTCCAGCCGCATGAAGAATACTTATGCGGCTGAGACTTCCAGCCGCATGAAGAAAGCCCATGCAGCTACGATTGCCAGCCGCATGAAGACTGCTGATTCCAGCCGCATGCTATCTGTTCAACGCGGCCCAGGCTCAGTCTTCGATCGCCTCTCCTATGGTCCTGATCTCTCTGACTCTCTGCAACACCACTTAGACTCTTCCTACTATGTGCCCTCACGCACTAGAGTGAAGAAGTCTAAGGTAGCACGAGCTTGGCGAGCTCAGTCCGCTGTCCCAACCTCTGACCATCCGAGCCCTCCATATACTGTTATGCGGGCCTCCGACGGGAAGTTGTACAGAACCACTCGAGTCCAGCCCCCGGCGGCAAACGGACAGAGTAGTTTCCAAAAGTCTTCCAAAATCAAGGGAGCAAACATGGTCGTTCTAGACCCATCTGACTTGCGTGAGGTTATCGTCCACAAACGTAAGGAAAGAGAAGAGGCCTCGGTGTGCAAAGATTCCTTCCACGGATATCACTGCACCCAAATCATTGTCAACTGCTGTTGCAACAACGTGACGGTACGAGAAGACCGGCAATCCGTCTTCCAAAGATTATAACAGCCGAGCTCAGTGGATGAGGGGCCACCCGTGGTCTCTTGCAACTCTACTCAGAAAATCTCCGCCGATGGGAAAGGAAAGAAAACAAATATTTCCAGCCCAAAGATTTCGACCACTATGACTAAGAAACTGTCGTCTAAACGGTTGTCAACCACCAGAGTTTTCCAAGGTACCCGTTCAAAGATAAAATCTGTTACAGTGGGAGATTCATCATCCACATTACTGGGGGTCGCTAGAACTGGGGGTAGCACTCCTCCGAACATCCACGACAATCCGATGTTCCGAGGAGACGAGCCCGGGGAAACAACTCTCCCATCAGATACAGCAGGTGCCGACATCCCCGAGGACGTCCACGACTCTCAAGATGAAGCAAACTCTGAGCTGGGGGTACTATTCCTTCTGAGTCCGAACCAGAGGAGAATATTTCCACATACCCCGATGACTTCTCGGTACAGGGGTATAATTCGGAGGGCACGTCATCCACCGTCCCTTCCACTTCTACTCATGTGAGGACGACATTCATGACAAACGACGAACAAGATGGTCCCAGTGATCGCCAACACATCGACACTCTGGAGGCCATACTGTGCACTTTGGTCAAATTGGTGGATGAGATCAAAGCAGCTCTCCCTACTCTGTAAGAAGGGACGCTTGGCCAAACAAACTTGGGTCCCGCGGTCAATGTGGACTCGAACTCAGCGGCACCAAACCTGGGCAATAATCCTCCCGAAATGATGGCTCCTACCGCTGTAGACGAGCCCAGAGAGGCAAGAAGAGAGGTCCAGGAGCTCCGGGACATGTTCCATGCCCGAGAAAACTGCCAAGACCTCAGGATACGACAACCGTATCCCGCTGCATGGAGAGATGTTCCCTTCCCACCAAAGTATAAACCCACATCAATCCGTATGATGGGAAGACCTCCGCAAGTTGGTACACCACTGACTTCGAGGTTACAACCGACCAACTGCCCCATGACGATGCCATCCTTACATGATTATTCATTGGGGCATTGGAAGGGGTCGCCTTCGACTGGTACCGTAACATGCCAGACACCTGCATCCACTCCTTCGCCAACTTCAAGTGCATGTTCTTGGAAAGATTTTATAAAGTAGGATAGGACGTCATAATGTCCACCCTCATGGACGTTGTTCAAGGGAAGAAGGAGCTGACAAGGATCTATATTGAGCGATTTTGCCAAACCGTAATGAAGTTGCCGTCCGGTAATTCGGATTCCTCCTTAATTGAAATTTGCCAAAAGAGACTGCTCCCAACAATCAGCCTCTGGATGGGCGAAAGTCAATTTAAGGACTGGAAGACGTTTATCATCAGTGCCCCTAGTGCCGAAGACAGGTTGAAGAAGGCTCGCCAACTGGGATTGTACATCTCAGAGGGAGAGAACATGGGCAAGCGCCCTAATACCAACAACAACAATGGTGGTAACGCCTCCAACAATCGGGACAACAAGGGCAAGCAGGTTATGGTGGCCGATACAGCCCAGAAACCTGAGTCAAAACTGGCAGACAAGCAATGGACGCAAATGACCTACTCATTCGAAGACGGCCATGTCAAGCCTATCTTGGACATGCTCATACAAGGAGATAGAATTCAGCTCCCTCCACCAAGACGGGAACCTCGGCCAGCAGAAATGGAGAGTCCGAAGTATTGCCATTACCATCGCTACGTCCACCATGCTACACACGACTGCTACCAACTAAAGCGATACATCCAACATCTCATCGATTCGAAGGCTCTGGCCATTGATTTCGAAGAGGTGACCGTGGCAGCCAATATGGTATCAGTATAATTCGACAGCTTCCCTCCAACAGAGACTCAAGACGGCGTGATACCCGTCCCTCTGGCAACAATGGAGATTGCTAATCTTCCACCTCCTCGAGAGCAGGCTACTAGTCTAGTACCCCTTACCACGTCACGAGGAGAGGTCATGTGGGTCCATCCAGACTTGGTACCTGAAGTAACTCAGTCCACACCACCCTCCATTGGCAAGAAAAAGAATAGGAAAGTCAGATCCTGCCACACAATCTCGGCATATGTCGAGGAAGCCACAGCTGTCGTTACTCGGTCTGGTGCTCAATCCCAACCTACACCAGATAACTCGACTGAAGAACATCAGCCGGATACTACTGACGCTCTGGGACCTTCTCAACCTCCGACGACCGACAAGCCTAGGCCGAAGGAGACTCGCCTTGACAAATCCCTCCGAAAAGAGGCATCTTATGGGCTAGAGAGGCCCTACAACTTTGACATCTTGGCACAATTGGCCAACACACCGGCCAAATTGTCATTATATGAGCTCCTGAGACTCTCCAAGGATGTTCGCGTGGCTTTGAGTGATGCACTCCAGAATGACGACGCATATCTGGCTCAGGTCAACCTCACGGAAGAGAGCCTGCCTGCAAATCGCTTGCACATGAGCGATGCCCAATATTGTCTTCACGCCGCAGGATATACTCATTAAAACCAATCTGTCTGATCGTCCGTTATACTACACTGGATACATCGATGACGTAAAGGTGGATCGGATGCATATTGATCCTGGTTCTTCCATAAGCATCATCCCGAAGGGTCTGTTACATCATCTCCGCATTCCTATGCATCGCCTGACGCCTACAAGCACCGCCATCAGTAATTTCAATTTGTGCAGGAGCTACCCGATTGGGAAGATTCGCTTGAAGTGCCAAATTGGCGACCTTCAGTCAGAAGTGACCTGTTACGATGCGGACACTTCCTACAATATCCTCTTGGAGCGCCCTTGGATACACGATTACATGATCGTGCCTTCCACGCTGCACCAGTGCTTCAAGTATGTCGACAAACACGGCTTCGTGAGAACAGAATTTGCCGACATCGATCCCCTTAAAGGGGTCGAATCCTACTACTCAGATTCCTGCTTATACTAGAAATCGAAGAGGCACCTTGGCGAAGGAGAGGTACAAGCTCGAACTGAGACATCCACAGGATCAGAAGAACCTCTGACGATCCATCTCCAAGCTCGCAAACCTGGCAAGTCCGCACCCCTTACGGCCGCTCCGCGTAAGGACGCAATCAGCCTCTCGGCACAAGAAGGGCAAATGATAATTTGGCTGCCAAGGTCTGACCAAGCGCCAAGACCTACAACGGAGCCACTGACAATCAGACTGCCTAGAGTCGGCCAGCCACAAACAGAGAAGCTCAATCCCTCCGACAAGCCAATGACGATACGTCTTCCCAAAAAGAATCGTCAGCCCGATGCAAAATCTTGGGCTTCTAGCGATCCAACCAGAACTGGCCAAGTATGGGGCTTCTAGCGGAACCCCTGATGATCAAGTTGCCCAAGTCATCCTTTCAGTCTTCATTTATACAGGGGGTGGCCGAAGAAGAACAAGAACTGGCCAAGTATGTGGCTGCTCACACTGATGTTCCATCCACAGATGATGTAATCCCGTTAGAAAAGATACCTTACTTCATCAATAAAGGGCTATCTTTGAACTACATCGAGCTTAATAAGCTTTGTACAATGTATGCTATGGAGCACGGTATAGGTACTCACCTACACACACAGGTGATAAATGTTTACACCGAAATCAACTCACTCCCGTGGAAGATGCCTACCGCATAATCTAGGGAGGGGATCACCTAATCATCTTCGGTCGAAAGAATAATCCACAGCCCTGCAAGATGGAAGAAGTTGAGCTCGAACCCGACACCGGAAGATTGCCCCTTTATCTGTATAGTTCCTAATCTAAGTACCTTATGCAAAAACAAGGATATGATCTGGGAACTACACCAGGCTTGAACTACGGCACTGGACGATGGTTACTCTTAGAATTGCCGATCCCGGCTGGGAAGCCACGAGATTACTATAACAAGACCAGACGTGGGCTAGGTTATGTCACACCCGTGACAACACCCGAAAGCTCAGACGAAGAATGCGACTGGCACTCACACTCAACCGGATCACCCACTTCCGATTTGAATATCAGCATTGGAGACATGCTCAGGCAAGTCTGGTCCGTCAATATGGAACTTGCCGATGCCTACGAAGAAGATGAAGACATTCCCGAACTTCTTGAGCTAGAGCCATGGGCACAACAAGATGCACAGTAGGAGAAGCGGTTCGAACAAAAAGAGCCTCCTACCGAGGATGAGGTTATACAAGTTGATCTCGGTGATGAATCCTCCTCAAAACCCATCTTCGTCAGCAAGAATTTGACTGATGAAGAGCGAAAATCACAACTTCAACTTGTCAAAGAATATATTGATGTGTTCGCCTGGAGCTATGAAGACATGTCGGGACTAAACCCCGATGTTGCTCTTCACAAGCTCAATATTCAGCCAGATGCAAAGCCAGTCAAACAACAGCAAAGACGCTTCCGCCCAGGCATCATGGATGCGATCGAAGCTGAAGTCAACAAACTGATAGCCAGCGACTTCATTCGTAAGGAACAACACCCGGACTGGGTCGCCAATATAGTACCGGTCCTCAAGAAAAATGGGAAGATTCGAATCTGCATCGACTTCTGCAATCTGAATGAGGCATGTTCCAAAGACGAGTTCCTCCTCCCTATCACGGGCATCATGATTGACAACACCTGCGGCTTCGAACGTATGTCGTTCATGGATGGCTTCTCGGGGTATAACCAAATCAAGATGTCTCTCGACGATGAAAAGCATACATCATTCCGAACACCAATCGGCACATACTGTTACACAGTCATGCCTTTCGGTTTAAAGAACGCTGGCGCCACATATCAAAGAGCCATGAGTATCATCTTCAGGGACCACTTGTGCAAGACCGTGGAGTGCTATGTTGACGACATCACCGTCAAAAGCCGCTCTAAGGAAGATCATCTGCATGATCTAAGGATAGTGTTCGACCTGATGCGAGCGCACAATCTGAAAATGAACCCTACGAAATCCTTTTTGGGCGTATCCAACAGAAAGTTCTTGGGTTTCATCACTACCTCCCAGGGTATCCACGTATACCCTGAGAAGACAAAGGCGATCATGGAGATGGGTCCTCCGAGAAATCTCCGAGAACTCCGAGGCCTTCAAGGGAGGTTAGCTTACATCAGAAGGTTCATTTCTAACCTCTCCGGGCGATGTCAGCCATTCACCCATCTCATGAAGAAGGGCGTCTCATTCGTATGGGATGAAGAATGTGAACGTGCCTTCGACAGCATCAAAGAATACTTGTCGTACCCTCCAGTCCTGGTGGCCCCGGTTGCTGGAAAACTATTCCTGCTCTATGTACGAGCAATGGAGCATTCCCTCGGCGCTTTGCTAGCACAAAACAATGATGCAGGCCATGAGAAAGCTATATATTACCTCAGCCGAATGATGATCGGGCCAGAACATCGATACACCACCGTGGAGAAGGAATGCCTCGCCCTGGTATTCGCCATTCAAAAGATGCGACACTATGTCACGGGGCAAACCATACATGCGATATCACGAGTCAACCCCCTCAGGGTCCTCATGACTAAACCAGGGGCACTCAGCTCTCGCCTCGCCACATAGGCAATATTACTGTCCCCCTACCATATGATCTTCATCCCGTAAAAGGCTGTTAAAGGTCAAGCTCTGGCAGACTTTTTAGCAGCCCATCCAGGTTCGGGGTCAGCCAGAATATATGAAAAAATCCCAGATGAGACCGCCGACTCGCATGCGGCCTCTCACGATGATATATAGCGAATGTTCTTCGACGGTGCTTCAAGGACCGGACCCAAGGGCAACATCGTCGTCGGAGTCGGGGTGGTGCTGGTTTCTCCTTCCGGACTTGTGATCAATCGTGCTTACTCCCTCACAGAACCCTGCTCTAATAATATGGTCGAGTACAATGCTTTAGTCATTGGCCTCCAACTTGCGAGAGAGCCGGGGGTAGAATATCTTGAAGCGTACGACGATTCGCAGTTAATCGTCAATCAGATCCGGGGTTCGTACAAAGTCCTCAATGAAGAGATGATCCCCTATCACCAAATAGCGATCAACATCGTCTCGTCATTTGAAGGGTTCTTCATCGAACACGTCCCCAGAAAATAGCGATCAACATCGTATCATCATTTGAAGGGTTCTTCATTGAACACGTCCCCGGAATCCAAAATATCGAAGCCGATGCCCTAGCAGGCCTTGCCGCTTCCCTAGCAGTACCAAACAATATTCATCATTTGGTGGACGTGATAGGCCATGAACTGGTCTGTCCCAAGAACAACGTTCAATTCGTGGTGAGTTATTTCGCTCAGACGATCGACGAAGTACCAGACTGGAGACAACCATTCATTGACTTCGTAGTCTACGACATCCTGCCCGAGAATCCAAAGGAAGCCACCTCTATCAGAAGGCGTTCTCTCAGATTCTTCTATGATACAGAGACAAAAATTCTGTATCGTCGATCCTACGATAGATTATTGTTTCGATGTCTGTCAAACACAGAAGCCAAAGAAGCCGTACGAGAAGCTCATGACGGTGTCTGCGGGGCCTATCAGCCTGGCCCAAAATCACAAGATCGTCTTCGCCGAATGGGCTACTACTGGCCCACGATGGTAACAGATGCGATAGACTATGCACGAAAGTGCAAAGCGTGCCATGTCCACGCGGACTTCATCCACCAGCCATCTGAATTTCTACATCCGATAGTGGCGTCCTGGCCATTCGAAGCATGGGGAATGGATATCATCTGTCCGATCACTCCACCTTCTTCTCGAGGACATCGTTTCATACTCGCAGTCACAGATTACTTCTCCAAATGGGCGAAAGCTGTTCCGCTTGCAGAAGTGAAGACTTCAAGCGTGATCAGCTTCCTCAAGCATCACGTCATCTATCGCTTTGGACTTTTCCGAAGGATCATCCACGATAATGGTCCGCAGTTCGCAAGCCACACCTTCTATCGATTCTGCGACAAGCATCGAATTCAGAATATTGCTTCGATGCCATATAATCCCGCAGCGAATGGGTTAGCAGAAGCATTCAACAAAACCATTATCAAGTTGCTCAAGAAGTTCGTATCATCCAACAAACGCGACTGGAACGAGAAGCTTGGTGAATGCATATGGGCATACCGTACTACAGTCCGAACGACCACTGGAAACACACCATTCTCCCTGGTGTACGGGAGTGAGGCATTTCTTCCATTGGAGACTCAAATACCCTCGCTCTGTGTCGCTCTCACTTACCAATTGACGACGGACGATAACTACCGTCGTCGGCTACAAGAGTTGGAGGCCTTAGATGAAAAGTGCCTCTTGGCTCAGCAACGAATCGAGCTATACCAAGCACGTATTTCCGGAGCCTTCAAGAAGAAGGTTAAAATCAGAATATTCCAAGTGGGCGATCTCGTTCTGGCTGTTCGGAGACCGATGGTTATGACTCACAAAACTGCCGGCAAATTCTAGCCAAAGTGGGAAGGGCCATTTATCATTGAGGCTGTATTCTCCAATTGTGCTTACCGCCTCGCAAAACAAAACGGTGACTTGCTCATGTTGCCCATCAACGGCAAGTTCCTGAAGAAATATTATGTCTAAACGACATTCTCCAAAATATTGAGTCATGTACCCTCCGTACCGCTGAACTCACATTCTCCAAATCCCGTAGTATTGAGTTATGTACCCGTCGGTACCGCTGAACTCATATTCTCCAAATCCCGTAGTATTGAGTTATGTACCCGCCGGTACCGCTGAACTCACATTCTCCAAATCTCGTAGTATTGAGTTATGTACCCGCCGGTACCGCTGAACTCATATTCTCCAAATTCCAGATTATTGAGTTATTTACCCGCGGTACCGCTGAACTTACATCCATAAAATTCCAGATTATTGAGTTATGTACCCGCCAGTACCGCTGAACTCACATCCAAAAAATCCCAGATTGCTGAGTCATGTACCCTCCAGTACTGCTGAACTCACATTCTTCCTCCAAATATCTCCAAAATACTGAGTTATCTACCCTCCAATACCGCTGAACTCACATTCTTCCTCCAAATATCCCAGATTGCTGAGTTATGTACCCGCAGGTACCTCTGAACTTACATTTTGGTCACTCTTTTAGGTAGTAAGTCATGTATAACCATACCTCTGAACTTATTTTTTTGAAAGAGCTCCTCCCTCATGATCCACTACCCACACTCTCAGTGCACAAAAAGGGTAACAGATCCACAAAATTTCTAAAACGACCACGCCGATGTTACCTCTGAGTCGTTTCACTTCCGCCAAAAACAAATTACCCCTCTACATAGAACTTCCATGTCCTCATTACCTCTGAGTCGTTCTGTGTACCCCTTCCTGGAGCCCACTCCTGCCATGTCCTCATTACCTCTGAGTGGGAAGGCTCCATCGAAGAAACCCTCATGCTTGCCATGTCATCATTACCTCTGAGTAAGTATGCTGGTTCCCTTTCGACTTATTATCTGTAACAAAAAAAACTCCAGGGCACGCCAAGGATAATAGGTCCACAAATATCCTCTGTTGACCACAAATATCCTTCGCTAAGTCCACTCCTGCCATGTCCTCATTACCTCTGAGTAGGAAGACTCCGCGGTAAAACCCCCATACTTGCCATGTCCTCATTACCTCTGAGTAAGTATGGTGGTCTTCTCTCGTCTTATTATCCGTATCCTGAACCAGGGTACGCCAAGGATAATAGGCCTACAAATGTCCTCTATTGACTACAAGTGCTGTACTAAGTTCCCTCGTACATGCACATTATTTGTCATCATGTCCCGGGAGCCTAGCTGCTCCATGGCATTCTTTCTTCCAATACCCGGAACGTCCATGACCACCTTACCGTGGAATTGTTCTAGGTATCCCCATCAAACTTGTTATCCATACCTAAAACCAAGGTATGCCAAGGGTAACAGGTCCGCAAATAAGTCCTCCAAGCGGGACAAAAACCACCATAATACCACAGGCACAACAAGCAGTACAAATAAAGGGTAGAATAAAGCATACTTTTTTATTTGGAAGGAGAAAATACTACATGATTCAAGGGACAACGTCCCACATAAAGAAAGGAAAAGAATAAAAATAAAAAGAAGAAAAAAGCCGTCTATGGTTTGACGGTACATAATTCCAGGAGATGGTTCTTCACCAAGGCGGTCCCCCGCTCAAGCCGCTGCCTAGCTCGCCGCTCGGCCTCATGGGACAACCGCTCCGCACTATCCAAGTCCATGTGCGCCCGTCCATGTGCGCCCGCCAGCCATCCTCCAACTTCTTCAGGGCAAGCTCCAGGCCAGCAGAAGCACGATTAATTCTGTCAGCCTCCTGGATAATTAGCCCCCTTTCGGTGCGGGCCGCCTCAAGCTCAGACTCCAGGAAAGCTAACTTCCTCTGAAGTTCATGGATCTGCTCCCGCGTGTCAATGATCCCACGGGAGGTAGTCGCTTCCCGAGCCGTAACATTCTCACTCTTGTGGCTCAACTGATCATATAGCTCAGATAGATCGTGGAGGTCCTTTTGGTCTTATCCTGAGCCGTCCTTATCTTCTCCACGGCAGCTGTGAGAAAACCGTGCTCTTCATCTATAACAGCAGACAGATCAGTTTGCCGCAGCACATGAAGCTGGGCCACCAGCTGATCAGCCTCCTGTAACTTCGCCTCCAGAAGCGCAGCTACCCCCGCCCTACCGGGAAGAGTCTTAAGAATATCAATATGACCCTGGGCGCATTGCCGGGCCAAGGCAAAAGAGGTCCCTTATTCTGCAGCAGCCGCAACCCCCTCTTCAAATGGCGATAAAAGCTATCAACCACATCCTGCGACACCTCATCCAGAACTTCTGTAGAGGACGGTGTCAAAGAGAGTGTGGATGGCAGTGTCAAAGAAGATGCAACAAAGCTGGCCATCCCAGCCATAAGGGAAATAAATTCTGAGCGAAAGGACGCTTGAACAGCGGCTAACTCCTCCTCCGCCACCCGAAGAGTCTGAACACTCGGCAGAACAGGAAGGTCGATTCTCGGAGCCACCCGAGCAGAAGAGGATGCAAGGACCATTGTCCCCTGTGCCAGCAGTACCACCACCTGACTTTCCGAAATCAAGCCAGCAGAGGTCCTTCAATATGAGTCAGAAGAGGAGGGGGTACTCTCCTCTCCGCTAGTTCCCTTTCGGCAGAGCCTATCTCAACAATGTCCATCATCGGCAGTAGAGAGACAGGACCTATATGTCCAGAGCAACAATCAATCGACGTAACCCGAAGGATGTGATGATAGAGCGAATAGGCCTCCTCATTGGTCAAAATTCGGCTTATCTTACCAAGGAAGGATCGCGAAGGCTGAGGTTCGTTCACAACCGCCATAGTCCCCTCGCTAGTACCCCTAAGACGAATTCGGCTGGCTCTTCGGTCCCAGCCACCCCGAAAGGAGGTATGACTCGATCAACGTCACCTTGATAAAATTCAGCAATTTCGGAAATAGGTGCATCGGAGCCCCCGCCGTCTCGAGTCATGACCTCAGCAACCTGAGATTCCTCTTCTTCTGATACCTACGAGAGGGAAGGAAAATGATTATGATCAAAGCTAGAAGAAAGGAGGAACTAAATAAAAATGGTAGTAACTCGTTTACCTTCGAAGCGGGGTCGACCTCCTCACTTCTCTCCCTTATAGTTAGCTTGCGATGTCTGGTCGTAGCCTATTTTCAGGAGTAAGAAATACCGCCAACAGGGGAGATTTGCCTGCTATGCTTCCGTACAGGACCAGATGCAACAGGTGGCTGATCTGCCACCATCTCATCTGACATAACAAGAGGCTGATCCACCCCAACATCTTCCACCGGAAGTGAAGAGTTATTTGTATCATGCTCGTCGTCCTCATCATCCGTAATGGTGGAGTCCGAGTCTGGCACTTCGACTCTATTCTTCTTCTTCCTCGTCTTGCCCCCCTGGGCCTCTCATCTAGGCCAGTACCAACAATAAAACTGGCACCCGGGCTAAAACCGACGGGGAGCTTGTTTACCATAATATGGTACAGAGCCGCCATATATAAAATCTCTATCGACGCCTTAATACCAGGAACCAAGAAAGTGGTGCGGGTATGGAATATATTATAGTAGTACCCGGCCCTGATACCGTCAAGGAGGCTACCTTTAAAATCCAGACAAGAGCTGGGACTGTCCAGAAAAACCTGGCTGTATCCAAACTGTCTGGCAAACCTGCTGGGCAGATAAGGCTCCAGGAAGACAGCATTGCGGTTGCGGTATACTAGATGGGCATGGCGGATGTTATGTAGCCACAGAAGCATCTGGCCGTCTAGAAGATGAGGTGGCCCAATACCGTCGAGACGTACATCCGTTATTTCCTCAGCAGTAAAACGAGGGACAGATACGAAAAAGTCGTACCTATCTGCTCTCGCCAGCGCCATCCGGCAGGCACGCATGGTCTCGTACTCCTAAGGCTCGTTGCGATAACGAAAGATAAAAGTGTCATCAGCCATCACGCCATCTTCAGAACCCGATCCCATCAAAGACGGACAGTGCCTCAGCAGCCACCCATCAGATAATGATAAGGCAGCTCAGTCCGTTCAAAGTCTTTTATCATATCGCGGGCAATAACCTTGGACGTAAAAGTACGGAGGCTACGGTGTATGCTGTACACCATGGCCGGGAGAAAAGCTAGTTTGACTTCAAAAACTAGCTTCACAGCAGGGAGGATAAAACTACGGCTGATCCTCTCAATAGAACTAGCTCCTCCCGAGACTGTGCAATTCTGCAGCCGTATCATCAAGAATCCTGCCAGGAGCGCCTTCTCTGACAGCTCTTGGGTATCCTGATAAAAATAACCAAAGGAGTCGGTTTGACTGCCAAATCTGTCACTGGTGGTGGCCACCCTCTTGGCCGACGACACCAAGGCCTGAACCGCCTCCCGGGATTGAGGACTTCGGGAAGTAACTCTGCCTGAGGCTCCCGTTGAGAAGAGATAGATTACCCAGTCCTTAGTATGGGGAGCATTCCCTTCCGAGCTGCTATCCTTCTTGGCTATCTGCTGGCACGTGCTATAGTGGCACAATATGTACTGATAAATAGCCACGAAGCTCGGATACCGTGCTTCCAGCTCTTCGAAGCCCTCATTCGTAGGAGTGTACACCTCAAAAGCTTCATCCCCCAAGAAAGCTTGGAAACCACGTGCATCTCATGGAGTGCAAGCCCTATTTCCCCTACAGGTGTATAGAAGGTTCCCGTACGGCGGTTATACATCTCTAGCAGAGCTATGAATAATTTTTTGTTTACGGGTAAGCCGTGGCTGGTGCCCCGAATAGCGTGATAAAGACCAATCTCACACAGAAAAGTCTCATACTTTCGCAAGATCCACATAGACAGATTGATCCATGGGGGGATGGGGTGTATCCAACTTGGGAGCGCTAACCGAATAATTGGATAAGAGCCTTTCCGAGCAAGTTGGTTCAAGAAAGTGTCGGCTGTAGAGAACGTGAAATTAGGACCCGGCACATTCAAGAAAGTACCCGGGGCCAATCCTATTACGTAGCGGCTGGCATGCACCTTGCCTGCACACATCGACTTCATGCTGTTGTTGTAATGGATGTCGCCCACAAACATGCTGTTCCGGGTAGGGGTCAAAGACTCTTCCTTCTTCCTGTCCAGCGGGAGCATATTAAACCAAGATAGTGGGAAGTGACGCTCCATTTGAGGGATGCGGATCGCCATCCCGTTAGAAATAAAGCTCCAATTCTTCGACACGTCCAGAACTTGACTGTTCTTTACAGTCAACGCATCTCCGAAGAAGAACGCAGGCTTCAGGTATTCTCCTTCCAATTTTCCTGAATTCATCATAGCACCGAGGAAGTAGATGTTGGTCCCTTGACGAACAATCGATAGAAAAAACACGAGTTCAGAAACAATTGTAAAGACAATGTTTCTGGCAACAACACCCTAAAGAAGGTGAAGTTGTTTTACGAGAATCTAAAAAGATTATTTCGTAATATTTCTCGAAGGCAACAGAACCGTATAACTTCTAAAGAGAAGCGACGGTATTCTCGAAGGCAACCGAACCGTATTACTTCTAAAGAGAAGCGACGGTATTCTCGAAGGCAACCGAACCGTATTACTTCTAAAGAGAAGCGACGGTATTCTCGAAGGCAACAAGAGATGATCAACAACAGTTGAGTCTCAGATTCTCGAAGGCAACAGAAAGAGGGAGGAAGAAGAAGAACGGATCTCGCTGGGGTGTAAAACACCGGCGCTCAAAGCTATACCCGTAGTACGGATAAGCTCCCAGGAACCAGCAAGTTCAGGAGAACTTCTGGAACGCTCGTAAGTCAATATTTGAGACTTGAACGGGCTTCCTAGACTTAACAGACTCCCTCAACTCTCTTCTTGGTGCATCTTTCAAAGGAGGCCAAGGGGCTCTATTTATAGAGTGGAGTTGAGACTTCACCTCTTCTCCTATCCGATGTGGGACTAAAGTACCAATACTCAAAAATAGAGTTTGATATTTTAGATCATCCCACAATCAGCATAGAAGTGTGCCAGTCCACGCCTACCCCCCGAACACTCCCGTGCATGCACGAGACATCCTGGAGTCCGTGTCCGAGTCCGAGTCCGCATCCGCACAACAAAAATTAACTTTCATCCTTGTTGGATTTAATCCTTTTTCCTTCTAGAAAATACTTCCATATGGCACAAACTTGTGCCCCACTACACCTCATGTGCACACCTCAACACAAGCAATGCATTATATTGAGATAATCACCATTTGGTGTAGCCGATGTGGGACTATCTTTTCTAGTCCAAAGGCAAAAACACCAACAATCCCCCACATATCTCAATATATGGGTTGAGCGTTCCCCACAGTGATTGTCCATCATGCATTAGGAGAGATGTCGCTATGACTTGAATCTTCCCGCATAGGTTAAATAACAGCATGATACAAGAATGGACTAAGCCTTGAATTCTGCACCATAACTGCAATTCTTACTACTCACATAATGACATCAACTGTGCTTCTGGCTGCACATTGAAGGCCTTGTGCCAGCCTGGTTTCAGTGTATAATTTTGGGCGTCTACAAGCTTACCCTCAAGAGACAGCCTGATATCTCTTTCCATACACTATAGGTGAGTTCTTTATAAAGAGTCATGGCATGAAGCATTGCGCTTCTTTGCGGTGCTACGCCGCTATGACTTGGCTTAAAGCCGAGGCTTTACCCCACCTGGGTACCTCATCGTAGTGTCATACTACTGTAGCATGAGGTCACAAGCCCCTTTGTAGTGCCAAACTACCCAGCATGAAGCCTTGCGCTTCCGTGCGGTGTTACGCCGCTATGACATGGCTTGCGAAGCCGAGGCTTTACCCTACCCGGTACCTCTTCGTGGTGTCATGCCATTGTAACATGAGGACATCGTCCTCTTTGTAGTGCTGTCTACCTCTCTTTATTACGATTATCATACAGCATTAGGCTACCTGCCTATTTGCGGTGCTACTCCGCTGTGACTTAGCTTGCAAAGCCGAGGCATTATCCCTACCTGGGAACCTCATGGTGGAGTCACCCTACTGTAGCATGGAGTTTCACTCCTTGTAGTGCTGCTCTACCGTGCTTCCTGTAAAGCACACCAGGCATTCACTCTGCCTGAGAACTCATTAAGGCGTTTAAGCCATCCTTCCCACCGGATCAATTTTCCGCAGAAAATACATAGTAGACAACAGTGGTTATGGGTCCGTAACCCTTCCACGTTCCGCAGAACAAGTACCCACTGTTAACTGATATTATTCTAGTCAATGATCCTCCTTTGAACCAAAAATTAAATGTCTAGTAGATTTCTCTTTGAACCAATAACATAAAATTTTATGGTAGGATTACAATAACACAATATCAGAAAGTCTTCAAGCCCATCTTCCTTGCTGTGTCCTCGACCAGCTGACGCTTGAGACCCTTCGTGAACGGATCCGCCAGGTTTTCCTGACTCTGAACATCGATCACTGCAATGATGCCCCTTTTGATGAGATCGTTCACTGCTCTGTGCTTCAACCGCACAGTCCTCTTCTTCCCGTTGAAGAGTTCATTTGATGCCACTGCTGCTGCCGCCTGGTTGTCACAGTATATCGGAATCGCCGGTATCTGAGCCCCAACCATTGGAAGGTCATATATGAGCTCCCGAAGCCACTCTGCTTCATCTGCAGCAGCGTCCAATATAAAGAATTCAGATTCCATGGAGGAGCGAGATAACATAGTCTGTTTCTTCGACTTCCACGATATAGCAGCTCCACCCATGGCGAACACATATCCACCTGTGGAATATTCGCTCTCCACCTCTGAATACCAGCTAGCATCACTGAAGCCTTCCACTACTGACGGATCTCCGCTGTAGTATAGTGCATATGTCTGAGTCTTCTTGAGATATCTCATAACACGCTTCACAGCTTTCCAATGCTTTACGCCTGGATTGCTCGTAAATCGACTCAGCATTTCTACTGCAAAGGCTATGTCAGGCCTTGTGGCAGTAGTAGCGTACATCAAACTTCCGATGACGCTAGCGTACTCCAACTGCCTGACGCTCTCCTTCGAATTTGGCTCCAGTTTCAGATTACTCCTGTACGGTGTATCAATAATAGGAAGATCTTGATACCCGTAGCGAGAGAGCATCTTCTCAATGTAATGAGACTGTGACAGCGCTATTCCAGTGCCTGTCCGGATGATCTTGAGCCCCAAGATTACGTCGGCATCCCCCAAGTCCTTCATACTGAACTTGGTCGAGAGGAATTTCTTTGTCTCTGCAATGCAGCTTAAATCCGTACCTAGGATTAGCATGTTGTCCACGTATAGACAAACGATTACTCCTCTTCCGTCAGCAAACTTCGTATAGACACACTTGTCTGTTTCACTGACCCTGTAGCCATTTGACCTTATCACCTTGTCAAACTTCTCATGCCACATTTTGGGAGCTTGCTTCAAACCATACAGAGACTTCATCAACTTGCAGACTTTGTCTTCCAGACCTCTGACGACAAAACCTTCTGGTTGTTGCATGTAGATCTCTTCGGTCAGCTCGCCATTAAGGAATGCCGTTTTCACATCCATCTGATGTATCACCAGCTTGTGTATTGCTGCTAAAGCAATTAACAATCTGATAGTTGTCATCCGAGCTACTGGAGCATAAGTGTCAAAGTAGTCGATCCCCTACTTCTGAGCAAATCCCTTGGCCACTAGTCTGGCCTTGAACTTGTCAATGGTTCCATCTGCTTTCATCTTCTTCTTGAAGATCCATTTGCATCCGATGGGTCTTGCTCCTTCTGGTAGGTCGACCAATACCCATGTGTTATTGGAGGTGATTGAGTCAATCTCGTTGTCAATCGCCTCCTTCCAGAATATAGCATCTCTGGTCTTCATCGCCTCATCATAGGTAAGCGGATCTGCTTCCACATGATAGGTGACGAAGTCATCTCCGAAGTCTTTCGGCCTCCTCGCTCGCTTAGTTGACGGCTCAGCGAGTTCTGGTTCAGCTGATGTCTCCTCGACAACAGCTCCATCTTGGACTACCGGTTCGATAAAGACCTCTGTCTGCTTCGCACCCTCATTATTCTCCAAAATATTCGCGAGAACAATGTTCTTGTGCCTTGCAAACTTTTTTTCAAAATATTCAGCATCGCGAGATTCGATGATATGATTTGACTCGATATCAAGGAATCTCCGAGCATCACTCTTCTCGGTATACCCCAGGAAGATCGCCTTAGTAGTCCTTGTCCCCAGCTTCTGAATCTTCAGATCCGGGAGCTTCACATAAGCCAGGCACCCCCACACTCGAATGACATTCAGGTTGGGTCTGACTTTGAACCAGAGTTCATGAGGAGTTATGTCGAAAGTTGCATATGGCACTCTGTTCAGAATAAAAGTGGCCGTTAATGCAGCTTCTCTCCAATAGCACTTTGGGAGACCCGCAGTCAACAACATAGAGTTCATCATCTCTGTCAACGTTCTGTTCTTCCTTTCTGCTACTCCGTTGGATTGTGGAGAATACGGAGCCGTCGTCTCGTTGATGATTCCATGTTCTTTGCAGAATGATGAGAATTCGTGAGACCTATATTCCCCACCTCGATCACTCCTCAGCCTCTTGAGTTGTTGTCCAGTTTGCCGTTCAGCCTCGGCCCTGAACTCCTTGAACTTCTCGAATGCTTCGTCTTTAGATTTGAGTAAATAGACGAAGGCATACTTGGAGAAGTCGTCTATGAAAGTAATGAAATACTTCATCCCGGCCTTTGTAGAGAATTGTTTGAAGTCACAGATATCTGAGTGAACCAACTCCAGAAGATCTGTGCTTCGATTGACCCTGTGAAAGGGTTTCCTTGTGATCTTCGTCTGAGCACATATCTCACATTTCTCTACCTTACCCCCACACTTGGAGATAAGTCCTAGACTAGACATTTTGTTTATTCGCTTACAATGAACATGTCCTAGTCTATTATGCCACAATTCAAGAGAGTAATTCAAACTAGTGATAGCATTAACATTATTATGCTGGGTTACAACAAGCTGAATTTTGTACATTCCTTCAGTCTGAAAAGCTTTTCCGAAGAAAGTACCCTTCTTGGACATCACCATTTAGCCAGCATTGATATCCATCCTCAAGCCTGCGTTGCAGAGCAGGCTCCCAGAGATCAGGTTCTTTGCGATTGCAGGAACATGCTTCACACCTTGAAGCGTCAGAATGTTCTCCGATGTAAGCTTCAGCTCCACCGTCCCGATCTCCAGTACTTCAGCTTGTGCCTGGTTCGCCATCATGACTTTCTCGGAAGTAGGCTTATAGGAGACGAACCAGTCCTTGTCTGAACAGACATGACATGTCGCGCCAGTGTCTATCCACCAGTCCAAGTCTGCCCCCACAGTTGCAACCTGTGCTATCATGGCAACCTGATTAGTAACCAAAGAAACCTTGTTAGGCTCACCTTGCTCTTTGGGCTTGGACTTGCATTCACTTTTATAGTGACCCTTCTTGCCACAGTTGAAGCAAGTCACATGGGACTTGGACTTCTGTTGCTTGAATCCTGGACCCTTCACTTTCAGATTCGAGAAGTTCTTCTTCTTGTGGTGAGAAGCCGCCTGCTTTCCTTTGTTCTCTCTGGTGGCTTGAACCAGATTTGCCGTTGCTAGTTGCTTGGATAGGGCGTCCAACTTCTGTTGAGAGCGTATTTCGTCCTCAACATGAATCTCACTGAGAAGATTATCCAGGCTAATCTCCATCTTCTTCCTATGCATCCTTGCATAGATGTTGCTCCATCCTGGAGGAAGTTTTGCCACGATCCCTCCAACGACGAACTTGTCGATGAGGGGCATGCTATCATCCTCCAGTTTCTGGCACAGCTTCAGGAACTCTTTCACTTGGGGCAGCATGGTCTTCTCGTCTTCAAAGACCCATTTGTGGTATTTTTCAACCATGAACATCTTCGACCGGGCCTCGTCGTCGTCATACAGCTTCCCCACGGACTCCCAGATCTCTTTGGCAGAAGTCTTCTTTGTGTAGGACTCGGCCAGAGAGTCTTCCATGGAATTCAGGATCAGCAGCCTGCATATGCTGTTATCCTTTTTCCACTTCGTCTGCTTGCTCGTAGCAGCGGCCAGAACAGCAGCAGATCCTGTTGCTGGAACGATTGGTTCTTCCTCATCTAACACGTGATCAACATCCACGAGTTGAAGGTTCAGAGTCACCTTTCGCTTCCAGATCTGGAAGTGTTCACCGTCGAATTTCTCCAACTTGTTAAAGCCGGTATCGACAAGTGAAGCACGAGTCTTTTCCATCGAATCGTATAGCTTTGAGATTGTTGGTCCCTTGACGAACAATCGATGGAAAAAACACGAGTTCAGAAACAATTGTAAAGACAATGTTTCTGGCAACAACACCCTAAAGAAGGTGAAGTTGTTTTACGAGAATCTAAAAAGATTATTTCGTAATATTTCTCGAAGGCAACAGAACCGTATAACTTCTAAAGAGAAGCGACGGTATTCTCGAAGGCAACCGAACCGTATTACTTCTAAAGAGAAGCGACGGTATTCTCGAAGGCAACCGAACCGTATTACTTCTAAAGAGAAGCGACGGTATTCTCGAAGACAACAAGAGATGATCAACAACAGTTGAGTCTCAGATTCTCGAAGGCAACAGAAAGAGGGAGGAAGAAGAAGAACGAATCTCGCTGGGGTGTAGAACACCGGCGCTCAAAGCTATACCCGCAGTACGGATAAGCTCCCAGGAACCAGCAAGTTCAGGAGAACTTCTAGAACGCTCGTAAGTCAATATTTGAGACTTGAACGGGCTTCCTGGACTTAACAGACTCCCTCAACTCTCTTCTTGGTGCATCTTTCAAAGGAGGCCAAGGGGCTCTATTTATAGAGTGGAGTTGAGACTTCACCTCTTCTCCTATCCGATGTGGGACTAAAATACCAATACTCAAAAATAGAGTTTGATATTTTAGATCATCCCACAATCAGCATAGAAGTGTGCCAGTCCACGCCTACCCCCCGAACACTCCCGTGCATGCACGAGACATCCTGGAGTCCGTGTCCGAGTCCGAGTCCGCATCCGCACAACAAAAATTAACTTTTATCCTTGTTGGATTTGTTCCTTTTTCCTTTTAGAAAATACTTCCATATGGCACAAACTTGTGCCCCACTACACCTCATGTGCACACCTCAACACAAGCAATGCATTATATTGAGATAATCACCATTTGGTGTAGCCGATGTGGGACTATCTTTTCTAGTCCAAAGGCAAAAACACCAACAGTAGAAGGGTTGGTTCTTGAGGGCATTTAACCTCGTCAGAGGCTCGTCACTAGGAAACTGGTCCGCCACATACCGAACTATTTGGTCGTACCTATAGCCCATAGCAGCTTGGGCACGACCCACGAGAGGTTCCCCCGCAGCATTAACTGGGAAATTCACTAAAAAGAGGACAAAAGAAATAAGTAAAAAAGATAGATAAAGAGAACTGATTGGTGTTTTTGAGCTTATGCGGCTCCAATTTAATGGAGTCTCATGCGGCTCAACTCAGAAAACACTTTTGCGGCTCTGTCCAGCGAAGGTCCATACGATAATGTTCTCATATGGCTCTGTCTAAACGAAGTCTCATGCGACAGAGTTCGAATGAGTTTATGCGGCTCATGCGACAAACAAATTTGTGCGAGCCTATGCGGCCCAGCGCAGCCTATGCGGCCCCATTGATGAAGTGCTTATGCGGCCACAGTAACAATTCTCATACGGCTCGGACATGGAGCATACCTCATGCGGCTCGGACATGAGACATACATGCGGCACACATGAAGATGAAGGCCCACGCATAGAGCATGCAACATAGCCACAACAGTTGAGGTTTCAAAGCGTTCTTACCGACAATAGGGGGTGGACGTCGGGGTGAACTATGGGCACGTTGGCCGGCGGAGGAGCTGCCATATTATCATTCGTCGCCACAGTCGAAGTAGAAGCAGTCTTCTTGTCCTTCGCCGCCGCAGCCGACGAAGATGCCGCCTTTTTACCCTTCGCTTCAACAGTCTTCTTGGAAGCCATTGGTAATCGAAGAAGAGGATGACAGTTAGGGCAGGAAAGGCTTGAGTTGAAGGAGAGAGTAAAGAGATTTCTTCTCTTAATTACTCTTATTTATAGGAGGACAAAAGGGGGAGGAAACACGTAGACCGATGGGGCGCTTCGGGTCGTGTACTAACAGGCAAAACTGACTCCTAGGATTTTGCCCCGTCTCATAAAGGAGATTCATCCAAAAGAAATAAGCGGACTCTTGGGACTCCCCCCAAAAAGACGACTCAAATCAAAGGCAATCAATGTAAAGATTTGCACACGTGGCATGAAGACGTGGCAAGGAGCCTATGCGGCCAAGAAGCCCATGCGGCTGGAAGGCCCATGCGGCTCAGATGGCCATACGGCTGAGAAGCCCATGCAGCTCAGGTTGGCCATACGGCTGAGGAGGCCATGCGGCTGAGACATCCATGCGGCCAGAACATCTTATGCGGCCCGAAGAGTTTTTACATAGCCATGCTTCTTATTCAAAGTATTTCAATTTTACAAATTGAAAACTTTGAAGGGGGTCTTGTAGAAGCATAGAAAAGAATGAAGAAAGACCTATGTGGCTCCAACATAAGGATCCCCATGCGGCTCAGGATCCCCATGCGGCTCAGAAGTCCATGCGGCTCCGGGGTCCATGCGGTTGGGATAGATCCATGCGGCTCAGAAAGAAGCCACGTGGCCTTCAACAGTTGTTCTCTACATTCGGCTGCATTTAATATCCTGACGGCTACTCTGACAAATAACAGCTATGACAGCTCTGACATAAGGACGTAATAATGACTCTGACATAATGGCGTGATGCTAGGAAAGAGGAGAAAATCCTCTTACAGCTGGCAAAATCCACCAAGTCCCGAGGCCACTCTATGCGGCTGCCCATCTGCATGAGACTGCCTATCCCCATGCCGCTGCCCATCTGCATGCGGCTGCCCATCTGCATGCGGCTGCCTATCCCCATGCAGCTGCCCATCTGCATGCGGCTGTCTATCACTATGCGGCTACCCATCTGCATGTGGCTGCCCAACCACGTGTGGCTGTCCATCCTCATGCGGCTGCCCATCCTCAAGCGGCTGCATGTTTTATGTGGCTGAGAAGATCTCCCATATGCGGCTCGGCCATGACAGTCCAGTTAAGACATGTGGTGCTCTTCGCTACAATTGAGACACGTGGCAGTCTTATGTTTCCTGTAATTATGGGTGCTAACAAAACCTGACAAAATCAGATTTGTTGCGATCGTCATAATTGCCCAGATCAAATCAAATCAAGCAAATTGGACACGTGGCAGGCTGTCATAAATCACAAATATTCATGGCAATCAACATTTATTGCCCACAGAGATTTGATGCAATCACATTAATTGCTCAAATATTATTATATTCAAAGTGAACGACCCAGATCCATGGGTCCTTAACCGTCGACTTCTGAAGGAGGCAATCATTTGCAAACCTTAATGATGACCCCACTCCTATAAATACAAGGTGCCATTCCCTTACGAAAAAGGACATTCTCTTATTGTAGAAGCCGCAGAGAAGAGAAGGACAGAGAGAGCAAAAAAGGGAGAGAGCACTACAGAGACATTCAGAGAGCGAGCAACCGAAGGCGCAGAAGAGTCTTCCCACATGTCCAAGAGCATTTCTTCACCAGAGCCAAGGCTACATCCGATCGTCCAAGGAGTAAGGCAGAACTGCCATCGCTTTCCCGAGCCTCTACCGTCACCTCCCAGAAAAAACTAAACAATTGTACTTAGATTGCTGTACCTAGGCTTTCGTCCCTAGGCTTTCTTTGTACAAGCGAGTTTGTATTGCGAGTTTAAGTTCAGTACTCCGATATAATTATTCTGTACTTTCACAATCAATGGCAAACATATACCATGTCATGGCGAACAAGCCTCCTATTGGTTTTAACCCGAGTACCAGCTTCATTGTTGGCACTGGCTTGGAGGAGAAGCCCAAGGGGTCTAAGGCGAGGAAGAAGAGGGAGAACACGGTTGCTGCGTCGGACTCGGAGTCTGCCAACGAGGATGAAGAGGATGACGAGCATGACCCCGATAACTCTCTTCCTTCCGCAGAAAATATGGTGGCGGATCAGCCGCCTGTCGTGCCTAGTCCTTTATGCAAGCGAAGCAGGCGTGAGTCCGCTGATCACGGCATATCTTACTCTATGAAACGGGCCGCGATTAAGCCTTACGGGCTGCTCATTAGGGATAGACGTGAGGACGTTGATACCATTTCGGAGGTGAATTGAATTACAACCATCTTCTTCTTTAGCTCTTCTTTTTTCTGAACTATGACCTAATTATTTTTCTTTTCTCTGTAGGCGTCAAGAGAAGGGGACTTTCCATAGTCGACTGCTGTCTCTGAATTCGACCCGGCACTAACTACTCTAGTTGGAGATATGAGTGCCGGGATTATTGCCGTCGGGATTCTTCCAATGACGGCTGAGGTTCCTCTAGTTGTTGACGTCCCAACCCAGGGTGACGTGGGCTCTGCTGAACCCTTCCCTAAGATAGCTGAACTTCAGCTGGGTGACGCTGATCCAGTCGTATCTCCTTCCGGGGCGGCTGAGGCAGATGAACCAGCTGCATTTGGGTCGGATGTTGCTGATGAAGAGGCTATGGTGGTTACGAGCGAACCTCAGCCCCAACGACCCTCCCCTTGTAAGCTAAGTCAAAACCAGTGAGGAGGTTCATTTGCTCTATCATCACATCCTTTGGGTTAAGCTGATTGATGGCTGCTCCGGACATGCAGGTCCTGCTCGTTCACTGCCAACGACGAACATTATCGGAAGAGAGTTCGCCAGAGAGGATCTGGTGGAAGAGAGTGTGCCTCCTCCCCCTCTAACTTACATTCAGGGGCCTTCCGCTGAATCGAGTTCGGGAGAGCAGGCGGCGGAACGGCCGAGGCAGGGATAAATGGTTTCTGTACCCTCCTCTGTTCATGTGGCTCCGGAGGTCGACATTTTCGCCTTGCCGAGTCTCCAGATCCTTCGGGCTGTGGAAGAGGAATTTGTCGCTATTCAAGCGTCCTTTCGCTCGGAACTTGTTTCCTTTGTGGCAGGGGCATCAAATTTTGGTGCATCTTCTTCGACCCTGCCAGCTACCCTTCCTTTGACGTCATCTTCTTTGGAAGTTTTGGATGAATCGTCAAAGGATGTAGTTGACAGTTTTTACCGTCACCTGAGGCGAGGAGTTGAGGCTGCGGTGGAGAGGGGGGCCTCTTTTGCCTTGGCCTGTCAATGTGTCCGGGGCCAGATTGAACTCCTTAGAACCCTCCCCGGTAGGGCAGAGATGGTTGAGCTACTGGAGCCCAAATTGCTAGAGGTGGATCAGCTTGTGGCCCAGTTTTAAGTACTACGGCAAGTCAACCTGTCTTTGGCGGTAGATCAGGAGCGTGCCTTCCTTATAACTGTTATGGAGAAGGTAAGGGCCGCACGAGATGCGTCCAAGCCGATTATAATGAAGGACCTCCACGATCTATCTCTACAGTATGATCAGCTGAGCAGTCGGGGAGAGGATTGCATTGCTCGGGAAGCGACAGCCTCTCGCGGGATAATCGACACGAAGGAGCAGATCCTCCATCTCCTGAGAAAATTGGCTTTCTTAGAATCTGAGCTCGAGGCCTCCCGCACGGGTAAGGAGCTTATTGTTTAGGAGGTCGACAAAGTCACCCGAACTTCTGCTGGCTTGGAGCATGCTCTGAAGAAGCTTGAAGATGGCTGGCAGGCTCACGCGCATCTGGAGGATGCGGAGCGGTTGACTCAGGAGGCCGAGCGCCGAGCCAAGCGACGGTTTGAGCGGTCGATGGCCGCACTGAGCGACCGTGTCAGAGAATTATGTATCGCCGAACCATAGTCGACTTTTTTCTTTTCTTTCTTTCTTTATGTTTCTTCATATTTTTGGCAGGGATGTGGTCCCAAAGAATGTAGTACTTTTGATTTGATTTGAATAAATGACTTTGCTTACATCATCATTTATCTGTCGTGTTTGTACTGCATTTATCTGTTTGCCCCACTGGGGGCTTTTTCTGTGGACCTATTACCCTTGGCATACCTTGGTTTTAGGTACGGATAATAAGTTTGATAGGGATACCTAGAACAACTCCGCGGTAAGGTGGATATGGAAGTTCTTGGTATCGAGCAAAAGAATGCAGTGGAACAGCTGGGTTCCAGAGGCATAAGATTATAAGAAAAGATGCGCGTGTACTAGAAAACTTAGTACAACATTTATGGTCAACTGCGGACATTTGTGGGCTTATTATGCTTGGCGTACCCTGGTTTTGGTTACGAATAATAAGTCAAAAGAAAACTAATATATTTACTCAGAGGTAATGAGGACGTGGTAAATATGAGGGTTTCTTCAATGGAGTCTTCCTACTCAGAGGTAATGAGGACGTGGCAAGAATGGACATCATGAAGGGTACATAGAATAACTCAGAGGTAATATGGACGTAGAAGTTCTACGTGAGGGGTGGTTTATTTTTGATGGAAGTGATACAACTCAGAGGTGACATCGACGTGGTTGTTTCGAAAAATTTGTGGATCTGTTACCCTTTTTATGCACCGAAAGTGCAGGTAATAGATCATGAGGAAAATGCTCTTTTAGGAAGGAAGTTCAGAGGTATGATCATACATGACTTACTACCCAGAAGATGTGATATAGATTCATTTGGGACGACCAGAGTGTAAGTTCAGTGGTGCCTGGGGGCACATAACTTAACAGTTCGATTGATTTGGGGGATGTCGTTTAGACATAATACTTCTTTAGGAACTTGCCGTTGACGGACAATATTAGCAAGTCTCCATTTTATTTTGCGAGGCGGTAAGCACCATTGGAGAATACAGCCTCGATGACAAATGGGCCTTCCCACTTTGGCTAAAATTTGTCGGCAGTTTTGTGAGTCATAACCATCGATCTCCGAACTACCAGAACGAGATCGCCCACTTGGAATGTTCTTAGTTTAACCTTCTTATTGAAGGCTCCGGAGATGCGGGCTTGATACAACTCGATTCTTTGTTGAGCTAGCCGGCTTTTCTCATCTAAGGCCTCCAACTCTTGTAGTTGACGACGGTAATTATCATCCGTTGTTAATCGATAGGTGAGGGCGACACGGAGCGAGGGGATTTGAGTCTCCAGTGGAAGAACTGCCTCACTCCCATACACCAGAGAGAATGGTGTGTTCCCGGTGGCCGTTCGGACTGTAGTACGGTACGCCCATAAGCATTCACCAAGCTTTTTATTCCAATCGCGTTTGTTGGAAGACACGAACTTTTGAGTAGCTTGATTATAGTTTTGTTGAATGCTTCTGCCAACCCATTCGCCGCCGGATTGTACAGTGTTGAAGCAACATTCTGGATCCGATGTTTGTCGTAAAACCGATAGAAGGCGTGGCTTGCGAACTACGGACCATTGTCATGGATGATCCTTCGAGGCAGTTCGAAGCGATAGATGACGTGATACTTGAGGAAGCTGATCACATTTGATGTCTTTACTTCCGTAAGCGGGACAGCTTCTGTCCACTTGGAGAAGTAATCCGTAATTGCCAGTATGAAGCGGTGTCCTCTGGACGAAGGTAGAGTGATTGGACCAATGATATCCATTCCCCATGCCTCAAATGGCTAGGATGCCACTATTGGGTGTAGGAATTCAGATGGTTGGTGTATGAAATCTGCGTGGACCTGATAGATTTTGTATTTTTTTTGCATAGTCTATCGTGTCTGCCACCATCGTAGGCCAGTAGTAGCCCATCCGGCGAAGGCGATCTTGAAATTTCGGGCCAGGCTGATAGGCCCCACAGACGCCGTCATGTGCTTCACGTACAACTTCTTTGGCTTCTGTATTGGACAGACACCGAAGCAGTAATCCATCATATGATCGTCGATACAGCATCTTTGTTTCTGTATCGTAGAAGAATCTGAGAGAACGTCTTCTAATAGAGGTGGCTTCTTTCTGATTCTCCGGCAAGATGCCATAAACTGCGAAGTCGATAAATAGGAGCCTCTAATCCGGTGTCTCATCGACCGTCAGGGCAGAATAGCTCTCAGCAAATTAGACGTTGTTCTTGGGATAGACCAACTCATGGCCTATTACGTCCACCAAATGATGAGTATATTTTGGGACCGCCAGGGAAGCAGCTAATCCTGCTAAGGCGTCGGCTTCAATGTTCCGGAGTTTCGGAACATATTCTATGAAGAACCCTTTCAGAGACGTAATGATGGCAATCGCTACCTGATGATAGGGGATCATGTCTTCATGACGAACTTCATATGAAACCCGAATCTGATTGACGATTAACTGTGAATCGCCATATGCCTCTAGGTACTCTACCCCCAGTTCTTTTGCGAGTCGAAGGCCGATAACCAAGGCGTTGTACTCGGCCACGTTGTTCGAGCAAGGTTCTGTAAGGGAATATGCCCTGTGGATCACCAAGCCAGAAGGATAAATCAGTACCACTCCGACCCCAACGACAATGTTGCCCTTGGGCCCGATTCTCGAAGCACCGTCGAAGAACATTTGCCAGACGGAATCATCGGAAGCCATGTTTGAATTGGCAACCTCGTTTGGAATCTCTTCATATATTCTGGTTGACTCCGAACTTGGATGTGCTGCTAAAAAGTCCGCCAGAGCTTGACCTTTAACAGCCTTTTACGGAACGAAGATCATGTTGTAGGGAGACAATAATATCGCTCAGGTAGCGAGGCGAGAGCTGAGTGCACCCGGCTTGGTCATGAGAACCTTGAGGGGGTTAACTCGAGATATGACATGGATGGTTTGTCCTGTAATATAGTGTCGCATCTTCTGGATAGCGAACACCAGAGTAAGACATTCCTGCCCCGAGTCATTATTTTGTGCTAGTAGAGCACTGAAGGAATGCTCCATCGCTCGTACATAAAGCAAGAACGGCTTTCCAGCAACCGGGGCCACTAGAACTGGAGGATTTGATAGATATTCTTTGATGATATCAAACGCACGTTGGCACTCTTCATCCTATACGAATGAAACGCCCTTCTTTATGAAGTGGATGAATGGTTGACATCGCCCAGAAAGGTTAGAGATGAACCTCCTGATGTAAGCTAGCCTCCCTTGAAAGCCTCGGAGTTCACGAAGATTTCTCGGGGGACCCATCTCCATGATTGCCTTCATCTTCTCCGGATCTATATAAATTCCCTGGGCAGTAATGATAAAACCCAGGAATTTTCTACTAGATACACCCAAGAAGGATTTGGTAGGATTTATCTTCAAGTTATGCGCTCGCATCAGGTCGAATATCGTCCTCCGATCCTGCAGATGGTCTTCCTTAGAGTGACTTTTGACAGCAATGTCATCAACATAACACTCCACGGTCTTACGCAGGTGATCTCTGAATATGACACTCATGGCTCTTTGATATGTGGCGTCGGCATTCTTCAAACCGAAGGACATGACTGTGTAACAGTACACGCCAATCGGTGTTCGGAACGATGTATGCTTTTCGTCGTCAGAAAACATCTTGATTTGGTTGTATCCTGAGAAGCCATCAATGAATGACATGCGTTCAAAGCCATATGTGTTGTCAATCATGATGTCCGTGATGGGAAGGAGGAACTCGTCTTTAGGACATGCTTCGTTTAGATTTCGGAAGTCGATACAAATTCGAATCTGCCCATTCTTCTTGAGGACTGGTACTATGTTGGCGACCCAGTCTGGATGTTGCTCTTCCCGGATGAAGCTGCTGGCTATCAGTTTGTTGACCTCAACTTCGATAGAATTCATAATGTCCGGGTGGAAACGTCTTTGCTGTTGCTTGACCGACTTTGCGTCTGGATGAATATTGAGTTTATGAAGTACAACCTCAGGGTTTAGCCCTGGCATGTCTTCATAGCTCCAGGTAAACACATCAATGTACTCTCTGACGAGTTGCAAAAGTGCCTTCCGCTCTTCGTCTGTCAGGCTTTTGCTGACGAAGATTGGATTTGTAGAGGACTCATCACCGAGGTCAACTTGCATAACCTCATCTTCAGTCGGAGGTTCACGAAGTTCGAAGCATTTCTTCTATTGTACATCTAGTTACTGGACCCAAGGTTCTAACTCAAGAAGTTCGGGTATATCTTTGTCTTCTTCGTAGGCATCAACAAATGCCATATTGACAGACAGAGCTTGTCTGAATACGTCCCCGATGCTGACATCCGAATCAGAAGTTGGTGATCCGGTTGAGTGCGAATGCCAGTCGCATTCCTCATCTGAGCTTTCAGGAGTTGTTACAGGTGTAACATGACCTTGCCTACATCTTGTCTTGTTGTAATAATCTCGTGGTTTTCCAGCCGGGACTGGCAACTACAAAGGTAATCGCCGACCGGTGCCGTAATTTAAGCCAGGTGTAGTCTACAGATCATACCCCTGAATGGAGAAGTCGTCAAAATATGTAGAAATATTCTCCTCCGGTTCAGACTCGGAGGAAGTGTTACCCCCTGTATCGGAGGTTGCTTCATCTTGGGACCCATGGACATCTGGGTCCGTTGCATCTGTTGGAGGAACTGTCTCCTCTGGTTCATCTTCTAGGAATACCGGATTGTCGTGGATGTTCCGGGGAGTGCTACCCCCAGCTTCGGCTACCCCATGATGTGCAGTTGACGAATCTCCAAGTGTTGAAGAATTTATTTTAGAGCAGGTGCCTTGAAAAACTCCTTCTGTGGTGGTTGTGGACAACCGCTTGTATGAGAGTTTCTTGGCCACGCTGGTTGAGATCGTCGGGCTGGAAACATTTATCTTCTTCTCCGCCTTGCCGGTAGGGTTCTTCTGAGCAGAATTATAGGAGGAGACATGAAGCACCTCATCTCCTGAGCTTTGTTGCTGGACTGGTCCTGGCTGCTGCAGTCGTTGGAAGACGGACTGCCGGTCCTTTTGTACTGCCGCCTTGCTGCAGCAGCAGTTGACAATGACTTGAGTGCAGTGATGTCCATGAAAGGACTCTCTGCACACCAAGTCTTCTTCTCTTTTCTTGCGCTTGTGAAGAATCACATCACGCAAGTCACTCGTTTTGTGGGCCCGGGAGTCCCGAGCACACGAGTGTATTAGCACCATGTTTGCTCCCTGATGGGAAGAATCTTGGGAACCATTCTGTCCGTTTGTCGCCGGGGGCTGGACAAGGTCGGTTCTGTACAACTTTCTATCAGAGGCCCGCCTAACAGTAAGCGGAGCTCTCTGATGGTCAGAGGTTGGGACAGCTGATTGAGCTCGACGAGCCCGCGCTGCCCTAGACTTCTTTCCTCTAGCACCCAAGGGCGCATAGTAGGAAGAGTCCAAATTATGCCACACAGAGTCTGGCATATTCTTGTTGGAGCATCTGAGATCAGGACCGCATGAGAGGCGGTCAAAGACTGACCCTGAGCCGCATGAAGCAGATAGTCTGCGGCTGGGATTGGTGGCCGCATAGGCTGTCTGCATGCGGCTGGTATTTGTGGCTGCATAAGCAGTTTGCATGCGGCTGGCATTTGTGGCCGCATAAGCTGTTTGCTTGCGGCTGGAAGCTGTGGCCGCATGAACCTTCTGTATGCGACTGGAAGCTGTGGCCGCATGAACCTTCTGTATACGGCTGGAAGTCGTGGCCGCATGAGCCTCCTCCATGCGGCTGGAAGTTTTGGCCGCATGAGCCTTCTGCATACGGCTGACTTTTGTGGCCGCATGAGTCTTCATGCGGCTGGCGCCGTTATGCGGCTTCTTCCTGGACCGCATAGAGTCCGTCTTTGTCCCTGCAAGTCCAGCATCGTAGTGTTTTCCTTTACCGTACTTGGGGACAGCAGAGTCCTCTACGGTCTGAAGTGCGGTCATATGAAAGTCTTCTCCGCCGTATTGGGCAACAGAGAGCATTTCCTCCAGAGCTTGGAGATGAGCAAATGATTTGGGCCTCCACTCCCTGTGAGTCTTCTTCATGCGGTCTCGCTTCTGGACCGGGCCAGCGCTCCCGTCGGAGAGAATTTCTTCAAACGTCTACTGGTCGAAGCGGACAACCAGGATCTATTGCGTGGAGCCAAGTTTAGCTGCGGCTGATTGTATCACCAACTTCTTATCAGTGGAGAAGTTAGTCCCCAGCAGAGTCGCCATCGTGTTTGCTATTGATTATCTAAGAACAGAATAGTTTTACGGGAGGACTGAAATTTGATTCACAATACAAACTCGCTCGTACAAAGAGAGCCTAGGAACAAAACCTAGGAAAAGTAATCTAAGTAAAATTGTTTAGTTTTTGATTCTGGGGGGTGACGGTAGAGGCTCGGGAAAGTGATATCAACTCTGTCTTACTCCTTGGACGATCGAACGCGGCCTTGGCTCCGGCGAAGAAGTGCTCTCTCTCTCTGCGTATTGCTCTGTGGGATGCTGTGTCTGCTCTTTGTGTGCTTTTTTCTCTGTGTCTATGTCTGTCTGTATAAGGGAATAGCACCTTGCTATTTATAGGAATTTGTGATGAGTGGGGTGTGCAGTAATTATGCCTTAAAAAGTGGGCGGTTGGGGATTAGTTAAGATTAACTTTGATCTGTTTGTTGGAAATCAATCTGGGCTGTTGCGTTGGTTGCAATAAATCTGCATTGTTATGATTTGTTGGTAGTAATGAATCTGAGTGGATAAGTCTTAGTCAATCTTCTGCCACGTGTCCTAACTGCCATTATGCGACGAGCCGCATGAACGGGGCGTCCTGGCAGAGCCGCATGAGTGTGGTCTGGTAATTGAGCCGCATAAGGGTGGCCTTATAACCGAGCCGCATGAGGATGGCCTCACAACTGAGCTGCATGAGGATGTCCTCACAACCGAGCCGCATGGGGGTGGCCCCCACAGCCGAGCCGCATGAGGATGGCCTTCCAACTGAACCGCATAAGGGTGGCTCCCATAACCGAGCCGCATGGGGGTGACCCCCACAACCGAGCCGCATGAGGATGGCCTCCCAACTGAACCGCATAAGGGTGGTCCCCACAACTGAGCCGCATGAGGGTGGCCCCATGTCAGAGCCGCATGGAAGTCCTTGAAGCGATCCGCATAAAGAGCTTTGGAATTGGTGGATCGTGCCAGCTATAAAGATTTTTCTCATCTCTCTAGGAGCACGTCATTATGTCAGATTCATCATTTTACCTTTATGTCAGAGCTGTCAATCTTTGTGTCAGAGCTGCCGCATTTCGTCAGAGCATTTAATGAGCCAGCTGCTCAGAGTTATGGCCAGCTGTAGAGGCCTATTTTTGAACCGCATAGGGCCACGTGGCTTTTCCCGAGCCGCATGGAGCTATCGGGGACTTTCGAGCCGCATGAAGCTCTAAGGGACTTTTGAGCCGCATGAAGCTCTAAAGGATTTTTTGAGCCGCATGAAGCTCTAAGGGACTTTTGAGCCGCATAAAGCTCTAAAGGATTTTTGAGCCGCATGAAGCTCTAAGAGATTCTTGAGTCGCATGAGACTCCCCTTGTTTTGAGCCGCATGGACTTTCCTACTCTTTTCTATGCTTCTACAGGTGGTACCTCCCAAAGCAAAAAGGGGCAAGAAATACAAGTCATGCCATATGGTGTCTACTCCTATCTACGAGGTTCTATCTTGCGAGACGCGATCGGGGAAGGCTTATCTTCGGACTTACGATCCCGTACAAGAAGAAGCAGTATTTAAGCTTCTGCTGCCCCTACAAGCTCAGAAGCCAGCCCGTCCAAGCCTTCAACTACCAACAAAGCTAAGCAGAAGGAGACACAATTTAATAAGTCTCTGAAAGCGCAAGCTCCCGAAGGCATGGATCGACCCTACAACTTTGACATACTGGCGCAGTTGGCCAATACACCTGCCAGGTTGTCTCTGTTCGATCTATTGCGACTCTCCAAAGAAATACGGAAGACCTTAAGTGAGGCATTACTACATGCCGACTCTTATATCACTGAAGTCAAAGCCCCCACTGAAGACCCTGTCTCCTGTCCTCACTGCCACAGTACTATGGAAGTGGTGCCCAACATCACCTTTTCACAGGAGGACATGCTACTCAAAAATAATTGTCATGATAGACCCCTGTACTATACAGGGTATATCGGGACGATCAAGGTGGACCACATGCACGTCGATCCAGGTTCCTCCCTCAGCATCATTCCTAGAAGTTTGCTTCAAATTCTAGGAATCCTTCTGCACAAGCTATCTGAAACCAATACAACTATCATGGCTTTCAATGCTGGTCGAAGCCACCCGCTGGGCAAGATCTGTCTCAAGTGCCAGATCGATGATCTCCGAACGGAGGTTTCTTGCTATGTGATCGATGCCAATGTATCCTACAACGTCTTATTGGGACGCCCGTAGATACACGAGAACATGATCATTCCTTCCATACTTCACTAGTGCTTCAAGTACGTCAACAGCGACGGTGTCGTGAAGACGGAGTTTGTCGATGTCGATCCTTTTAAGGGCATCGAAGCCTATTATGGAGATTCGGTACTTTACCAATCTCAGCCCCCCAAGGATGACGGCAATGAAGCTGACAATGAAGCTGAAGCAAGTTCATTCTCCAATGATGGTCCCCTGATTATTCGAGTCAAAGGACGTACTACTCCAAAAAGTGCTCCGAAGCCTCTCACAATCTGGGTAAAAAAGAAGAACCCTGACAAGGTCAAACCATTGACCATCATTCTCTACAAGATACCTCGGAAGGAACCTGCTAAAGTCTGTCCTCCCAACCCTGAAGAATTACCCTACGTGGTGAACTTGGCCAAGATCGTGGCTTCTCTTCCAGACGATGATCCTCTCAATAAATATATCAATACTCATAATAATGTACCTTCAGCGGATGATGTTATCCCTGAAGAAGAACTTGCGTGTTTTCTTAGTAAAGGTTTATCTTTGAATTACTCCGTTGTCTATCAATCTGTAAACCACTACATAGATACGATATACGCTCTAGAATACGGCATAGGACCACACCTCTGCATGCTGGTCATGACGTCTCACCTGCGAGAAAAAGTTTACCCAGAAGATATCCACTACTTCATCATTCCAGCCAGAAAGAAGGGTGAAGAACTAATTATCTTCGGTCGAATAATTGGCGAAAGAAAGTTCATTCCAGACTCTACTTCTCCCAAGCACAACACGAAAGCTGATTATGACTCTGGGAAAATACAACTTTTCTGATATAGTTGGCAGGCCAAGAATATCATCCAGAATATGGGATATGACATTAAAAGCGACTAGGGGCTAAATTACAGTCGGGGACAACGGTTGCCAATACGATACTTTGCTCCTTCCGACAAACCCGAGAACTACTATCAACGAAACGTTGTTGGTTTGGGTTATGTCTCTCCTCCAACAACTCCCAAAAGATCAGATGATTAAGCAGATCGTTGTTCTTATTCTTCTGATTCCTGCCTCTGGGACTCAGACTCCAGCATTGGCGACATGTTCAAAGCAACTCTGTCCGTCAATATGATTTTAGTTGACCAAATTGCGGACAATGTCCAATCGATCGAGCATAAACAATGGGCTCAAAAGATGGATACCAGGAGGGAGCTACACATCGAACAACGTGAACCACCTACCGAAGACGAAGTCATCCAAGTCAATTTAGGAGATGAATCATCTTTTAAACCAATCTTCATCAGTAAAAGTCTATCTGGCGATGAACGACAATCTCTTATACAACTTATAAGAGAATACATCGTCGTCTTTGCATGTAGCTATGAAGACATGACAGGCCTAGACCCTAAAGTCGCCATGCACCGCCTAAATATTTTGTCTAAAGCTAAGCCAGTAAAGCAGCAACAACGACAATTCTGACCAGATGTCATGGAGGCTATCGAGAATGAAGTCAAGAAGCTTATTGCTAGTGGATTCATTCGCGAAGAACAACACCCTGACTGGGTTGCCAACGTTGTTCTAGTCATAAAAAAGAACGGTAAAGTTTGAGTCTGTATCGATTACCGTGATTTGAACTCTGCATGCCCGAAAGACGAGTTCCCTCTACCGATCATCAACGTAATGATCGACAATACTTGCGACTTCGAGTGGATGTCCTTCATGGATGGGTTCTCAGGCTACAACCAGATCAAGATGTTCCCCGACGATGAGAAGCACACATCTTTTCGAACACCGTTGGGGGTATACTGCTATGCGGTGATGCCTTTCAAATTGAAAAATGTAGGGGTGACATACCAGCGAGCCATGAACACAATTTTTGCGATCATTTGCGCAAAACAGTGGAGTGCTACGTAGAAGATATCGCAGTCAAAGTCGCCTCAAGGGCGACCACCTCTAAGACTTGAGAACGGTATTCGAACTAATGTGCGTACATCAACTCAAGATGAATCCAACCAAGCCTTTTCTGGGAGTCTCCAGCGACAAGTTCCTTGGTTTCGTTATCACTTCAAAGGGTATACATCTTGACCCGAAGAAAGTGAAGGCCATCTTCGATATGCATCCTCCAAGAAACCTCAAAGAGCTATGCGGACTGCAAGAAAGGCTAGCCTACATCAGACGATTCATTTCGAATTCCGGAAGATGACAACCGTTCACTCATCTCATGAAGAAAGGCATATATTTCGTCTGGACTAAACAATGTCAACGTGCATTCGACGACATCAAAAAATACCTCACAAGCCCCCCTAGTATTGGTAGCTCCTATAATGGGAAGCCTTTCTTACTGTATGTCTGTGCTATGGACAATTCTTTTGGCGCCCTATTAGCTCAGAAGAATGAAGGAAACCATGAACAGGCAATCTACTACCTCAGCCGCACAATGGTGGGTGCCGAGCACAGATACACACCTGTAGAAAAAGAATGCCTTGCATTGGTATTTGCTATCCAGAAGATGCGTCACTACGTGTCTGTGAAGACTATCCACATCATATCTAAAGTCAATCCTCTCATAATACTCATGACTAAACCGGGTTCTCTTAATTCCCGTTTAGCTACATGGGCAATGTTGTTGACTCCGTACGATATGCCCTTCATTCCTCAGAAGGTAATAAAAGGCAAAGCATTAGCTGATTTCCTAGCAGCTCATCCGGTGCCAGAATCTTCCAAACTCTACGACGAAATCCCCGGTGAAGTAGAGGAGTCTAACACTGCAACTGAAGAAATCCCCATTTGGCGAATGTTCTTTGACGGTGCATCAAGAACAGGACCTAAAGGAAATATTATGGCCGGAGTAGGTGTCGTGCTTGTGTCACCCGACCATTTGGTTATACATCGTGCATATTCTCTCGTGGAACCATGCACCAACAACGTGGCCAAATATAATGCCCTATTAATCGGTCTGCAATTGGCTAAACAACTGGGAGTTAACTATCTAGAAGCTTATGGCGATTCCAAGCTAATAGTTAGTCAAGTTCGAGGGGATTATGGAGTTTGTCACGAAGATCTCATCCCCTATCACAGAGCAACAATCGAGTTGGCATCTACTTTCGCTGGATTCTTTATCGAGCACGTGCCTCGATTATAGAATATAGAAGCAGATGCTCTAGCCGGTCTCGCTGCTTCCTTGACCGTCCCTACCAATACTCAGAGTCAATCACAATGTCTGGTCGAGAACTATTCTGTATGAAAATGCCTTGCATATTTATTACAGTTACACAATGGAAACAAACGTCGATGTTAAAGACTGGAGATTTCCTTTTATAGACTACGCTGTCCATGGAATCCTTTCCGAGGACCCGAAGGAAGCAGTGTCGATCCAAAGGCGATCCCTCAGATTCTACTATGACTCAGCTACCAAGATGTTGTACCGACGCTCTTACGACGGGCTACTGTTACGATGTTTATCAGACACAGAAGCCAAACATACAATATACGAGGCTCACGACTGAGTTTGTGGTGCACATAAACCAGGCCCCAAATTACAAGATCGCCTCAAACGAATGGATTATTATTGGCCCACGATGATAGCAGATGCTGTTAAGTATGCAAAAAGGTGTAGAGCCTTTTAGTTTTATGCCAATTTCATTCATCAACCTTCAGAGTTTCTACGCCCGACGGCAGCATCTTGTCCTTTTAAAGCCTGGGGTATGGACGTTATAGGACCAATCAGCCCGCCATCTTCCAGAGGACATCGGTTCATCCTAGCCATAACCGATTACTTCTCCAAATGGGCGGAAGCTATACCGCTTACTGAAGTTTAGGCATCAAACATGATCAGTTTCATCAAACATCACGTTATCTACCGCTTCGACCTACCTCGCAGGATCATCCATGATAATGGTCCATAATTCGCAAGCCATGCATTCTATCGGTTCTACGATAGGAATTGAATCCAGAATGTATCCTCTACTGCCTACAATCCAGCAGCTAATGGGCTAGCAGAAGCCTTCAATAAAACCATCATTAAACTTCTCAAGAAATTCGTGTCCTCGAACAAGCACGATTGGAATGAGAAGCTCGGCGAATGTCTATGGGCCTATCGTATAACGGTCTGGACTCCAACAGGTAGTACACCATTCTCTCTAGTTTATGCAAGCAAAGCAGTTCTTCCCCTAGAAATCTAGATTCTTTCTCTTCGAGTAGCCTTAGCCAGTGAGTTGACTACCGAAGAAAGCTACCATCTATGTCTACAAGAGCTCAAAGCGCTAGACGAAAAATGCTTGTTAGCTCATCAGCGAATTGAGCTATACCAAGCACGCCTTTCCAGAGCCTTCAATAAAATGGTGAAAAAAAGAATCTTCCAAGTCGGTGATCTAGTCTTAGCAGTGAGAAGACCAATGGTCATGACGCACAAAACAAAAGGAAAATTTTAGCCTAAATGGGAAGGTCCTTTCATTATAGAATCGGTGTATTCTAACGGTGCGTACCGACTAACCAAGCCTGATGGCGACTCGCTCATGATGCCTATCAACGACAAGTTCCTGAAGAAATACTACGTGTAACCTTCTGTAATTGTGTTTACATATGTCTAGTCATGTAAATGTACAGTACGATGTTTATGTGATTCGGAGAAATTTTTTTCTAACTATTATCCATATTTCAAGAGTCTTGAATACGCCTTGGATAATAGGTCCTCTAAAAATATTTTCTCCAGCGAAATCATTCTCGTTTTTGACTCTTTCCAAACTCAGTTTGACAAAAACAAGTCACGTTCCTATTACCTCTGAATTGTTTTCCAATAATTATTTCTCCAGTGAAATGATTAAGAAATGTTTTGTCATGTCCATATAACCTCTGAGCAAAGCATTCATCAAGGATAATTACGTCCATATTATCTCTGAATTATCCACTCCCACCTAATGTTATATATCTTTCCATGTCCATATCACCTCTGGTCAGATATAGAACATCTTCTGCTATTACGTCCATATTACCTCTATTAGCAGCTTCGTTCAACTTATTATCTATATTAAAAAAACTTGAGTATAAAACGGATAATAGGTCCACATCAAATTTTTTAGCAGAATACCCACCAGAAATATTCTTACTACGTCCACATTACCTCTAGTCCCGATATTTCACAAAACCACATTCATTCTTTATTCTTTACTTGAACGTCTATCAAGAGACGGGGAAAAAAGGGTACAATAGCCTCGACGGCTGAAGGAAAAAAAACAACAGTTACAAACAAAAAGTCTAAGAGATATATAGTCGATTGATATTGTCCCTTAGAGCCGCGATTTCAGCTTCAGACTTCACAGTAGCTCGGTGGCGCGCCTCTTCTTGACGAGTGGCTTCATCCTCAAAAAGAATTAGACTCAGATGCTCTCCCTCCAACTTCGCCAATTGTTCTTCTAAATGGGCAGAAGTGGTGGCGGTCATGGCAGCCTGAGCTAAATAATCCTCATGCTCAGATGTTGCCGTCCTCAAGTCGGCTTCCAGTTGAGCAATCTCACTCTTGATCTGTGTGATGTGATTATACTTCTTGGTGATCTATGCAGCCAGTTTATTATTCAAGGTAGCATGCGCCTCACTTGCAGCGTTGAACTGACCATACTGGTCAGCCAATTCGTCGATCTCTCGAACGAGGGCATTCTTCCTCACCTGGAAAGTAACCTTCTCTTCCGCGAGGGCCATGATCAAAGCCTCGTCTTTTGCACGGAACAACGATGTCGAGCTCCGCTGTTTGGTATCCCAGAACCTGGCCACCTGACCCTCTAGGTCATTCAGAACTTTCCTCAGAGTATTAGCCCGCTCTTTATAGCCGGCAATGCTCTCGAGGGCTGCCACTTGGCATTCGATAATAACCTTCACAGGGCCAAAGGCAGCATTTCGATTCAGGACTCCAGGAAGCTTTACTTTCAGTACAGAGTAGAAAGCTTTGACGTCTTCCTGGGCTATCTCGTTGTCTTTAGTGTAGGTCGTCGAGGAGGAGGCTTGAAGAGTTTCTTCCGCTCCAGGAAGGGATACCTGACAAAAAACCGAATCTGACAAAGAAAAAATATATATATACATCAGTAACCAAAAAAAGAAGAAGGGGAAAATACAAAAGAATTGTAATTCTGTACCTTCAGCTTGCTCAGCACCAACCTAGGCTACGCCATCAGTATTGGCTTCAGGGAAACCAAGAGCAGGCCCAGACTGTTCAAGAAGAACAATATCAAGGCCCTGAGCGGCAGCAGGCCTGATATCTTCCACAATCCCAGCCGGAACGGGAGCAAATTCAGCAACAGCCCCCTCAGTAGGCTGTTCAACCTCTCCTTCTGTAGCCAATACCTGTAGAAGCATGGAAAAGAACAGGAAAAAGCCCATGCGGCTCCAACAGAAGGTTCCTTATGCGGCTCAGAAATCCATTAATGACTTATGTGGTTCAAAGTATTTTAGAGCCTCATGCGGCTCGGGTAGTCCTATGCGGCTCAGAAAAGAGCCACGTAGCCCTAAACAGTTCTCCTCTACAGCCGGCCATAAAGCCGCCTCCCAATTAATTGCTCTGACGACAGCTCTGACGCAATGAATGACAGCTCTGACATAATAAATGACAGCTCTGACATAAAAGCTGGAATAATGATGGCGTGCTCCTTGGAAAAAGAAAAAAATCTTTCTGGCAGGATCCGTCAAGTCCCAAGCACTCCTATGCGGCTGCCCGCTCCATGCGGCTGCCATCCCTATGCGGCTGTCAATTTTCATACGGCTGCCCGCTTTATGCGGCTGGTCACTTCATGCGGCTGCTTCCTTCATGTGGCTGCCCACTTCATGTGGTCGCGCCCTTCATGCGGCTGCCCACTTCATGCGGCTGCGTCCTTCATGCGACTGCTTCCTTTATGCGGCTGCCCACTTCATGTGGCTGCTTCCTTTATGCAGCTGTCCACTTCATGCTGCCGTGCCCTTCATGCGGCTGTCTATTTCATGCGGCTGCCCACGTCATGAGGCTGCCTCCTTCATGCGGTCGCCTCCTTCACGAAGCTGCTGCTCCCATGCGGCGGTTACTTTCATACGGCTAGGACTTGGGGGCCACCCGTATGCGGTTCACTTAGATCGCACTCATGCGGCTCTGTCTGTAATGCCTGTTGTTCGTATTACGTATTTGGAATACGTATACGTATTTTATCTTGTATTTGTATATCTTCTTGGTTCGGGTTAGCTTGGTTCGGTTTGGAATTGCTATTGGTTCATTATGAACCAAAGGGTGAACCCCCTACCTACCACCATCACTACTATTTATTAACCCCACTTCCTTCTCTCTCTTCATTACTCTCTGTAAAATCCCTAAAATTTCTACTATTTTTTTTAGTACTGATTTAAAATTTTATAATATACGTCGCGTAGTCGTATTATACGTCGCGCACGAAATTTATTTCTTTTTTTTGAATTTGCTCGACGAGTGCGATTATGTGCGAGCGTACATAATTTAGAAAAACATTTTTTTCTAATTTCAGAATAATATATATAATAAATATTTTTAGTTATCATACTAAATTTTCATGATGACGATTTTATTTATGAAAGTCTTTTCGTTTATGGCAGTTACTAAAATAATATTCTTCATAAATATTATTTTAATTATTTATTAGTGCATTTAAATAATAATGTAATTTTTGAAATTATTAATATTAGTATTTTTGTAGAATATATTTCGAAATCATTGTGGAGATTTAAAACTTGATTTGGAACTGTAGATTTATTTAAATAGTTAATATTTGAAATTTGAGTAATTCCATTTGATTTTAAACTAAGAGAATTTAATTTGATTTAAATTAGATTAGAAATTTGATTTGGATTTGGATTTGATTGCTTTTAAATTAAACTACGAATTATCTATTTTGGGTTTAAACAAATCCTAAACTTTATCTTAATAGGAATTCCCACATCCTATAAATAGGCAGGTACTCCTCCATTATTTTTCCACAATTTATCTTCCATAAATTTCTCCACAAATCAAGTGCATCGTGTCCGTGTTCCACCATCAAATTTTTATTCCAATTCTTTTACAAGTACAATTATTCTTTCGTATCGATATCCCCGACACGACTCATCCGTGTCATGTAGGACACAAACCCTAGCCCAAATCCTATCCCTAGCCACCGACCAAATCTCGACCCAGCCAGCTCCCGTAGATCACCATCCCCGAAACTCAATCCCGGCCAACAGCATCCACGACCACCCGACCACAACCACCGTTTCGCCCCCACGGCCATCGCCGGAGTTCACCACCACCTCAGCCTGCCCTTTTTCCGTTCTCCACACGTCGACCTCGACTCCAACCTAACCACCGTCCTCAGACTTCACCCACCAGACCAGAACACCACCGCAACCACCATCGTCATCGTCGTCATCCCCAGTTAAACCAAACCACCACCAGCCATCACCGCGACCCGCCACCGTCGGAACACCTCCTCCCCGACCGACACACACCCTCGCCCAACCATCGACACTCACCATCAGCCAATCGATCACCTCCTGCCACCACTGCCGGGCCACTTCGACCACCCGCACAGACCCAAATCGCCACAACGCAGCAAAGAGCAAACAAAAGAAAAACCCCAAAAATATCACCTGAGCTCCGCCTGGCCGAGCAGCGCCTCCGCCATGGTCCCCATCTCCTCCGACGAACCCCGGCGCTCCGTCGCGTCCAAAGGTCACCGGAGACGAGACCCTTTCCTTGAGACCCTCTCTAACCTCGACAGCCGCAGACAGGCGGGTTCCTCCCGCATCCTTCGCGAGCGGAACCCCAGCCGGCGTCGCCCCCTAACGCTTCTTGCTCTACCGCCACCAAACCCCACGGGCCGCCCGTTTCCCGTCAGCCCCTCTCGGGTCGCCGACGACTGCAGCACCGGTGAAAACCCACCGCCTTGCCAGTGCGAGCGCGCCGACGCACGCAGCTCCGCGCGCCCTAGCCTCCAACCATGCGCCGCCTCGTCGAGGTGCTGTTCTCGCACCGCCCTCTCTTTCTTCTCCTCAGCCCGCACCCGCCGGAGCCCCGACGACCCCCAGCTCCGATCGCCGCCCCCTCTTCCGTTCTCCCGACCTCCCGCTCTCATCTCACTCCTCCATCTGCTTCTTCATGCTATTTATTTATTTTTTTCTACTGTTGACGAGTGGTTCTCCCCAGGAGAACCACAGAAAGAGTTTGACTTTGATTTTTTTGTGTTTTGCTTTGTGTTTTTGTGTAAGTTTTTGTTTATTATTTAATATCTATTATTATTTATTATTATTATTATTATTGTTATTTATATCCTATGAAGTATACATATGTATATATGTTGTTATAATAATTATGTTACTATTATTAATTGATATTCTTAGCAACTATTTGTTATTTTACTATACGAAATAAAATATTTATATAATATTTTCCAAAAATTGTATTGTAACAAAATATTGTAATAGGCTTGGCCAATATTTATTTTCAAAATTTCGTCTCAAAACCCTAAAATACTATTGGTACACTATTTTTATGGTATTTGAATATATGACTCTTGACATACAAATATTATTTTTTGTATTTTCTAAATAATAGTATTAACCATAAAATGATTTTTTCTATATTTTAAATACTTATTTAAATTATTTTTAACTAGTAAATAAAAGTTTTCCAAGTATTATATATTTATTTTCGAAATAAGAAATACTTTTCCAAATTATATATATTATTTATCGAATTCTTTTAATTATCCTTCTGTCTGAGACAAATTCCATCCTTCCTATTCCCTCACAAATTCTGCACAACTCTCTGTCCACCCTAACTAAGTTGACCGTCCTGGACCCGATGGAACCATCCGTGCCACCATCCGAGGTCACCTTGCATAGTTGTTGCACCGAAGTCGCAGTTCATGCCACCATGATTATCGCAGCACACCAGGCGTCCTACCAGGCAAGACACCTTGTCATTCGCTGTTTAATTATTTTAGCTCATATTTCATGCATTATTTATTTTCTTTATGCAAAATAAACTGTGATACATGGCATAACCTGTTAGAACTTACCGTTCATTTATATTTCCTGCTGTGTATTATTTTTCTTACAAATTAAACCTAGATTTAAGGGACCACCTTGTGTGTTGCATTCATTGGCCTTGACACGTTGTAACACGAAGTTGTGTGTCGCATGTAGGACACGGAAGTGCGTGATTGGCTGGCCACCAGTACGTACAAGCCGTACGATAGGAATAACCGCTAATAGATGTTGTGTGCTAGTTTGACTTAGCGGTTATAGTGGTTTGTGTTGTGGATACAACACAGTAGGCATTGGGCGGGGAGGACAATTCCTTAGCGTATGGGCTTCGATGCACTTCCCTTGTGACCCGGACTCTCCGCTGGAGATACGGGGTTGATGACCCAAGATTACTGACGGCCACTGACGATTCTGCGGAACGTCATGCTCTTACTGATGGGGCCTCTGGTGCCCAAGGGGGACTACGCCGATCCTATTCAGCCAGGGCCCATGTGTAGGAAGGATTGTTCTTAACTACATTTCACTTAGAACAGTTAGGCACCTTTATCCGTTAGGTACGAGTACTTTTGGTTTGGGTACTTGTATCTGACCGTGGCTTGGAACAATAACTTGTCGTGGACTAGTTTGTCACATCTTGTCCTTGTATGGTTGTAGGTGTGACTTACTACTTCGATGAGAAGGTATTGAACCTTGTTGGGTCCGGATACCATATTGGATTCATAGCATGGGAAGATACGTTACCGTGAATTAGTTTACCATCTCCTGTCCTTGTTTGGTTGGGGGGATGGTACGCTCGTTGAGTAGATCCGTATTGGAATATGTTATAATTCGATTTACTTATTTATTTGAGCAATATTTATTCAGTTTATATGGCACGATATTATGTGTCTTGTTACGTCCCTCTGAGGACCTGGTTATCTCTCCAGGTGTGTGCTATTGTCTTTCGCAGGTGCTCTAGCTCTAGCCGAGATCATCGCTATCTCTTCGAGGATGATTGCATTTTGGATCGTCTTCGCTTCGCTCGCCAAATTCCTTCTTTGTACATCAAGTATTTCTTTTCATAGTTGGTAGTGGATTTGTCTCCGCCCAACTATATGTACCAAATGACAATTTCATAGTTGACTATATGAGATCTTCTATTCTTTTATTTTCGTGTGGATGAGATTAGTTATGGTTCTACTGCATTTTACATATTATGTATTTATACGAGGCTTCCATATATTGGAGTATACTTCGTATGAATACAGCTGGCATGTCTATGTTTCTAGTCCTACGTATTTTGGGACTGGGGTGTTACATGTTTTTGTGGTGGCCCATGCAGGTCCAGATAAATTGTTTGGTTACTTTACCGTACCAAGCAAGCCTGCGTATAGGATTAGAAGTCTAGGATCTCATCCACATACTTGACCTCTTTCCTTGATTTTACCTATCGTTTGACTCATCAATTGCATCTTGCTTGCTTCCTTCCATCCCTATGCTTATCTTCCCTTCGTGCTTGCTAGAGATTGACCCTACTAGTTAGTTGTCCGAAAACACCATTAGTTAAATTCTTTTAGTTGGGTAGAATACCTTATGAACTAGCAACCCCCTTGACCTAGTGACCTATATTAGCAAGCTTATTTAGATCCTAGAATCTAGAGGACCTAACCCATCTAGTCAACCAAAGACTTGGACAAGAAGACTATAGGACGACTGTATGACTTAGAATCATTCTACCTTCCTTAAGTCTTAATCTCTCGTGCCTATGTATTTACCATCTTGACTAATGATGCTTATGTAGTATAGTTTTTGCAAGCTTATTCTTTTATCAAGCTTGTCTCAAGACATATGTTATTTGGGCATGTCCACTAACATATGGTCTAATCAGAACCGTTGCATGATGGTCTGATCAACCAAGTGCACTTTGGTTCGCTTTTGTCTATTACTCTACGTGGATGGGGACATAACTAAACTTGGCCCTTACAATCCCATCCACGACTGCCTTGACAATTCTTTTAAAATTATTCGACCGTCTTTGAATCACGTATTCGTATTCGATAACGCCTCCTTCGAACTCTATATTGTTTTCGTCTTCACCTATTTTAGAAAAACGAAGGCGTTATACTAGAACTTTTTCGAGCCTTCCTATTGGCTATGACCATTCTTACTCGATGTTGCTATATCATCATCCTAAACTACTCGACCCTATCAAGAACCACTAATCGCTTAGTTTAAGTGAATCTTTTTTGTTCTATTAATCGTGACCCTCATTCAGCCCCCATTACCATACCGTATCATATTTTTCTATGATCTAGACCGTAATTTCTTACGGCATGGTTTTGTTATCGATTGTTCCTCGTCAATACCCCTTGTGTCTTCTCACCCCCCTACGTCCTCTTAATTTCGAGGACGAAATTCTTTTAAGTTAGGTAGGATGTAAAACCCCTAAAATTTCTACTATTTTTCTTAGTACTGATTTAAAATTTTGTAATATACGTCGCGTAGTCGTATTATACGTCGCGCACGAAATTTATTTCTTTTTTTTTGAATTTGCTCGACGAGTACGATTATGTGCGAGCGTACATAATTTAGAAAAATATTTTTTCTAATTTCAAAATAATATATATAATAAATATTTTTAGTTATCATACTAAATTTTCAAGATGACGATTTTATTTATGAAAGTCTTTTCGTTTATGGCAGTTACTAAAATAATATTCTTCATAAATATTATTTTAATTATTTATTAGTGCATTTAAATAATAATATAATTTTCGAAATTATTAATATTAGTATTTTTGGAGAATATATTTCGAAATCATTGTGGAGATTTAAATCTTGATTTGGAACTGTAGATTTATTTAAATAGTTAATATTTGAAATTTGAGTTATTCCATTTGATTTTAAACAAAGAGAATTTAATTTGATTTAAATTAGATTTGAAATTTGATTTGGATTTGGATTTGATTGCTTTTAAATTAAACTACGAATTCTCTATTTTGGGTTTAAACAAATCCTAAACTTTATCTTAATGGGAATTTCCACATCCTATAAATAGGCAGGTACTCCTCCATTATTTTTCCACAATTCATCTTCCACAAATTTCTCCACAAAGCAAGTGCATCGTGTCCGTGTTCCACTATCAAATTTTTATTCCAATTCTTTTACAAGTACAATTATTCTTTCGTGTCGACATCCCCGACACGACTCATCCGTGTCATGTAGGACACAAACCTTAGCCCTAATCCTATCCCTAACCACCGACCAAATCCTGACCCAGCCTGCTCCCCTAGATCACCACCCCCGAAACTCAATCCCGGCCAACAGCATCCACGACCACCCGACCACAACCACCGTTCCGCCCCCACGGCCATCGCTGGAGTTCACCACCACCTCAGCCTGTCCTTTTTCCGTTCTCCACCCGTCGACCCCGACTCCAACCCAACCACCGTCCTCCGACTTCATCCACCAGACCAGAACACCACCGCAACCACCATCGTCATCGTCGTCATCCCAGTTAAACCAAACCACCACCAGCCATCACCGCGACCCGCCACCGTCGGAACACCTCTTCCCCGACCGACACACACCGTCGCCCAACCATCGACACTCACCACCAGCCAACCCATTACCTCCTTCCACCACTGTCGGGCCACTCCGACCACCCGTACAGACCCAAATCGCCACAACACAACAAAGAGCAAACAAAAGAAAAACCCCAAAAACAACACCCGAGCTCCGCCTGGCCGAGCAGCGCCTCCGCCATGGTCGCCATCTCCTCCGACGAGCCCCGGCGCTCCGCCGCGTCCAAAGGACACCGGAGATGAGACCCTTTCCTTGAGACCCTCTCTAACCTCGACCGCCACAGACAGGCGGGTTCCTCCCGCATCCTCCGTGAGCGGAACCCCAGCCGGCGTCGCCCCCTAACGCTTCTTGCTCCGCCGCCACCAAACCCCACGGCAGCCCGCTTCCCGTCAGCCCCTCTCGGGTCGTCGACGACTACAGCGCCGGTGAAAACCCACCGCCGTGCCAGAGCGAGCGCGCTGACGCACGCAGCTCCGTGCGCCCTAGCCTCCGGCCATGCACCGCCTCGCCGAGGTGCTGTTCCCGTACCGCCCTCTCTTTCTTCTTCTCAGCCCGTACCCGTCGGAGCCCCGACGACCCCCAGCTCCGATCGCCGCCCCCTCTCCCGTTCTCCCGACCTCCCGCTCTCATCTCACTCCTCCATCTGCTTCTTCTTACTTTTTTTTTCTACTGTTGACGAGTGGTTCTACCCAGGAGAACCACAGAAAGAGTTTGACTTCGATTCTTCTGTGTTTTGCTTTGTGTTTTCGTGTAAGTTTTTGTTTATTATTTAATATCTTTTATTATTTATTATTATTATTATTATTGTTATTTATACCCTATGAAGTATACATATGTGTATATGTTGTTATAATAATTATGTTACTATTATTAATTGATATTCTTAGCAACTATTTGTTATTTTACTATACAAAATAAAATATTTATATAATATTTTCAAAAAATTGTATTGTAACAAAATATTGTAATAGGCTTGGCCAATATTTATTTTCAAAATTTCGTCTCAAAACCCTAAAATACTATTGGTACACTATTTTTATGGTATTTGAATATATGACGCTTGACATACAAATATTATTTTTTGTATTTTCTAAATAATAGTATTAACCATAAAATGATTCTTTCTATATTTTAAATACTTATTTAAATTATTTTTAACTAGTAAATAAAAGTTTTCTAAGTATTATATATTTATTTTTGAAATAAGAAATACTTTTCCAAATTATATATATTATTTATCGAATTTTTTTAATTATCCTTCTGTCTGAGACAAATTCCATCCTTCCTATTCCCTCACAAATTCTGCACAACCCTCTGTCCACCCTAACTAAGTTGACCGTCCTGGACCCGATGGAACCATCCGTGCCACCATCCGAGGTCACCTTGCATAGTTGTTGCACCGAAGTCGCAGTTCATGCCACCATGATTATCGCAGCACACCAGGCGTCCTACCAGGCAAGACACCTTGCCATTCGCTGTTTAATTATTTTAGCTCATATTTCATGCATTATTTATTTTCTTTATGCAAAATAAAATGTGATACATGGCATAACCTGTTAGAACTTACTGTTTATTTATATTTTCTGCTATGTATTATTTTTCTTACAAATTAAACCTAGATTTAAGGGACCACCTTGTGTGTTGCATTCATTGGCCTTGACACGTTGTAACACGAAGTTGTGTGTCGCATGTAGGACACGAAAGTACGTGATTGGCCGGCCACTAGTACGTACAAGCCGTACGATAGGAATAACCGCTAATAGATGTTGAATGCTAGTTTGACTTAGCGGTTATAGTGGTTTGTGTTGTGGATACAACACAGTAGGCATTGGGCGGGGAGGACAATTCCTTAGCGTATGGGCTTCGATGCACTTCGCTTGTGACCCGGACTCTCCGCTGGAGATACGGGGTTGATGACCCATGATTACTGACGGCCACTAACGATTCTGCGGAACGTCATGCTCTTACTGATGGGGCCTCTGGTGCCCAAGGGGGACTACGTCGATCCTATTCAGCCAGGGCCCATGCGTAGGAAGGATTGTTCTTAACTATATTTCACTTAGAACGGTTAGGCACCTTTATCCGTTAGGTACGAGTACTTTTGGTTTGGGTACTTGTATCTGACCGTGGCTTGGAACAATAACTTGTCGCGGACTAGTTTGTCACATCTTGTCCTTGTTTGGTTGTAGGTATGACTTAATACTTCGATGAGAAGGTATTGAACCATGTTGGGGTTCGGATACCATATTGGATTCATAGCATGGGAAGATACGTTACCGTGAATTAGTTTACCATCTCATGTCCTTGTTTGGTTGGGGGGATGGTACGCTCGTTCTGTAGGTGCGTATTGGAACATGTTATAATTCGATTTACTTATTTATTTGAGCAATATTTATTCAGTTTATATGGCATAATATTATGTATCTTGTTACGTCCCTCTGAGGACCTGGTTATCTCTTCAGGTGTGTGTACTATTGTCTTTTGCAGGTGCTCTAGCTCTAGCCGAGATCATCGCTATCTCTTCGAGGATGATTGTATTTTGGATCTTCTTCGCTTCGCTCGCCAAATTCATTCTTTGTACATCATGTATTTCTTTTCATAGTTGGTAGGGGATTTGTCTTCGCCCAACTACATGTACCAAATGACAATTTTATAGTTGACTATATGAGATCTTCTATTCTTTTATTTTCGTGTGGATGAGATTAGTTATGGTTCTACTACATTTTACAGCTTGTGTATTTATACGAGGCTTCCATATATTAGAGTATACTTAGTATGAATACAGCTGGCATATCTACGTTCCTAGTCCTACGTATTTTGGGACTGGGGCGTTACACTCTCTTCTTTCCTCCATTAATTCTTCACCTACCAGAGAGAGGGAGAGAGAGGTCTAGGCAAGTACAACTTGCTTCATGGAGGAACTCCAATTTTATTGCTTCATTCTCTTCCTTACAGCATTCTAACTTACTTTAGAACTTGGCATTTTCACTTTCCATGGCTAGATTCTTGTAGATCTATATTTACCTTATTTTCGGATTTCTTGGGTTTTGATCTACTTAATCTTGTTATTTCTGAGTTTTGATGGTTCTATGTTGTAGAGAATTTCGTTCTACCCTATTTTGACCTATGGAAGTTCGGATTTGGGCTCCGGATGATAGAGTTATGCAACTTGGAAGCCATGGCTTATGGTGTACTTCTCAAAAATTTGGAGAAGAAGTACAGTCCCGAGCCACATAGTAGCACTTGACCGCATGAACATTCATGCGATAAGTCAGTTCCAACCGCATGCACTATTGCCTTGACTTGACCGCATGACAAGTTCATGCGGCAAGTATTCCTTCTAGCCGCATGAAGTCCTTCTTACTTAACCGCATGACTGAGCTTCCCAGTCCAGCCGCATAGGACTTCGCCCATCCCGAGCCGCATGAACTCCAACACTCGCGAGCCACATAGACCGCAGTCTTCCAGCCGCATGGGTTTGCTTTCCTTGACCGCATAGTCATTGCTCCCCGCAGCCGCATGGGTTGCTCCTCCCCGGCCGCATGTACTTGATTGGTCAGCCAGCCACATGGACCCTTCCCCCGCCAGCCGTATGAGTTCCCTATCCTCCTGACCGTATATGTCTTGCCTTTCTCAGCCGCATGACTGAGTGGATCTCCGAGCCGCATATGACTGATACCCCTTTGACCGCATAAGCCTTTCCCTTTTTAGCCGCATGCGCCTGACCCTACTCAGCCGCATGGGCTGTTCTCTTCCAGCCACATGAGATCATTCCTGGCCGCATATGTCTTAGTCGCATGGCTCTTCTATAACCCTGTGTATTAATATTTTATTAGATATTCTACGTCCATTTTATATCCTTACGTCTTTTGTCATGAACTTGATAATCACGAATTTACTTGATATGTTTGGGCATGATAATTGAGCCTGACATGACAGTGACCCGTAGTGGTGCGCTCCTGACATGACTAACCTGACATGACCTGATAGTGGCCCATCACAGCGCACTCCTGACCAGTAAATTGGACATGCTAAACCTGACATGATATATCTTGATAAGCTGTTGCGACGGCTACATGACATGACATGACCTGTATAATTAATCTGGATACCGTGGGCGATTGTGCTTGTACAAATAATCCAGTCCTGTCTTGCATCATTTCTAGGAGGGGACTCCTGAGTACCACGGTCAGGAGTACCTACTGAAATGGACTAAGGCTAAATAACTAGATTAATACATTAGTCATAAAGAGATCTCCCAGCTACAGGCAATCCCGTTACCTGGGCACGCCTTGGGATCTGTAGTCTGCCGTCGAGTAGGGCACATTTCCAGCACACTGTCATGTGTTGCACCCTTCAAGCTACCTAAGGGTACATGCGTTTCCTGGACGATGCACCCACATGAATTCAACCCTAATCTTTTAACCCGGGTAACCTGGATGGTCTGTAGGACTTGTGGCTGTGGAAGATTCTCACTGCATCTTGCTAGTAACTAGGCCTGTGATAACCCTAGTTAGTTAAAGTATCAAGCTGTAATTCTTGCTTGGCCGTGAAATGATTGGTTGGAGTCTAACCAGTCTAATCTTGTCCTGATCCTGTTCCAGGTTACTGCATGACCAGAATGCTTGTATTTATTTTACCGATAAATGGTAAGAATTCCAAGTTATGTTCAGACGAAGGGTTACAACCCCGGTCCTTGTTCGGTTTACGGGTTGTAACCTGGTTATCTGAATAGTTCCATGGTTATCTCGTCGTATATCATCCTGATGTATTTTCTTTATTTCCAGTTTTTACCTTATTTATACTCTTGTGCTGATTGCTGGTTTTAGTTCCTAAGTGAAGCCTCCTTTGTGGTACTTGATCTTTCTGGGGTCTGACCCAGCTGGTTTTGTGTGGCCAGATTTCGGAGTAGCTCCAGAGGATCTACCGACCTTCCAGCCAGATGGTGGCCACGAGACGGAACCCTGGCAACGAGTGGGTTTATTTTTGATCTCCCACTTTATTGTAAAAATATTCTTTTGAGGCGTTTAGCCGGCGAGCACCTGTTTAGCTCGATTGCACTTTACTTACTGTCTGCCTACGGGCTGTAACATGATTAACAGATCCTAGGGTTGATCATGTATGACTAAACTCTTGCTAGTCCTAATATTTTGTAACGACTAGCTTCATGATCAGCTGAATATGTAATATTTGGGACGCCTTACTATTGTATATTTAATGATCATACATCTTGTAACATTTACTTACTTGCTTGTGATTGAGACACTAGGCTTGTTCATGACCATAGGAGACTGTTGGCTTGTAGTAAACCCTCATGTATCTAGACAGCCGTGACCGTATAGCGAGATGAAATCCATTTCATATACGTAGCTGGCTATGTCTGCCCCCGTTCTCCAGTATTCTGGTTCTGGGGTGTGACACTGCCAGACGTCCCGCTCATGACGGTTGAGACACGTGGCGATCCTCATGACAAGTTGAGACACGTGGCTGTCTTATCCCCTTGGAGTTATGGCTGCTCGCAAATCCTGACAACCAGATTTAGTGCAATCACCATTATTACTCAAATCAAATCAGATTTATTGTGATTAAGTAAATAGGACACGTGGCGGGAGATTCGAGCTTGTCATAGCAAATTATGAAGATTCAATGCAATCAGCATTAATTGCCCATACAGATTTGGCACAATCAAGAATCAATTGCCCAGATGTATTGTAATCAAGATTAATGGCCCAGATGATTGGCCGCCGACTTTTCAAGGAGGGAATCATTGCAAACCCTAATGATCACACCCCACTCCTATAAATAGCAAGGTACCATTCCCTTGCAGAAGGATCAGATCCAGAGAAACACAAAAAATATAGCAAGGTGCTATTCCCTTGTAAAAGAGATCTTCTTCACCCGGCTGGACACACGGAGAGACAAAAAAGGTGCGCACAGAAGAGTCTTCCCATCTTGAGAGCATTTCTTCATCAGAGCCAAGGCTACGTCTGATCGTCCAAGGAGTAAGGCAGAGCGGCCGTCGCTTTCCCTCTACCGTCACCCTCCAGAATCAAAACTAAACAATCGTACTTAGACTGTTGTACCTAGGTTTTCGTCCCTAGGCTTTCTTTGTACGAGCGAGTTTGTGTTGTGAAGTAAAAGTCTAGTCCTCCATATAATTGTTCTGTTCTTTTATAATCAATGGCAAACACGATGGCGACTCTACTGGGGACTAACTTCTCCACGGCTGAGGAGTTGGTGACGCAATCAGACGCAGCCAAACTTGGCTCCACTCAACAGATGCTGGTCGCCCGGTTCGACCAGCAGGCATTTGAAAAAATGCTCTCCGACGGGAGTGCTGGCCCGGTCCAGCGGCGAGCCTGCACGAAGACGGCCCGCATGGAGTGGAGACCCAAATCATTTGCTCCTCCCCAAGCTCTCGAAGAAGTACTCTCTGTTGCCCGAGACAGCGGAGAAGTCTCGCGTACGGCCCCACTTCAGACTATAGAGGACTCTGCTGTCCCCAAGTCTGGCAGAAGAAAACACTATGATGTTGGACCTGCAGGGGCAAAGAGGAACTCTATGCTATCCAAGCCGCATAAGGGCGCCAACCGCATGGGGAAATCTCATGCGGCCGTAACTGTCAACCGTATGGAGAAAACTCATACGGCCACAAAAGTCAACCGCATGGGGAAAGTCCATGCAGCCGTAACTGTCAACCGCATGGAGAAAACTCATGCAGCCACAAAAGTCAACCGTATGGAGAAAACGCATACGTCCAGAACTTCCAGCCGCATGCAGACAGCCTGTACGGCCATGACTTCTAGCCGCATACAGAAAGTTTTTGCGGCCACAAAGGATAGCCGCATGTAGACAGCCTGTACGGCTACACATACCAGTCGCATGCAGACAGCCTGTACGGCCACCGATCCTAGCCGCATACCATCTACTCCATATTGCTCACAGTCAGTCTTTGACCGCCTCTCATACGGTCCTAACCATGGAGGCTCTCTGAAGCATATGCCAGACTCTGTTGTGACCAGCCTGGACTCTTCCTACTACGCACTCTCAGGTGCTAGAAGGAAGAAGTCTTGGGTAGCGCGGGCTCGACGAGCTCAGTCGACTGTCCCAACTTCTGACTACCAGGGCGTCCCGCTGACTATTACTCGGGCCCCTGATGGAAAGTTGTACATAACTACCCGTGTCCAGCCCTCGGCGGCCAATGAACGGGATAGTTATCAAGAATCTCCCAACAAGGATCAGGGGCAAGTACTCGCGCTACCCCCACATCAGGGAGCAGACAGGAGGCCAACACACTCATGTGCTTGGGACTCCCCAGCCCACAAAGTAGGTGACTTGCGCAACGTGATTCTTCACAAGCGTAAGGAAAGAGAAGAAGATTTGATATACAAAGAGTCTTGTCAAGGACATCAATGCACCCAAGTCATTGTCAACTGCTGCTACAACAAGGTAGTAGTACAAAAAGACCGACGGTCCGTCTTCCAAAGGTTACAACACCCAAGCTCAGAAGACGGGGCGCTTCTCGTTGTCTCTTGCAATTCTGCTCTGAAGATTCCTGGCAGCGGTAGAGGGAAGAAAACAAATGTCTCCAGCCCAAAAATTTTAACCGGCGTAACCAAAAAACTTTATTCTAAACGGGTGTCTACCACCGTTACAGGAGGAGTTTACCAAGGTACCCGCTCAAAGACAAAATCTGCCACACTTGGAGGCATCGAAGCTGGGGGTAGCACTCCTCCAAACATCCATGACAATCCGGTGTTCCAAGAAGACAATCCAGGGGAAACGGTTCACCCAACAGATGCAGCAGACCCCGACGTCCCCGAGGACGTCCCCAACTCCCAAGACGAGACAAGCTCTAAAGCTGGGGGTACCACTCTTTCTGAGTCCGAACCAGAGGATTACATTCCCACATACCCGGACGACTTCTCTATACAAGGGTACGACTCAGAGGGCACGTCCTCTACCGTTCCTTCTATCTCTCCTCATGTGAGGACGGTATTTATGACGAACAGCAACCAAGAGGGCCCCAGTGATCACTATCGCATCGACACTCTGGAGGCCATACTACATGCTTTGGTCAAGTCTGTGGACGAGATTAAAGTGGCCCTTCCAACTCTGCAAGGAAGAACGCCTGGCCAAACAAGCTTGGGTCCCGCGGCCAATGCGTACTCGAACTCAGCTGCACCAAACCCGGGCGATAATCCTTCTGAAATATCGGCTCCTACCCCTGCAGACGAGGCTAGGGAGGCAAGAAGAGAGGTCCAGGAGCTCCGGGCCATGTTCCATGCCCGAGAAAACTGCCAAGACCTCAGGATACGACAACCGTATCCCGCTGCGTGGAGAGATGTTCCCTTCCCACCAAATATAAACCATTCCACATCAATCCATATGATGGGAAGACATCTGCAAGCAGGTACATCACCTACTTCGAAGTCACAACCGACCATCTGCCTCATGATGACGCCATCCTTATGCGACTGTTCATCGGAGCATTGGAAGGGGTCGTCTTCGACTGGTACCACAAATTGTCGGACAATTGCATCCACTCCTTCACCGGCTTCAAACGTATGTTCCTGGAGAGGTTCTACGAAGTAGGACAAGACGTGACAATGTCCACCCTCATGGACGTTGTTCAGGGAGAAAAGAAGCTGACAAGAAACTATATCGAGCGGTTTCGCCAAACCGCGATGAAGCTGCCTTCTGGTAACCCTGATTCATCCTTGATTGAAATTTGCCAAACGAGACTACTTCCCACATTCAGCCTCTGGATGGACGAAAGTCAATTCAAGGATTGGAAGGCGTTCATCATCAGTGCCATTAGCGCAGAAGACAAAGTAAAAAAAGCCCGCCAACTGGGATTGCACATCTCGGAAGGGGAAGATAAGGGCAAACGCCCTAACATCAACAACAACAACGGTGGTAACTCCTTCAGCAACCGAGACAATAAGGGCAAGCAGGCTATGGTGGCCGACACAGCCCCAAAGCCCGAATCAAAGCCAGCAGAAAAGCAGTGGCCTCAGATGACCTACTCCTTCGAGGATGGCCATGTTAAACCCATCTTAGATATGCTCATCCAAGGAGGACGAATTTAGCTCCCTCCTACCAGGCGTGAGCCTCGTCCTGCAGACTTGGAGAACCCCAAATACTGCCACTATCATCGCTATGTCCACCCTGCCATACATGATTATTATCAACTGAAGCGATACATCCAGCATCTCATCCATTCTAAGGACATGACTATTGATTTCAAAAAGGTGACCGTAGCAGCCAACATGGTGTCAGTACAATTCGGTAACTTCCCTCCGACAAAGACTCAAGACAGAGTAGTACCTGTCCCCCGAGCAAGGATGGAGGTCGCTAACCTTTTGCCTCCCCGAGACCAAGCTGCTGGTCTAGTGCCCCTTACCACATCACGAAGGAAGATCATGTGGGTCCATCCGGACTTGGTACCTGAGGTAACTCAGTCCGCACCTCCCTCCACCAGCAAGAAGAAGAATAGGAAAGTCAAATCATGCTGCACGATTTCGACAGAGGTCGAAGAAGCTACTACTGTTGTTACCCGCTCCGGCGTACAAACCCAACCTCCACCGGGTAACTCAGCTGAGGACCATCAGCCGACAGCCGCTGATGCTCCCGGACCTTCCCAGCCTTCAACGACCGATAAGCCTAGGCCGAAGGAGACTCGCTTCGACAAACCGCTCCGAAGGGAGACGCCTCACGGACTGGAGAGGCCGTACAACTTTGACATCTTGGCACAATTGGCCGACACACCGGCCAAACTATCGCTATACGAACTCCTGAGACTCTCCAAGGATGTTCGCATCGCACTAAGCGAGGCACTCCAGAATGCTGACGCATATGTAGCTCAGTCCAATCTCACTGGGGAAAGCTCGCCTGCAGATCTCCAGGATAGCATTTGCACAGGGTCAATGCCGAATATTTCTTCACTCCGCATGATATGCTCATCAAGACCAACCTGTACGATCGCCCTCTGTACTATATTGGGTACATTGGCGATATCAAGTTGGATCGGATGCATATTGATCCCGGTTCTTCCATAAGCATCATCCCGAAAAGCTTACTACACCATTTGCGTATCCCAATGCATCGCCTGACGCCGACAAGCACCGCCATCAGCGGTTTCAATTCAGACAGGAGCTACCCGATCGGGAAGATTCGCCTAAAGTGCCAAATCGGTGACCTTCTGTCGGAAGTGACCTGTTATGTCATAGATGTGGACACTTACTACAATATTCTCCTGGGGCATCCTTGGATACACGATTACATGATCGTGCCCTCCACACTGCATCAGTGCTTCAAGTACGTCGACAAGTACGGCTTTGTGAGAACAGAATTTACCGACATCGATCCCTTCAAAGGGGTCGAATCCTACTACTCAGACTCATGCTTGTATAAGAAGTCGAAGAAGCATCTCGCCGAAGGAGATACTCAAGCTCAAACTGAGGCAGCATCCGGATCAGAAGAACCTCTGACGATCCACCTTCAAGCCCGCAAGCCTGGCATAACTGCGCCCCTTACAGCCACCCTGCGTAAGGACGCAATTAGCCTCTCTGCACAGGAGGAACAGATGGTAATCCGACTACCATGGTCTGACCAAGCGCCAAGACCCATGACAGAGCCACTGACAATCAGGCTGTCTAAAGCTAGCCAGCAACAAGCAGATGAGCTCAATCCCTCTGTCAAGCCAATGACGATCCGTCTTCCCAGAATGAATCGACAGCCGAGCGCTAAGCCAGGGACTGCTAGCCAGCCAACAACTCCCCGCCGAACACCAAGCACCAAACTGGGGGTGGCTAGTACGCCAACGACTCCACATACTGCTCCACCCATGGAGCCCCTGATAATCAAGCTGTCCAAGTCATTCTCTCAATCTACATTTACACCGAGGGTGGCTGAAGAAGAGTCAGAGCTGGCCAAGTATGCGACTGCTTACACTGATGTGCCATCCGCAGATGATGTAATCCCACTAGAAAAGATACCTTACTTCATCAATAAAGGGTTATCTTTGAATTATCTCGAGCTTGATAAGCTTTGTACAATGTACGCTATGGAACACGACATAGGAACTCACCTGCACACACAGGTAACAAATGTCTACGCCGCAAACCAACTAACTCCAGTGGAAGACGCTTACCGCATAATCGAAGGAGAGGATCATCTAATCAACTTCGGCCGGCAGAATAATCTACAACCCTTCAGGGTAGAAGAAGTTGATCTAGAACCCGACATCGGAAGATTGCCTCTTTATCTCTATAATTCCCGATCCAAGTACCTTATGCAAAAACAAGGGTATGATCTGGAAACTACACCAGGCTTGAACTACGGTACTGGACGGCGATTACCCTTACAATCGCCGGTCACGGCTGGAAAACTACGAGAATACTACAACAAAACCAGATGTGGGCTAGGTTATGTCACACCGGCAACAACCCCTGAAAGCTCAGACGAGGAATGCGACTGGCATTCACACTCAACCGGATCACCCACTTCCGATTGAGATGTCAGTATCGGGGACATGCTCAGGCAAGTCTGGTCCGTCAATATGGCATTTGCCGATGCCTACGAAGAAGATGATGACATTTCCGAACTTCTTGAGCTAGAGCCATGGGCACAACAACTAGATACACAGTGGGAGAAGCAGTTCGAACAAAGAGAGCCTTCTATCGAGGATGAGGTTGTACAAGTCGATCTCGGTGATGAGTCCTCTCCAAAGCCTATCTTTGTCAGCAAGAATCTGACAGATGAAGAGCGAGAATCACTACTGCAACTCGTCAGAGAATACATCGACGTGTTCGCCTGGAGCTACGAAGATATGCCAGGACTAAACCCCAAGATTGTACTTCACAAGCTCAATATCCGTCCGGACGTAAAACCGGTCAAGCAACAGCAACGTCAATTTCGTCCTGACATTATGAATGCCATTGAAGCCGAGGTAAACAAACTGATAGCCAGCGGCTTCATCCATGAGGAACAGTATCCTGACTGGGTCGCCAACATAGTACCAGTCCTCAAGAAAAGTGGAAAGATTCGAATCTGCATCGACTTTCGCAATCTGAATGAGGCGTATCCTAAAGATGAGTTCCCTCTCCCTATCACGGACAACATGATTGACAACACCTGCGGCTTCGAGCGCAAGTCATTCATGGATGGTTTTTCGGGATACAACCAAATCAAAATGTTTCTCGACGATGAGAAGCACACATCCTTTCGAACACCGATTGGCACATACTGTTACACAGTCATGCCTTTCGGTTTAAAGAACGCTGGCGCCACCTATCAAAGAGCTATGAGCGTCATCTTTAGAGACCACTTGCGCAAGACAGTGGAATGCTACGTCGATGACATCGCTGTCAAAAGCCACTCTAAAGAAGATTATCTACATGATCTGAGGACAACATTCGACCTGATGCGAGCGCACAATTTGATGATGAATCCCACAAAATCCTTCTTGGGCGTATCCAGCGGAGAGTTCTTGGGTTTCATCATTACCTCCCAGGGTATCCACGTAGACCCTGAGAAGACGAAGGCAATCATGGAGATGGGTCCCCCGAGAAATCTCCGTGAACTCCGAGGCCTTCAAGGGAGGCTAGCATACATCAGGAGGTTTATCTCGGTGAGCACCCTGAATTTTGGGTTAATTTTTTTTAAATTTTTCTGATTAATTTAGTTTTGATAAATAATTTATTCTGTTATTTATCTTTAAGTGTACTTTTTTGTGCCATTGATATTTGGAGTGTCAGGGATGTTCAACTCTGGAAATCTTCTTCATGAGTTTTGTAGTGAACATGATTGCCTTCATGACGGTATATTGTGTCCCATCCAAACTTGTTCTCTTATACTCTTTTTGCTTCGCACAACTTCTGGTTGAATTAGACCATTTGATTATTAATTGATTTTCCCACTCTTTTCCTTGATCATTATTAGCACGTTACCGTGACATTTAATTTGGGAGCGCAAGACCAGTCAGTTTCTTGAAACCAACTCCTCATTGATGATCTACTCGAGACGCTCGTCACCCATGACCTTCGTGTCCCACTCAGAAATGCCATTTTGTGCTCCATTTGCTTCACACAATTTTCCGGACACATGACCCAATTTTATTTTGCCCCATGGTGTCACATTTATCTTCCAACTTGATTTGTGGGTACCCTGTCAACCAAAACCTGTCAGCCCCAATTATGCACATGGCCCACTTTGAGCCTACTATCCGCATGATACTTGTGTCCTATTTATTGGAATCCTCATGTGCTACTTATTTACCCATGATCATCGATACCTAATTTTTAATTCGATTTTTGCATAATGTCCGATTTTGACCCAATCCGGCTCCACCAAGTCTAGCCCAGCTTCGTGCTACCCTACATCATGATACCCTCAGCCTCATTATCCTTGAAAAATATCATGTGCCCTATTTTACCTATTTCTAATATTTAATAGAAATTCCAATATTGATTTTAATCCCTAGGAATGATATTCCCTATATATTAATCCTAGCCACTTGATCCTCTTAATAAATCCTAGACATTCAATTCCTACATGACAATTTTTCCCACACTCTCATTCATGGATGGCCCTAAAATTGAGGGTTCACTTTTTCTCTCTCTTCCTCTCTCATTATTATTCAACTCATCTCTCTCTCTCCCTTCTTAAATTTTTTTCACCAATAGCAGCTCCCTCATTCCCCGAGCACCACTACACCGAGCACCCTCCTCCTGGCCCAGCCTCACCGTCGGCCACCGGCCTCCGCCGCCGTCGGCCTCCCCCACAGCGACATCTCCTTCTCCTCCTTCTTCCTCCTCCTCCTCTTTAGATCACCATTACCACCACTACGCCATGGCCACCACCACCATCAACATCTCAACCACTACCGTGCACCACCCCTTCTATCGTGCTGTGCAGCCCCAGTCGTCGCCGGCCTGGACGAGCACGGCCGTGCCGTCGCAGCAGCACTGCGCCACCAGCGTGCACAGCCACACAAATCCGTGCACGTACAGACGCCACCGCCGGTGCCACCGCCGTCGTGGTCGGCGTGGCTGACCTCCACATGGTCGGGCGCACCCTAAGATATCCCTCCCTGACGGCCACCATCCTTCGGGATGTGCCATCGAGACGATTCGTGCGTTTTGTACGAAGTTCCGTCGTGACACGTGCAGGATCAATCCAGATTTTGCGTTCCATCGCAGCGACTTCGTGCACATTTTTCCGAAAATTCGACCGTTGGATCGGCAAATTCTTCGCTACGTCACAATATCGGTATATCTACCTTTACTCCTGTCAATTTTCATCCATTGATTTTATCGTTTGATACATCAAAACCGGCCACCAAGTTGACCGTTTAAATTATATTAATTTTTGGACAGTTTCATGGAGTCAACTTCGTCAGCTTGTATCTCCTCCACCGCAGCTCCGTTTAGCGTGCTACCGGTTCCTGTGCAAAGCTGGTATAACCCTCTTGCTACCCCTCCAGTTTTGTTTCATTGTGAGCTTGTTTGATTGGTTGAATTCGACGCCAAAGTTGGCCGTCCAAATTTGTAATTTCCAACTTGTAAAATTTCATTTTTGAACACGGGACTCCATATTTCATTTCTGACACCACCATTATACTCGTGGCGTCGTTCTGGCATGTTTTCATATAAAATTTGTTAGATTTGGAGAACGTGGGCCCTGGCACGTTTTTCGGTACAAAGTGGGTCCCACATTCTGGGTCAACGGGACTTTTTGACGTCGGCTCATCGGAATCCAATTCTGGAATAACGTTGAGTTCGTATTGTCATTCTAGACTCGTTGACATATAATTTGCTAGATTTTGGTGGACATTGGATCTGGCATATTTTTCGGTGCAAGTCGGATACCAATATCCGGGTAAACGGGTCATTTTGAGATCGGCTCATCGGAATCCAATTCCGGATATACCGTTGAGTTCGTATCGTCATTCGGGACTCATTGACATGTAGTTTGCTGAGTTTTGAGAACATTGGCTCCAGCATGCATTTTTGTGTAAACGGGAATTTCAAGTTCTGGTCAACGGACCAAATTGAGATCGGGTCAACGGAATCCAGTTCTGGAGATACCGTTGGGTTTGTATCATCATTCTGGTTTCGTGGACATATAATTTGTTTTATTTTATAGACTTGTTTTCTTGCACATTTTTCGGTGCAAAACGGCTCCGACACGGACACCGTTTTGACACGAAATTACCTTTTTGTCCTTGTGTCCAAATTGGACCGATAGGTAGGCCATCCTAGCTAATTTGACCATTTTGGACACGTTGGCGATGTTTATTTTATCGTCCGACAATGTTTGTTGATAATTTCTCTGAGTTTAACCTTTTTATAATTAATTAATAATTAATTCTTATAATGTTCGTATTTCGGGATTAGTACAACGAAACTGAGATCAGTCAATTCCAGTGATCTCACATCGCTGAAATTGACAAGATGAACACGTGGATCACTATAATAAGATTATCAACTTTACTATTGATCTTCTTATCTCGATCTGCGTGTCGTAAGTTTTGACGTACAAATAATGAAGTACACTTTATATCTTTAATAATTAGACTAGATTTACCCTGTTTGACCAGAGTTGACCAGTTAACCCAAAGTCAACTGTAAGTCAACACTTGACCTAGTTTGATTAAATTATTGACCGGAGTTGACCTAGAGTTATTTTGACTTAGAAGAACCTAGGATAAAATAGACTGTTTGTAGAGTTTCTTTTATTACAACTTGAACACCTTGTAACCTGTGTTGCTTTAAATAGGACTCTGTGGCTTCAGTTGGACCCCTATACCTATCAGCTGTTCAGGTTATCAGGCGAGTACATTCTCTGATCATTTTATATCCTGCTTAGAATTATTTCCTGTATTAAATTACTTTACTGTTACTGTCAAGTTGGTCACACGGATTGGTACTATATGGATCCCTTCTTGAGATGTTATCCTTAGGGAGCATCGGGTACTTCATGTTCTGTGCATTTCACTTACATGGCGTATCACTATGCTTCACTGGTTCTTTGATCACTTGTGACATATATTCTTATGATCGCAGAGTCTTCTAGAATCTCTTATCCCATTTACTGGGTATCCTGGAATCTCCTAAAATCTTCCATTTATGGGCATCCATGTATCATCCTTCGGGGGCCTTTGCATGGAATCATAACATAACCTGGCTGGATCCTTGTGTATTGATTGGGGGTACGAGGGAGTAGAAATGGACATGTGAATACCACCCAAGTAGTGTAGCATCAGAATCTCTTCCATAGTGTAGCATTAGAATCTCCTATGCCATTTACATGTCTATATTGTACTCTGTCTCACTAGCCACTATTAGTTCTCTATGTATAGTAGCTATTTCTATTACAGTTCTCTCTCTGTTTACATACTGCATTTCTTTCAGTACCTGTATCTTACTTTACTGCATGATTATATTTTCTAACCTGCTATGATCTGTTGAGATATACTATACTCGCTCCTGTCCTGACTGGACCTGTTGATAAATTTTACAGATGGCCTGCGATTGCCTGCTAGCCTAGAGGAGACACAGTAGAGGTTGTTTAGATAGTTATTTCATTTTGTCTGGAGTTGTATTTACTTTGTGGATTACTGTATTTGAGTTTTGAGATGTATTTCTGGGTTTATGTATCTTAGACACTTAGACTTCTATCTCCTGTATCTCTTTTGGATTTCATGTTTTATCTATCTTTATCAGGCTCTACCTTAGATGTGATTGAGACTGTATCTGCTATGTCACCCCCATTCGGGGAGTATAAACTGCTTAGCATTATATTGTTAGATGTTGTGACCTAGGACAGCGTTCTACCGCCGACACTGCGGCGTAGGCTGGGCATAGTTACGTTCTCGTACCCTAACAGTGGGTGCGGATCGTGACACGTATTTAGTGGTGGCCCATGCAGGTCGAGTTTATGTAGTGGTATTCGAACTTGAGTACCACTACAACCTGCAGTAGGAATAGGATATATTTTTGAAGATACTCAATCACAACTAGGATCCCTTGAGAGATTTCTGGGATGACCCTTGAGAATCTTGTTTAACTCCGATTTGAAAACTCTTTTTTCTTGATTTGATTTATCTTTACCTTCTGTTGTTGAATTTGATTTTGATGGATTATTGTTGAATTTGAGTTTGTATTTATTGATTTTGATGGAAGATTGTTAAATTTTGAATCTTGATGTTAGCTGTAGCATCCGAGTTTGTATTTATATGATTTGAAGGATTTTTGTTTATTTTTGAATTTTGAAGTTCGTTGATAAGTTTGATTTGATTTTTTGAGTATTTATTGTTGATTTAATTTAATTTTTGACAAGATGAAATTATATGGGCTAGGTCATCTATGTTATGGAATCTAGTCTTCTATAGTCATATTAGCCAGCATGGTGAGGACATATAGTCTGATTTTGGATATATTTCTCGGGTGTGGGAATTTAAGGTTTTCGCAGCCAAGCTAGCAGCATCGCAAAAATGTTAAATACCATGATTCTAGAGGTATGTGCATAAGTCAAGGACTCTGTGATTATCGTAGCCTTTCTCACTAGTATGACGAGGATTTAGAGTACCATGAATTTGGATAGACGCATATGATTATCATTTTGTACCTTAAATGTTTTCGAACATGTTTTTGCTATTTTTGTTTCAGTCATTCAAAAAAAAAGAATTATTGTTGTTTTGTTTTGTTTTGTTTCTCATTGTTTACTTAGGAGTAGCTTGTGTAACTTCTTACCATGAAATTCTTCTTAATACCATGAATCGATGATTTTACTAGACCTTATCTTGGATTTGATATTTTAGCTCTAGATTTCAAAATGGTTCCTTCTTTTAAACAAATAAACAGAACATGTTTTATTGTTATTTCCTTCTTGCTACTATTCTTGTATTAAATAATAATAATAAAACTGTCTTGATTACATAAATCACCTGCTTTGCAATCTTGGTAGGAATCTAAATGTTGGTCTTAATATAGAATTTAATTTTTATATTGGGACATGAGAATATATATAGTGGACACAGACACTTTCCTGACACATATGCATGCTACGCTTGATTTCCAACCTATCTAAATACATATTAATATGTCGTTGATGTTAAATTTTCAATACCCCAATATTTTTGGTTCTCTGCTTTTTCCAAGTTTAAACTCGTAAATTAAATATAAATTTCATGTTATTAGTCATGTTTACATCACTTCACATGTAAGTTATATACAGGGTTTCATTTTTTGGGAAATTGGTTGAGTTTATGTTTGAATTTGTAAAATCTGAGACTGTGTGCATATTAACCCTTAATAGTGGATTTTAAATGTTAGTTCAAATTGTTATTTTTAAATGCAATATTTTGAGATATATACATTGTGGTATGTAGGGATATAAATTTAGGTTTTATATTCTTACATGTTAGGTTGTGATAAACATTGAGTTGGTTTTGACGTTCAAATTTCTCCAAAATCCTGGAAACTGAATACATGTTAACATTTTTTCATTGATTTCAAATGTTTAGTTCAGTTTCAGATTTAACATGTAATATTGAACTATATGCGTAGATAAATGTATGGATAGTATGTTAGGATTTCATTTCTATCATGATAGGATGTATTGGTGTGAGTACCCTGAATTTCGGGTTGATTTTTTTTATTTTTTTTCTGATTGATTTAGTTTTGATAAATAATTTATTCTTTTATTTGTCCTTAAGTGTACTTTCCCGTGCCATTGATATTTGGAGTGTCAGGGATGTTCAACTCTGAAAATCTTCTTCACGAGTTTTGGAGTGGACATGATTACCTTCATGACGGTATATGGTGTCCTACTCAAACTTGTTCCCTTTTGCTCTTTTCGCTTCGCAGAACTTCGGGTCGATTTAGATCATTTGATTATTATTTACTTTCCCACTCTTTTCCTTGATCATTTTTAACGCGTTACCGTGACTTTTAAATTGGGAGCGCAAGACCAGTCAGTTTCTTAAAACCAACTTCTCATTGATGATCTACTCGAGACGCTCTTCACCCTTGACCTTCGTGTCCCACTCAGACACGCCATTTTGTGCTCCAATTGGTTCGCATAACTTTTCTGACACGTGACCCGATTTTATTTTACCCCACGGTGTCACATTTATCTTCCAACTTGATTTGCGGGTCCCCTGTCGACCAAAACCTGTCAGCCCCAATTATGGACATGGCCCACATTGAGCCTACTACCCGTCCGCCACTTGTGTCCCATTTATTGGAATCCCCATGTGCTACTTATTTGCCCATGATCATCAACACCTAATTTTAATTCAATTTTTGCACAATGTCCGGTTTTGACCTAATCCGGCTCCACCAAGTCTAGTCCAGCTTCGTGCAACCCTCCATCGGGACGCCCTCATTTTTCCGTGTCCAAAAATAATATTCAATACCTACCTTTCTATTTCGAATATTGAGTGTCAATTCCATTGATTTTAAATCCCAAATAAATCCATTTCCCCTAATTAATTTCTACCCTTGATTTTTCCCTCAATCCATCATCACCATTTATTTCCCTCATACTCCCAAATTTTTCCCCCCTCTAGCATGTGGCCGGCCCTAACTTTGAGAGGACCAACTTTTTCTTTCTCCCTCTCACAATTATTACTACTCTTCCTCTCTCCCTCTTCCTTAATTTTTTTTTCCCATACAAAACAAAACAACACAACAACAGCAGCAACCCATTCCCTTCATCTCCTCAACCCGACCTCCTCTCTCCATGGCAAACCTGACCTCTCCTGGCCTTGGCTCCGGCCACCCTGGTCGGCCGTGGACGTGTCACGACCCGCACCCTAGAGTAAGGGCACGAGAAGTGGGTACGTCCAGCCTACGCCGCAGTGTCGGCGGTAGAACGCTGTCCTAGGTCACAACATCTAATAATATATAATGCCAAGCAGTTTATACTCCCCAAATGGGGGTGACATAGCAGAATGTAAACTCAATCACAACTAAGGAAGAAGAAGTACGATATAACATAGAACTCAAAATGAAGTACAGATAATCAGAAGAGTCTAGTGTCTAAGATAACATCTCAACAACATCCCGAATACAAAGTCTCAACTACAGAATATGAAAGAATATATACATATCAAAACAACAACTGAAAGTCAAAAACAATGCTGAAAAGAAAGATAAAGCCTAGCTGACTAGCCTAGACTATGGGAGTAGTATCCTGAACTGCAGCTGGGTCCTCCAGAGGAGCCAGGTCGCAGGTGTCGTCTAAGACTACTCCGTAATAGGTGGTGCAAAGGGCCTCATCCTCATCCTCTGTAATATTTTCAATAGGTCCAGTCAGGACAGAAGCGAGCACAGTACATCTCATGCAGTTCATATCATGGCAGGAAATATAAAGCAAGCAATAGAGTAAGATACATGAAACGCTGTAGGAAGATGTACATGAAACAGGAGATATATTTGATAACTGGAAATATATATACATGATAAGTAAGAACTGTAAGTGACTAGTAATTTAGAGTACGAGATGGCATGTAATTGGCTTAGGTTGTACATGATGAACATGAAAAGTAACAGAGTGTATATGATGGTAAATCACATGACCATTTATACTCACCCCTACCCACAATCAATACACAAGGATCCAGTCTAGTTACGTTACGTACATGATGTTTTGGTTACACAGAAAACCCATAAGGAAACATGAGCGTACATGAATGAACATGAAAGTACATGAACGTACATGAAAGAACATGAGAGAACATGAGTGTACATGAATAACGCAGAAACAAGGAATACATGATGTACATGAAACGCATGTCATAAAGTATCCGATGCGCCCGCTAAGGGGGATAACATCCCAAGAAGAGATCCATTTAGTACCAATCCGTGATGATAACGTGACAGCATCAAGTAAAAGTAATCTAGAGCGAGAATATAAATCGTGACAAGTATGAAACGATCAGAGAATGTACTTGCCTGGTATTTGAGAGTCCGATATGAAAGTACTGTCCGAGGAGTGGTATCTGGCTCCTAATCAGAACAGCACAAGTCACAACAAGTCCAAAATGGTAAAATAAAGTCCTACTATGCATTCTACATGATTCTAGGTCAATCTAGGCCAAAGTCAACTCTTGGTCAACTCTGGTCAACCCTAGAAGTCAAACTAGGTCAACAAGGTCTAACCAAGTCTAAACTAGGCTATCTAGTCTACACTAGTCCACATTAGTCTATACTACACAAGTCAAACCAACAACACCCTTCCTAGTTTACATCTAGGCCTACACCTAACACATGTATACATTTATTACATATATATAGTGAACACACAAGTGTATATATATGAGACATATACACATACTTGTATAACCTATTCATCCAAGTAGGTATCCATACTAGATACCCAAAAGATACACAACCCTAATATATATATATATATATCTTATATATATATATATATATATATATATATATATATATATATATATATATATATATATAAAAAAAAAAAATATATATATATATATATATATATACACATATAACTCAACATACATATATATATATATAGGCAACATTTCACATATTAAATATGTATACCTATCACATATATAAACTTAACTTTATGAAGACTAGGAATTTATATAGAGAGAATGAGAGAGAGGGTCATTTGTGTGTGCAACATGTGACAGAAATTGGATTAGGTGGCATGTGATTTGTGTGTATATGAAATTGTGTGTGTGTGTGTGGTAAAACAATGTGCAGGAATTACCGAAAACAGTGAAAGAGAGAGAGAGCAGTGTGTGTCAAGTGAGTGCACACATGGGAAAATCAGTGTCTCAGTTTTAGTGAGATGCAAGTGTGTGTGTGTATGAGAGAGCTTGTGGGTTCATAAGAGAGCAGTAATTTAGTTCTCAGGCAAAAATATAGAAAATTATAGTGATACCTTCAACCAACACAAATTCAAACCCAAGTTCAATCTCTACCAAGCCTATAGTGTATTACCTATATACAACACATCAAAATTCAGGTTTGCAATGAGAACCAAATCTCAGTTTTGAATTAAACAATCTCAGTTTTGTATATAGCCTAAATCAGAATTTCATGCTTGAATTGAACCCAAACTTAGTTTCAGATTTCTGAAATATTGAACCATCTCAGGTTCTAATATATAAAGAGTGTTCAAAACAGTTTTTCTTTTTCCAATTTCTCAGTTTGACAGGTTAAGGGTTCTCAGGTTTTCAGGGAATAGAATTCAGTCTACATATCAAAACCCAAAATCTCAGTTTTACAAACATAAGGAAATCTCAGATTTCTCATAGAACATGTATTACAAAAGAAACTCAGATTTTGTGTACCAATGTGTGCACTTGACAGTTTGCAGTTCAATGCAAAACACAAACCCAATCAAATTCTCATACATGAACCTAACATGTTGTCTATATATATAGCAATGAAATAACATATAAACAACCCAAATCACTACATCAAGTTAACACAACCTGAAATCTCTAGGAAGATAATTAACTAATTAAAAGAAGAAAACAAACTAGACAACCTGAAATTCACTCCCAGGTTTCAGACATTACATCCAAATCAGTTCTATGTATAAACCATTACCATTTGTGAACAAAACTCTATTCAATACATGTCCCAGACATGTATACATGTTAATACATCTCAATTATCATTAATCAATGACTTAAAACATATCTAAACTCTGAAGTTACTCAGGTTTCTCTCCATTTGAATTTCAGGTTTCACAGAAATTCAGTAAACTTGTAACAGTTTACTCGAATTCCAAAACAACTAATTGAATGCACCAAAATAAACCCAAGGTCAAGTTCTCAGTTTTATATCAGACCCAAACCTCTCAGGTATTCAAACAAAAATCAACTCATGAATGACTTCAACTAATATTTTAGTTTGAGTATCAGAAAAGATGGAAGTTAAAAACCCAATCCACATTCGAACACCTCAACAATTCAAAACCACAAATCAGTCGTGTACTGAGGTGTCCAACATGTGTGTGCACATGTGGAGGGTGTCCACGTGTCCTGAAATTAGGACACGAAGTGTCAGAAATAGAAGAAGTATTAATATCAGTAAACTACACAGAAATCCTCGTGCACGGGTGTCGGTCGACCCAGGACACGACACACGACACCAGTATCCTCGTGCACGTGTCCCTGTGTTCGCCCAGAGTAGGGCTACACACTAAAGTGCCTGAGACGTGTCCAAGTGAGTCGTGTCGAGAGAAATCATAGCGTATCAGCGCGGATTTTTCTGTGTGCACAGTTCAGAGTAAAATCGGTACGATCGTAATTTCGCGTCCGACATGACACGACGTGTCGTAAAACTCGAGGGGGGGTATGTCAATGATGGCCCCCTCCTCTGTGTCAATTTGCACGTGTCCACGTGTCCTACACAGAGAGATATTAAGGTCGGGTAGCAGGACACTGCCACACTGTGCAGTGCAGTATTTTCGTGTCTGATTTTGACACGGACACGACACAATATTGTGCTCAGTAATGGGGTTCTGTGATCTACACCTATAGGGCTAGAAATTTGTTCAAATAGTTTTCGAAAATAACAACATTTTGTTCACAGAGGCAATACATCAAACACTTGCATAAAAACCTAGATACGTGTCCGATACGGACACCAAACCCAATCTATTTTCTACCAAACTTAGCCTATAGATCCCTGGTACCTATATGCATGCAACCATGAAGAGAAATCACAATATTACTAGGTTTTAGGGCATGTTACCTATTGAGTGAAAACTCAATAAAAACCAAGGTAGGGGGGTGTCCTCTTCAAATGATGATGCCAAAAGCTTGTGCAACCTTGCTAGCTAGCTCCCCTTAGCACCCTCAATGGTAGGGGATCCCAATGCAAGAAACTAGGCTCAATTTGGAGTTGATTTGGATATTTGGAGAGAAGTTTAGGGAAGAACACAAAAGAGGCAATTAAATTGAATTTAAAATGGTGCAAATGATTAATGGGTTGTATTTATAGAGGGGAGAAATGTATGATGGCTGCCATTAGGTTAGGGTTAGGGTTTTGGATGAGTAGCTAAGGTTTCTCCAACAATTCCTAGGCAATCTAATGGCTCATAACTAAAGTAGCCCCCTTTAACCTTTAGCCTAAAATATCTCCTTAACAAATATCTAGATATTACACTAATGTGATTACTTAATGAAACCCTCTAACTTAGTCTCTAGGGTCATGATTAACATCTAGATTAGGCTAACTTCTAGGTCAAGACTCAACAATTTAACTAACACATATTTAACTAATATAATTCACAATTTCACAAAAGTGTTAAAATGACTAAAATACCCCTAGGCTTAAAAGTAGAAATTTGAAATCCTAAACACATGATTAGGTCTCATTGGTCATGATTAGTCTTCTAGGTCATGTGTGACTAAGGTTACACTAGCAAAACACAAATTTCACATTTCACTCAATTAAATAGTTATAAAATAACTAAAAATTACCAAAAATCATATCATGACTAAAATCAAATATTTTAATGATTTAAAATACAAAAGTTCAAATTTACCCTTATTTTGGAAAAGTGGGTGTTACAAGTCTACCCTCCTTAAAAGAATTTTGTCCTCGAAATTAAGATGGTCGTACTCCTCCTAGGTTAAACACCCCTAATCAATTCAAAGTCTTAGAATAGTATCAAACATTTTACCAATCTATTTATATATATATTTTTTGAAAGACTGAAACGAAAGATGGAAATAATAGGTTTTTGAAATTATTCTAATATAGTTAGATAATCATATGTATCTATCCAGAATCATAAAAATCAGAATTCCTCGCCATATTAGCAAGTAAGGCTACGGCACCCATGGAGTCTGCAACACAGACTATGCCCTCGCCGTACCAACTAATATAACTATCGGAGACTCTAGATTCCATAATTGAGGCGACCTAGCCCATATGATTCGGTAAAAGGTTAAATCAACAACAAAACATACAGATTCTAATTTATCAACAAATAGAAAAGATAGGAACAAATGGAATTGAATTTCAAGATGGAAACAACGAGGCAAGGTAGGAATGGAATCGAAAAGAACAGAACCTGCAAGCGCCTCTCCTTCTGCCTGAGCATCCTCAGACGTCATGGCGTAAGCTCGCCCCTGCTGGCCTCCTCTAGCCTGCTGCTGGCCTATTGGAGCCCTGGCTCCTGCTCCCTGAGCTGTCCGTCCTGCAGACTTGGGACACTCTCTCAACTGATGATCTGATGATCCGCAGAGTAGGCACTTGCCTAGCCTCATCCGGCACTCACCCCAATCGTGCCCTAGTTTCTTACAGAAAGGGCAAGAAATAACATACCGCTGTCTAGGAGCCTGCTGCTGTCTCTGCTGCTGCTGCCTCTGCTGGAACGGCTGCGGCTGGAACTGCCTCGGCTGCTGGTGCTAAAAGTGAGACCTCTTGGCCTGGCCTCCGCTACTGCTGTCCCCAACTGGGTCTCGCCCCCTCTTGAGCCTAAGCTCAAGATCATCCTCTGCCAATAAGGCTCCCGTCAGAATCTCCTCGAACGTGGCATCCCTGTTGCCCTTGGTCAAGGACTTGACCTCCTTGACCAGACCCTTCCGGAACCTCTGGGCCTTTGTCGTCTCGCTCAATCCCACTACGAACCTGCCAAGGCGGCCGAACTCCCCAGCGTACTCCTCCACTGTAAGGCTCCCCTGGACTAGGCTCTCGAACTGCGACTCTAAGGCTCTGAGCGCTGAGTCTGGAAAGAACTTCTTCTTGAAGATGCCCTTGAACTCCTTCCAGGTCTGTCTAGCTACTCCCACCCTGGGGTCTGACTGATACCAGGTGCGAGCAAGATCTCGCAGCCGGCTAGCTGCAGCCTCTATCTGGAGATCTGCCGGTATCCGGGCCAGGCGGAAGATCTCCTCTATATGCTCGATCCACTCGTCAGCATATATAATCCCCTCCGTCCCCAGGAAGTCTCTGGGGCTCATCTTCTGGAACTGCTCTATCCCTGGTGTCTTCGGCTGCTGGACTGCTGGTCGAGTTACGGCTGTCGTAATGGCAAACTCCATGCCCCTGTCCTGTCGGACCTGCTGCTGGTCCATAAACTGCTGGAAGTAGGCAAACATCTGTGCCACATCCACGTGTCCTGTAGGTGGTGGCTGCTGGAACGACATCTCTGGGGTGACTGGGTCCTGCCTCCGAACTCGTGGAGGCATACCCTCTGCTGCTGCTGAAGTCCCAATATGAGCAGAGGTGGCAGGAGCTGTAGCCTCCCGACCCTGCTGAACTGGCTGAGAGGTAGCAGTCCCCTCTACAGTATCCCCATGAGTGGCACGCTGTAACCGCGTCTCCACCATCCTAAAGACAGATCAAACAAGGATATCAATTGCTGCGAAGGAAGCGATAAATCAAGGAAGGACAGTTTATTTCAAAAGGAAGTATTAAAGTAGCAAGAATTTGATAACAAGAATCTGGTTAAGAGCTTTTCCTAATGTGATTGAGTACCCCAAAATATTTTACTCCTACTGCAGGCTTGTAGTGATACTTCTAGTTCGAATACCACTACATAAACTCGACCTGCATGGGCCACCACTAAAAATGTGTCACGACCCGCACCCTAGAGTAAGGGCACGAGAAGTGGGTACGTCCAGCCTACGCCGTAGTGTCGGCGGTAGAACGCTGTCCTAGGTCACAACATCTAACAATATATAATGCCAAGCAGTTTATAATCCCCGAATGGGGGTGACATAGCAGAATGTAAACTCAATCACAACTAAGAAAGAAGAAGTACGATATGACATAGAACTCAAAATGAAGTACAGATAATCAGAAGAGTCTAGTGTCGAGGATAACATCTCAGGAACATCCCGAATACAAAGTCTCAACTACAGAATATGAAAGAATATATACATCTCAAAACAATAACTGAAAGTCAAAAACAATGCTGAAAAGAAAGATAAAGCCTAGCTGACTAGCCTAGACTATGGGAGTAGTATCCTGAACTACAGCTGGGTCCTCCAGAGGAGCCAGATCGCAGGTGTCGTCTAAGCCTGCTCTGTAATAGGTGGTGCAAAGGGCCTCATCCTCATCCTCTGTAATATTTTCAACAGGTCCAGTCAGGACATGAGCGAGCACAGTACATCTCATGCATTTCATATCATGGCAGGAAATATAAAGCAAGCAATAGAGTAAGATACATGAAACGCTGTAGGAAGATGTACATAAAACATGAGAGATATTTGATAACTGGAAATATATATACATGATAAGTAAGAACTGTAAGTGACTAGTGATTTAGAGTACGAGATGGCATGTAATTGGCTTAGGTTGTACATGATGAACATGAAAAGTAACAGAGTGTACATGATGGTAAATCACATGACCATTTATACTCACCCCTACCCACAATCAATACACAAGGATCCAGTCTAGTTATGTTACGTACATGATGTTTTGGTTACACAGGAAACACATGAGGAAACATGAGCGTACATGAAAGAACATGAAAGTACATGAACGTACATGAAAGAACATGAGAGAACATGAGTGTACATGAATAACGCAGAAACAAGAAATACATGATGTACATGAAACGCATGTCATAAAGTATCCGATGCGCCCGCTAAGGGGGATAACATCCCAAGAAGAGATCCATATAGTACCAATCTATGATGATAACGTGACAACATCAAGTAAAAGTAATCTAGAGCGAGAATATAAATCGTGACAAGTATGAAACAATCAGAGAATGTACTCGCCTGGTATCTGAGTGTCCGATATGAAACTACTGTCCGAGGAGTGGTGTTTGGCTCCTAATCAGAACAGCACAAGTCACAACAAGTCCAAAATGGTAAAATGAAGTCCTACTATGCATTCTACATGATTCTAGGTCAATCTAGGCCAAAGTCAACTCTTGGTCAACTCTGGTCAACCCTAGAAGTCAAATTAGGTCAACAAGGTCTAACCAAGTCTAAACTAGGCTATCTAGTCTACACTAGTCCACATTAGTCTATACTACACAAGTCAAACCAACAACGCCCTTCCTAGTTTACATCTAGGCCTACACCTAACACATGTATACATATATTACATATATATAGTGAGCACACAAGTGTATATATATGAGACATATACACATACTTGTATAACCTATTCATCCAAGTAGGTATCCATACTAGATACCCAAAAGATACACAACCCTAATATATATATATATATATATATATATATATATATATATATATATACACACACAAAAAAATATATATATATATATATATATATATACACACATATAACTCAACATACATATATATATAGGCAACATTTCACATATTAAATATGTACACCTATCACATACATAAACTTAACTTTATGAAGACTAGGAATTTATATAGAGAGAATGAGAGAGAGGGTCATTTGTGTGTGCAACATGTGACAGGAATTGGATTAGGTGGCATGTGATTTGTGTGTATATGAAATTGTGTGTGTGTGTGTGGTAAAACAATGTGCAGGAATTACCAAAAATAGTGAAAGAGAGAGAGAGCAGTGTGTGTCATATGAGTGCACACATGGGAAAATCAGTATCTCAGTTTTAGTGAGATGCAAGTGTGTGTGTGTGTGTTTGGGGGGTGTGTGTGTATGAGAGAGATTGTGGGTTCATAAGAGAGCAGTAATTTAGTTCTCAGGCAAAAATATAGCAAATGATAGTGATACCTTCAACCAACACAAATTCAAACCCAAGTTCAATCTCTACCAAGCCTATAGTGTATTACCTATATACAACACATCAAAATTCAGGTTTGCAATGAGAACCAAATCTCAGTTTTGAATTAAACAATCTCAGTTTTGTATATAGCCTAAATCAGAATTTCATGCTTGAATTGAACCCAAACTTAGTTTCAGATTTCTGAAATATTGAACCATCTCAGGTTCTAATATTTAAAGAGTGTTCAAAACAGTTTTTCTTTTTCCAATTTCTCAGGTTGACAGGTTAAGGGTTCTCAGGTTTTCAGGGAATTAGAATTCAGTCTACATATCAAAACCCAAAATCTCAGTTTTACAAACATAAGGAAATCTCGGATTTCTCATAGAACATGTATTACAAAAGAAACTCAGATTTTGTGTACCAATGTGTGCACTTGACAGTTTGCAGTTCAATGCAAAACACAAACCCAATCAAATTCTCATACATGAACCTAACATGTTGTCTATATATATAGCAATGAAATAACATATCAACAACCCAAATCACTACATCAAGTTAACACAACCTGAAATCTCTAGGAAGACAATTAACTAATTAAAAGAAGAAAACAAACTAGACAACCTGAAATTCACTCCCAGGTTTCAGACATTACATCCAAATCAGTTTTATGTATAAACCATTACCATTTGTGAACAAAACTCTATTCAATACATGTCCCAGACATGTATACATGTTAATACATCTCAATTATCATTAATCAATGACTTAAAACTTATCTAAACTCTGAAGTTACTCAGGTTTCTCTCCATTTGAATTTCAAGTTTTACAGAAATTCAGTAAACTTGTAACAGTTTACTCGAATTCCAAAACAACTAATTGAATGCACCAAAATAAACCCAAGGTCAAGTTCTCAGTTTTATATCAAACCCAAACCTCTCAGGTATTCAAACAAAAATCAACTCATGAATGACTTCAACTAATATTTCAGTTTGAGTATCAGAAAAGATGGAAGTTAAAAACCCAATCCACATTCGAACACCTCAACAATTCAAAACCACAAATCAGTCGTATACTGAGGTGTCCAACATGTGTGTGCACATGTGGAGGGTGTCCACGTATCCTGAAATTAGGACACGAAGTGTCAGAAACAGAAGAAGTATTAATATCAGTAAACTACACAGAAATCCTCGTGCACGGGTGTCGGTCGACCCAGGACACGACACACGACACCAGTGTCCTCGTGCACGTGTCCCTGTGTTCGCCTAGAGTAGGGCTACACACTAAAGTTCCTGAGACGTGTCCAAGTGAGTCGTGTCGAGAGAAATCACAGCGTATCAGCGCGGATTTTCCCGTGTGCACAGTTCAGAGTAAAATCGGTGCGATCGTGATTTCGCGTCCGACACGACACGACGTATCATAAAACTCGAGGGGGGGTCTGTCAGTGATGGCCCCCTCCTCTGTGTCAATTTGCACGTGTCTACGTGTCCTACAGAGAGAGATATTAAGGTCGGGTAGCAGGACACTGCCACACTGTGTAGTACAGTGCAGTATAGTATGTTCGTGTCTGATTTTGACACGGACACGACATAATATTGTGCTCAGGGATAGGGTTCTGTGATCTACACCTATAGGGCTAGAAATTTGTTCAAATAGTTTTCGAAAATAACAAAATTTTGTTCACAGAGGCAATACATCAAACACTTGCATAAAAACCTAGATACGTGTCCGATACGGATACTAAACCCAATCTATTTTCTACCAAACTTAGCCTATAGATCCCTGGTACCTATATGCATGCAACCATGAAGAGAAATCACAATATTACTAGGTTTTAGGGCATGTTACCTATTGAGTGAAAACTCAATAAAAACCAAGGTAGGGGGGTGTCCTCTTCAAATGATGATGCCAAAAGCTTGTGCAACCTTGCTAGCTAGCTCCCCTTAGCACCCTCAATGGTAGGGGATCCCAATGCAAGAAACTAGGCTCAATTTGGAGTTGATTTGGATATTTGGGGAGAAGTTTAGGGAAGAACACAAAAGAGGCAATTAAAATGAATTAAACATGGTGCAAATGATTAATGGGTTGTATTTATAGAGGGAAGAAATGTATGATGGCTGCCATTAGGTTAGGGTTAGGGTTTTGGATGAGTGTCTATGGTTTCTCCAACAATTTCTAGGCAATCTAATGGCTCATAACTAAAGTAGCCCCCTTTAACCTTTAGCCTAAAATATCTCCTTAACAAATATCTAGATATTACACTAATGTGATTACTTAATGAAACCCTCTAACTTAGTCTCTAGGGTCATGATTAACATCTAGATTAGGCTAACTTCTAGGTCAAGACTCAACAATTTTACTAACACATATTTAATTAATATAATTCACAATTTCACAAAAGTGTCAAAATGACTAAAATATCCCTAGGCTTAAAAGTAGAAATTTAAAATCCTAAACACATGATTAGGTCTCATTGGTCATGATTAGTCTTCTAGGTCATGTGTGACTAAGGTTACACTAGCAAAAATAAATTTCACATTTCACTCAATTAAATAGTTATAAAATAACTAAAAATTACCAAAAATCATATCATGACTAAAATCAAATATTTTAATAATTTAAAATATAAAAGTTCAAATTTACCCTTATTTTGGAAAAGTGGGTGTTACAGGACGGCCATCACTGCACCACCTCTCCTCATCCAGCTCCTCCTCCAAAATCTCCTCCTTTCCTCCTTCTCTTCAAACCGAGCAACCACCTACATCTGCCGCGCGCCGCCCGACCCTCGTCGAGGCTGCACGACCGTCGCCGCCCCTGTCTCGTCGGGCTGGCCGTCCCCGTACAGCCCTCGCCGTCGCCTGGCCTGGCCGCACCACCGCGCGACAGCAGCAGCTGCTACATGCGTCCAGGTGGGCACGCGCGCGCGTGCGAGGAGCGCCGCCGTGGCCCCTGGCCGTGTGCCCCCCCGCTATGGGCGAACACTAGCGAGCCTTCCCTGACGGCCATCGTCCTCTGGGACGCGCCGTCGAGGCAATTCGTGCGTTTTGCACGACGTCCCGTCGTGACGCGCGCGGAATCGAGTTCATTTTGGCATTCCGTCGCAGCACCTTTGTACGCTTTTTCCTAAAAATTCGACCGTTGGATCGACAATTTCTTCGCTCCGTCACAATCTCGGTATATCCACCTTCACCCCTGTCAATTTTTGTCCGTTAATTTTATCGTTTGATACATCAATACCGGCCACCAAGTTGACCGTTTAAATTGTATTTATTTTGGACAGTTTTACGGGGTTAACTTCGTCAGCCTGTATCTCCTCCACCGCAGCTCCGTTTGGCGTACTACCAGTTCCTGTACAAAGCTGGTATAACCCTCTTGCTACCCCTCCAGTTTTATTTTATTGTGAGCTTGTTTGATTGGTTGAATTTGACGCCAAAGTTGTCCGTCCGAATTCGTAATTTCCAACTTGTAAAATTTCATTTTTGAACACGGGACTCCAGATTTCATTTCTGCACCACCATTAGACTTGTGGCATCGTTCTGGCATGTTTTCATATAAAATTTGTTAGATTTGGAGAACATGGGCCCTGGCACATTTTTCGGTACAAAGTGGGTCCCACATTCTGGGTCAATGGAACTTTTTGACGTCGGCTCATCGGAATCCAATTCCGGATATGCCGTTGAGTTTGTATCGTCATTCTGGACTCGTTGACATATAATTTACTAGGTTTTGGTGGACATTGGATCCGGCACGCATTTCGGTGCAAGTCGGATACCAATATCCGGGTCAACGGGTCATTTTGAGATCGGCTCATCGGAATCTAATTCTGGAGATACCATTGAGTTCTTATCATCATTCTGGACTCGTTGACAGGTAGTTTGCTGAGTTTTGAGAACATTGGCTTATGCACGTATTTCCGTGCAAACTGGAATTCCAAGTTCTGGTCAACGGACCAAATTGAGATCGGGTCAACGGAAACCAATTCTGGAGATACCGTTGGGTTCGTATCGTCATTCTGGTTTCGTGGACATATAATTTGTTATATTTTATAGACTTGTTTTCTTCCACATTTTTTGGTGCAAAACGGCTCCGACACGGACACCGTTTTGACCCGAAATTACCTTTTTTCCCTTGTGTCCAAATTGGACCGATGGGTAGGCTATCCTAGCTAATTTGACCATTTTGGACACGTTGGCGATGTTTATTTCATCATCCGACAATGTTTGTTAATAATTTCTCTGAGTTTAACCTTTTTATAATTAATTAATAATTAATTCTTACAATATTCGTATTTCGGGATTAGTACAACGAAACTGAGATCAGTCAATTCCAGTGATCTCACATCGCTGAAATTCACAAGATGAACACGTGGATCACTATAATAATATTATTAACCTTACCATTGATCTTCTTATCTCGATTTACGTGTCGTAAATTTTGACGTACGAATAGCGAAGTACACTTTATATCTTTAATAATTAGACTAGAATTGACCCTATTTGACCAGAGTTGAACAGTTGACCCAAAGTCAACTATAAGTCAACACTTGACCTAGTTTGACTAGATTATTGACCGGAGTTGATCTAGAGTTGTTTTGACTTAGAGGAACCTAGAATAAAATAGATTGCTTGTAGAGATTCATTTATTACAAGTTGAACACCTTGTAACCTGTGTTGCTTTAAATAGGACTCTGTGGCTTCAGTTGGACCCCTATACCTATCAGCTGTTCAGGTTATTAGGCGAGTACATTCTATGATCATTTCATATCATGTTTAGGATTATATTTCTTGCTTTAGACTATCTTACTTGATGCTGACACGTTGGTAACACGGATTGGTACTATATGGATCCCTTCATGAGATGTTATCCCTCTCAGGAGCATCAGATACTTTTGTCATGTGTGTTTTACTTACATCACGTATCATATGCTTCTATCATCATGAATCTTCGGGAATCAACTAGTGACTCATGTACCCTCATGATCACCGAGCCTTCACGAATCAATTCATGAATCACCCTTTATGGGCAACGTAGTGTAGTCATGAATCTTAACGTAACTTGAATGGATCTTTGTGTATTGATTGGGGTACGGGGGAGTATGAATGGTCATGTGAATAAATATCCAAAGTAGTGTAGTCATGAATCACTCTTAGTGTAGTCATGAATCAGTCCTATGCCATTCACATGTTCATCTGTACTCTAAATCACTAGCACTGTCTCTCTTTATATATATCATAGATATTTACTTACAGTCTCTCTTTTACATTATGCTATTTCTTCAGATCCTGTATTTTATTCTCTAGCATGATTACATTTCCTTTCCTGTTATGACTTGTTGAGATGTATTGTGCTCACTCCAGTCCTGACTGGACCTGTTGATAAATTTTACAGATAGCCTGGAGGTTGCCTGCTAGCCTAGAGGAGACAGTAGAGGTTGTATAGATAGCTAGAGTTTTGCTTATAGTTTATTTTCAGTCGTCTTGAGTTGTATTTATAGATTACTATATTTGAGTTTTGAGATGTATTCTGAGTTTGTATCTTAGACACTTAGACTTCTATCTGTTGTATCTCTTTTCGATTTCACGTTTTATCTATCTTCCTTTATGCGCTACCTTAGATGTGATTGAGTTTACATTCTGCTATGTCACCCCCATTCGGGGAGTATAAAATATTTAGTCTTATACTGTTAGATGCATTGAGACCTAGGACATCATTCTACCGCCGACACTGCGGCGTAGGCTGGGCGTTGTTAAGTTCTCATACCCTAACTCTAGGGTGCGGGTCGTAACACGTTTTTAGTGGTGGCCCATGCAGGTCGAGTTTGTGTTGTGGTATTCGAACTAGAGTACCACTACAGCCTGCAGTAGGATTAGGATATATTTTTGAAGGTACTCAATCACAGTTAGGACCCTTAAGAGATTCCTGGGACGACCCTTGAGAATCTTGTTTAACTCCGATTTGAAAACTCTTTTTCCTTGATTTGATTTATCTTTACTTTCTGTTGTTGAATTTGATTTTGATGGATTATTATTGAATTTGAGTTTGTATTTATTGATTTTGATGAAGATTGTTGAATTTTGAATCTTGATGATAACTGTTGCATCTGAGTTTCTATTTTGATGGATTTTTTTCATTTTTGAATTTTGACGTTCGTTGATAAATTTGATTTGATTTTGGGTATTCATTGTTGATTTAATTTAATTTTTGTCAAGATGAAATTATATGGGCTAGGTCATCTAAGTTATGGAATCTAGTCTTCTACAGTCATATTAGCCAGCATGGTGAGGACATATAGTTTGACTTGGATATATTTCTCGGGTGTAGGAATTTAAGGTTCGCAGCCAAGCTAGCGGCACCGCGAAAATGTTAAATACCACGATTCTAGATGTATGTGCCTAAGTCGAGGACTTCGTGATTATCGTAGCCTTGCTTACTAGTATGACGAGGATTTAGAGCACCATGATTTTGGATAGACGCATATGATTATCAGATTGTACCTTAAATATTTTCGAACAGGTTTTCTCTACTTTTGTTTCAGTCCTTCAAAAAAAAGAGAATTATTAATTGTTTTGTTTGTTTGCTTCTCATTATTTAGCTTAGGAGTAGCTTTAGCTATTTTTATAAACCTTTGTGTAACTTCTTCTATGAATTTTTTCCTAATACAATGAATCAATGATTTTGCTGGACTTATTTTGGATTTGATATTTCAGCTCTGAGTTTCAAAATGGTTCATTCTTTTAAACAGATAAGCAGAACAGATTCTATTATCATTTCTTTTCCAGCCAATATTTTATTTCCATCATTCTTGTCTTATATAACTGTCATGATTACATCAATTTCCTATCTCGTCTATAATTCTGTCAACTATACCTTGAAAACTCTTGAATCTTTATGTCATTTTGCCTGAGAAATGTTGAGGAAGTAACGTAAATCATCTAGTGCGGAAATGACGTAAATGGTTATCATAGAATGATTTGTAGGAATCAGGACGTTGGATGTCAGTTATGAAAAAAATTTGAGAGGGAGATGTAGTAAAGGTTTAGAATGGAATCGAGTGATAAATGTTATCAATTTAGAAACAATCGCAAAAATTTGGGTTGCGAGAAATTCATGGATGTATTAAAAAAAAAACTAATGAGGATATCAGTGGTCAACCTAGTTTTGAGGACTAAAAAATCTTGGTTATTGATTCTTGGAAACTATTACAAGGCTATGTAGAAATTTAGAGATGAAAATGAGAATTTAATTGTAGTCTATGATTATGCGAAGTTGAACCAGATATTGTAAGAGGGTGACTAGAGACAGAGAGAACACAAGGATTTTAAGCTATAGGAATTATTTTAGATGATTGGGAAAAATTGTGGAATTCAAAAGGATAATATTTGAAGGTGAACGTTGAAGAAAATATGAAGGTTGATTTATAAATAAGAATAAATTTTGTGTGACATAGTGGTATTGGAGTTGAGTAAATACGAGACTTGATTTAAACAAGTTCAAGGATTTCATAAACTGGATTTAGAAGTTTCGGATCTAAATTAAAACGAGATGAAGGAATTTGAAAATTTGATTAAATGGATAAGTGTTTATATCTAATTAAGAGGGGTATGCTTCGTGGGAAGTGTTTAGAAGTTTGGAATTTTGTCTATGGTGATCATGGAAAAGGTTTAGATGACTGAAGGTTATATAATTTCGATGATAGACATATGAAGGTTGATTTTCATATCGGAGCTTGTGATATAAAAATATGATTTGGCAAATGATAAACTGATAGTATCAGAGAGAGATGATTTACTGACTTTCGTATGAAATCTTTTCCTGTTTTTTCTCTAAAAGGGTTTTTCAATACAATGGAATCCTAGTTTCCTTAATCACGACCAAATCAACTTCGATTATCTCTTCTTATCTTGGGTTGTACTCAATTGACTTAAATTTGATTACGACCAGAATCTCCATCCTTGTATGCTCGTTCTCAGACTTTGTTGAACTGTCTTCCATATTGCCCAATCTTGATTTCCCAATTTGATCAACTTAGATCGTATCGAGACTAAATATTCTTAATATATATATTGTGATTTGATTTCCATGCAAGTGACTTTCATTCTTTAACTTTGATTTTGATTTTTCTGAACCCTTTATAGATAATTGGTTGTTACCTTTCCTTATTTTTATGATAAGTACCAGTTTTCACATAGGATGGTAGGCTGTCTTACAGTTTTGATGATTTGTATTCAATGTCTTTTTCGGTTTAACATCCTAGACTGCTTGTGTGTTTTGATACCCTATGACCGATTCAGTTAGCATGACTAGTATTCCTAGATGAGACTTTCACTACCACCGTATGCCATGACCCTGTATGACGTCCCTTTGATGGTATGTTTTATTTAAGTTCTGGGATTTGATTGTGGGGGTTTGACCTAGAAGGATTATGAACATTTTAATTTCGAGGACGAAATTTTTATAAGGTGGGTAGGATGTGAGCACCCTGAATTTCGGGTTGATTTTTTTTATTTTTTTTCTGATTGATTTAGTTTTGATAAATAATTTATTCTGTTATTTGTCCTTAAGTGTGCTTTCCCGTGCCATTGATATTTGGAGTGTCAGGGATGTTCAACTCTGGAAATCTTCTTCACGAGTTTTGGAGTGGACAGGATTACCTTCATGACGATATATGGTGTCCCACTCAAACTTGTTCCCTTGTGCTCTTTTTGCTTCGCAGAACTTCGGGTCGATTTAGACCATTTGATTATTATTTACTTTCCCACTCTTTTCCTTGATCATTTTCAGTGCGTTACCGTGACTTTTAAATTGGGAGCGCAAGACAAGTCAGTTTCTTAAAACCAACTTCTCATTGATGATCTACTCGAGATGCTCTTCACCCTTGACCTTCCTGTCCCACTCAGGCACGCCATTTTGTGCTCTATTTGCTTTGCACGACTTTCCTGACACGTGACCCGATTTTATTTCATCCCACGGTGTCACATTTATCTTCCAACTTGATTTGTGGGTCCCCTGTCGACCAAAACCTGTCAGCCCCACTTATGGACATGGCCCACATTGAGCCTACTACCCGTCCGCCACTTGTGTCCCATTTATTGGAATTTCCATATGCTACTTATTTGCCCATGATCATCAACATCTAATTTTAATTCAATTTTTGCACAATGTCCGATTTTGACCTAATTCGGCTCCACCAAGTCCAGTCCAGCTTTGTGCAACCCTCCATCGGGACGCCCTCATTTTTTCGTGTCCAAAAATAATATTCAATACCTACCTTTCTATTTCGAATATTGAGTGTAATTTCTATTGATTTTAAATCCCAAATAAATCCATTCCCCCCTAATTAATTTCCACCCTTGATTTTTTCCTCAATCCATCATCACCATTTATTTCCGTCACACTCACAAATTTTCCCCCCCCTCTAGCATGTGGCCGGCCCTAACTTTGAGAGGACCAACTTTTTCTTTCTCCCTCTCACAATTATTACTACTCTTCCTCTCTTTCTCTTCCTTAATTGTTTTTTTTCCTATACAAACCAAAACAACACAACAACAGCAGCAACCCATTCCCTTCATCTCCTCAACCCGACCTCCTCTCTCCATGGCAAACCTGACCTCTCCTGGCCATGGCTCCGGCCAACCTGGTCGGCCGTGGATGGCCATCACTGCACCACCTCTCCTCATCCAGCTCCTCCTCCAAAATCTCCTCCTTCTCTCCTCCTCTTCAAACGGAGCAACCACCTACATCCGCCGCGCGCCGCCCGACCCTCGTCGAGGCTGCATGGCCGTCGCCGCCTCTGCCTCGCCGGGCTGGCCGTCCCCGTACAGCCCTCGCCGTCGCCTGGCCTGGCCGCGCCACCGTACGACAACAGCAGCTGCTTCATGCGTCCAGGTGCGCACGCGCGCGCGCGCGAGGAGCGCCGCCGTGGCCCCTGGCCGTGCGCCCCCACGCCATGGGCGAACTTCGGCGAGCCTTCCCTGACGGCCACCGTCATCCGGGACGTGCCGTCGAGGCGATTCGTGCGTTTTGCATGACGACCCGTCGTGACGCGCGCAGAATCGAATTCATTTTGGCGTTCCGTCACAGCAACTTCGTGCACGTTTTCCCAGAAAGTCGACCTTTGGATTGGCAATTTCATTGCTCCGTCACAATCTCGGTATATCCACCTTCACCCCTGTCAATTTTCGTCCGTCAATTTTATCGTTTGATACATCAATACCGGCCACCAAGTTGACCGTTTAAATTGTATTAATTTTGGACAGTTTCGCAGGGTCAACTTCGTCAGCTTGTATCTCCTCCACCGCAGCTCTGTTTGGCATACTACCAGTTCCTGTGCAAAGCTGGTATAACCCTCTTGCTACCCCTCCAGTTTCGTTTCATTGTGAGCTTGTTTGATTGGTTGAATTTGACGCCAAAGTTGGCCGTCCGAATTCGTAATTTCCAACTTGTAAAATTTTATTTTTGAACACGGGACTCCAGATTTCATTTCTGACACCACCATTAGACTTTTGGCATCGTTCTGGCATGTTTTTATATAAAATTTGTTAGATTTGGAGAAAATGGGCCCTGGCACATTTTTCGGTGCAAAGTGGGTCCCTCATTTTGGGTAAACGGGACTTTTTGATGCCGGCTCATCGGAATCCAATTCCGGATATATCGTTGAGTTCGTATCATCATTCTGGACTCGTTGACATATAATTTGCTAGGTTTTGGTGGACATTGGATCCGGCATGCATTTCGGTGCAAGTCGGATACCAATATCTGGGTCAACGAGTCATTTTGAGATCGGCTCATCGGAATCCAATTCCGGATATACCATTGAGTTCGTATCATCATTCTGGACTCATTGACAGGTAGTTTGCTGAGTTTTGAGAACATTGGCTCTGGCACGTATTTCTGTGCAAACCGGAATTCCAAGTTCTGGTCAACGGACCAAATTGAGATCGGGTCAACAGAATCCAATTCTGGAGATACCGTTGGGTTCGTATCGTCATTCTAGTTTCGTAGACATATAATTTGTTATATTTTATAGACTTGTTTTTTTGCACGTTTTTTGGTGCAAAATGGCTCCGACACGGACACCGTTTTGACCCGAAATTACCTTTTTGCCCTTGTATCCAAATTGGACCGATGGGTAGGCTATCCTAGCTAATTTGACCATTCTGGACACGTTGGCGATGTTTATTTCATCATCCGACATTGTTTGTTGATAATTTCTCTGAGTTTAACCTTTTTAAATTTAATTAATAATTAATTCTTATAATATTCGTATTTCGGGATTAGTACAACGAAACTGAGATCAGTCAATTCCAGTGATCTCACATCGCTGAAATTGACAAGATGAACACGTGGATCACTATAATAAGATTATCAACCTTACCATTGATCTTCTTATCTCGATTTGCGTGTTGTAAGTTTCGACGTACGAATAGCGAAGTACACTTTATATCTTTAATAATTAGACTAGAATTGATCCTGTTTGACCAGAGTTGACCAGTTGACCCAAAGTCAACTATAAGTCAACACTTGACCTAGTTTGACTAGATTATTGACCGGAGTTGACCTAGAGTTGTTTTGACTTAGAAAAACCTAGAATAAAATAGATTGCTTGTAGAGATTCATTTATTACAACTTGAACACCTTGTAACCTGTGTTGCTTTAAATAGGACTCTGTGGCTTCAATTGGACCCCTATACCTATCAGCTGTTCAGGTTATCAGGCGAGTACATTCTCTGATCATTTCATATCATGTTTAGGATTATATTTCCTGCTTTAGACTATCTTACTTGATGCTGACACGTTGGTAACACGGATTGGTACTATATGGATCCCTTCAAGAGATATTATCCCTCTCGAAAGCATCAGATACTTTTGTCATGTGTGTTTCACTTACATCACGTATCATATGCTTCTATCATCATGAATCTTCGAGAATCAACGAGTGACTCATGTACCCTCATGATCACCGAGCCTTCACGAATCAATTCATGAATCACCCTTTATGGGCAACGTAGTGTAGTCATGAATCTTAACGTAACTTGAAAGGATCCTTGTGTATTGATTGGGGTACGGGGGAATATAAATGGTCATGTGAATAAATATCCAAAGTAGTGTAGTCATGAATCACTTTTAGTGTTGTCATGAATCAGTCCTAAGCCATTCACATGTTCATCTGTACTCTTAATCACTAGCACTGTCTATCTTTATATATATCATAGATATTTACTTACAATCTCTCTTTTACATTATGTTATTTCTTCAGATCCTGTATTTTATTCTCTAGCATGATTACATTTCCTTTCCTGTTATGACTTTTTGAGATGTATTGTGCTCGCTCCAGTCCTGACTGGACCTGTTGACAAATTTTACAGATAGCCTAGAGGTTGCCTGCTAGCCTAGAGGAGATATTAGAGGTTGTATAGATAGCTAGGGTTTTGCTTATAGTTTATTTTCAGTCGTCTTGACTTGTATTTATGGATTACTGTATTTGAGTTTTGAGATGTATTCTGAGTTTGTATCTTAGACACTTAGACTTCTATCTGTTGTATCTCTTTTCGATTTCATATTTTATCTATCTTCCTTTATGCTCTACCTTAGATGTGATTGAGTTTACATTCTGCTATGTCACCCCCATTCGGGGAGTATAAACTGTTTAGTCTTATACTGTTAGATGCATTGAGACCTAGGACAGCATTCTACCGCCAACACTGCAGCGTAGGCTGGGCGTTGTTACGTTCTCGTGCCCTAAATCTAGGGTGCGGGTCGTGACAATTGGGACCATTGAGATTAGTTGCGATGTTCAAAACCCTAAAATCTGAAACTGCGTTATGTTCATATTACCTTGGTTTAAATGTTAGCTTATTTTTAGATTTTTTTTATGTAAATGCGGAACTAAAACTGGGTTTAACCTTTCAATACTAAGCTATAACCCTGTACAAGGACACACACACACACTCTAACTTAGTATACCCTGTCAAGTAACCTAACCTTTCCTCTCTATGTTATGATCATATACCTGTATAGATATATAGAGTTTATGCGTACATGTTATAATGTATATAGATACATAACTAAATATCTACCTCTTTATAGATATATATGGTTAGCCATGCATGTTACGAGTAAATAGGTTGTGTGTTGTAGATTGTTTAACCAATATGCCATGAGTAGTGTAACTGGATAGCTATTGTTTGAAGCCCAAATCCTCATATACAATTTTGTTTATATTTCACATACACACATGCCTACTATCTAACCATATGAACATGTCCCCATATACATAATGCTAGTTTTTCCTCCTCTAACGCTCTCTATATATATTGTGATTGGATTTCAATGCAAGTGATTTTCAATTTCTTAATTTTTGAATTTGATTTTTCTGTACCATTTATAGATAATTGGTAGTTGCCTTTATTTTATTTTGATAAGTACCAGTTTTTATATAGGATGGTAGACTGCCTTACAGTTTTGATGGTTTGTTGTTTCTGTAACTTCTCTAGTTTAGCACCCTAGATTGCTTGTGTGTTTTGATACCCTATGACCGTTTTGGTATTATCACGACTAGTATACCTAGATGAGACTTTCACTACCACCGTATGCCATGACACATTTTAATTTCGAGGACGAAATTTTTATAAGGTGGGTAGGATGTGAGCACCCTAAAATTTGGGTTGATTCTTTTAAATTTTTCTGATTGATTTAGTTTTGACAAATAATTTATTCTGTTATTTATCTTTAAGTGTACTTTTCTGTGCCATTGATATTTGGAGTGTCAAGGATGTTCAACTCTGGAAATCTTCTTCATGAGTTTTGTAGTGGACATGATTGCCTTCATGACGGTATATAGTGTCCCATCCAAACTTGTTCCCTTATACTCTTTTTGCTTCGCACAACTTCTGGTCGAATTAGACCATTTAATCATTAATTGATTTTCCCACTCTTTTTCTTGATCATTATTAGCACGTTACCGTGACTTTTAATTTGGGAGCGCAAGACCAGTCAGTTTCTTGAAACCAACTCCTCATTGATGATCTACTCGAGACGCTCGTCACCCATGACCTTCGTGTCCCACTCAGACACGCCATTTTGTGCTCCATTTGCTTCACACAATTTTCCCGACACGTGACCCGATTTTATTTTGCCCCACGGTGTCACATTTATCGTCCAACTTGATTTGTGGGTACCCTGTCGACCAAAACCTGTCAGCCCCAATTATGGACATGGCCCACTTTGAGCCTACTATCCGCATGACACTTGTGTCCCATTTATTGGAATCCCCATGTGCTACTTATTTACCCATGATCATCGATACCTAATTTTTAATTCGATTCTTGCATAATGTCTGATTTTGACCCAATCCGGCTCCACCAAGTCCAGCCCAACTTCGTGCTACCCTACATCATGACACCCTCAGCCTCATTATCCTTGAAAAATATCAAGTACCCTATTTTACCTATTTCTAATATTTAATGGAAATTCCAATATTGATTTTAATCCCTAGGAATGATATTCCCTACATATTAATCCTAGCCACTTGATCCTCTTAATAAATCCTAGACATTCAATTCCTACATGACAATTTTTCCCACCCTCTCATTCATGGCCGACCCTAAAATTGAGGGTTCACTTTTTCTCTCTCTTCCTCTCTCATTATTATTCAACTCATCTCTCTCTCTCTTCCTTCTTAAAATTTTTTCACCAACAGCAGCTCCCTCATTCCCCGAGCACCACTACACCGAGCACCCTCCTCCTTGCCCAGCCTCGCCGCCGGCCACCGGCCTCCGCCGCTGTCGGCCTCCCCCACAACGACATCTCCTTCTCCTCCTTCTTCCTCCTCCTCTTCTTTAGATCACCATCACCACCACTACGCCATGGCCACCACCACCATCAACATCTCGACCACCATCGTGCACCACCCCGTCCGTCGTGCTGTGCAGCCCCTGCCGTCGCCGGCCTGGCCGAGCACGGTCGTGCTGTCGCAGCAGCACCGTGCCACCAGCGTGCACAGCCGCACAAATCCGCGCGCGTACAGGCGCCACAGCCGGCGCCACCACCGCCGTGGTCGGCGTTGCCGGCCTCCACATGGCCGGGCGCACCCTAGGCTGTCCTCCCCTGACGGCCACCGTCCTCCGGGATGCGCCGTCGAGACGATTCGTGCGTTTCGCACGAAGTTCCGTCGTGACGCGCGCGGGATCGATCCAGATTTTGTGTTCCGTCGCAGCGACTTCGTACACGTTTTCTCGGAAATCCAACCATTGGATCAGCGATTTCTTCGCTCCGTGATAATCTTGGTCTATCCACCTTCACTACTGTCAATTTTTATCCGTTGATTTTTTCGTTTGATAAATCAAAACCGGCCACCAAGTTGACCGTTTAAATTGTATTAATTTTTGGACAGTTTCATGGGGTCAACTTCGTCAGCTTGTATCTCCTCCACCGTAGCTCCGTTTGGCATGCTACCAGTTCCTGTGCAAAGCTGGTATAACCCTCTTTTTACCCCTCCGGTTTCGTTTCATTGTGAGCTTGTTTGATTAGTTGAATTCGACGCAAAAGTTGGTCGTCCGAATTCGTAATTTCTAACTTGTAAAATTCCATTTTTGAACACGGGACTCCAGATTTCATTTATGACACCACCATTAGACTCGTGGCATCGTTCTGGCATGTTTTCATATAAAATTTGTTAGATTTGGAGAACGTGGGCCCTGGCATATTTTTCGGTACAAAGTGGGTCCCACATTCTGGGTCAACGGGACTTTTTGACATCGGCTCATCGGAATCCAATTATGGAGATACCGTTGAGTTCGTATCGTCATTCTGGACTCGTTGACATATAATTTGCTAGGTTTTGGTGGACATTGGATCTGGCACGTATTTCGGTGCAAGTCGGATACCAATATTCGGGTCAACGGGTCATTTTGAGATCGGCTCATCGGAATCCAATTCTGGATATAACGTTGAGTTTGTATCGTCATTATGGACTCGTTGACATGTAGTTTGCTGAGTTTTGAGAACATTGGCTCCGACACGCATTTCCATGCAAACCGGAATTTCAAGTTCTGGTCAACGGATCAAATTGAGATCGGGTCAACGGAATCCAATTCTGGAGATACCGTTGGGTTCGTATCATCATTCTGGTTTTGTGGACATATAATTTGTTATATTTTATAGACTTGTTTTCTTGCACATTTTTCGGTGCAAAACTGCTCCGACACGGACACCGTTTTGACCCGAAATTACCTTTTTGCCTTTGTATCCAAATTGGACCGATGGGTAGGCTATCCTAGCTAATTTGACCATTCTGAACACGTTGGCGATGTTTATTTCATCGTCCGACAATGTTTGTTGATAATTTCTCTGAGTTTAACCTTTTTATAATTAATTAATAATTAATTCTTATAATGTTCGTATTTCGGGATTAGTACAACGAAACTGAGATCAGTCAATTCCAGTGATCTCACATCGCTGAAATTGATAAGATGAACACGTGTATCACTATAATAAGATTATCAACCTTACCATTGATCTTCTTATCTCGATCTGCGTGTCGCAAGTTTCAACGTACGAATAACGAAGTACACTTTATATCTTTAATAATTAGACTAGATTTACCCTGTTTGACCAGAGTTGACCAGTTGACCCAAAGTCAACTGTAAGTCAACACATGACCTAGTTTGACTAAATTATTGACCGGAGTTGACCTAGAGTTATTTTGACTTAGAAGAACCTAGAATAAAATAGACTGTTTGTAGAGTTTCTTTTATTACAACTTGAACACCTTGTAACCTGTGTTGCTTTAAATAGGACTTTGTGGCTTCAGTTGGAACCCTATACCTATTAGCTGTTCAGGTTATCAGGCGAGTACATTCTCTGATCATTTCATATCCTGCTTAGAATTATTTCCTACATTAAATTACTTTACTGTTACTGTCACGTTGGTCACACGGATTGGTACTATATGGATCCCTTCTTGAGATGTTATCCTTAGGGAGCATCGGGTACTTCATGTTCTGTACGTTTCACTTACATGGCGTATCACTATGCTTCACTGGTTCTTTGATCACTTGCGACATATATTCTTATGATCGCAGAGTCTCCTAGAATCTCTTATCCTATTTACTGGGTATCCTGGAATCTCCTAGAATCACCCATTTATGGGCATCCATGTATCACCCTTCGGGGGCCTTTGCATGGAATCATAAGATAACCTGGCTGGATCCTTGTGTATTGATTGGGGGTACGGGGGAGTAGAAATGGACATGTGAATACTACCCAAGTAGTGTAGCATCAGAATCTCTTCCATAGTGTAGCATCAGAATCTCCTATGCCATTTACATGTCTATATTGTACTCTGACTCACTAGCCACTGTTAGTTCTCTATGTATAGTAGATATTTCTATTACAGTTCTCTCTCTGTTTACATACTGCATTTCTTTCAGTGCCTGTATCTTACTTTACTGCATGATTATATTTTCTAACCTGCTATGATCTGTTGAGATGTACTGTACTCGCTCCTGTCCTGACTGGACCTGTTGATAAATTTTACAGATGGCCTGGGATTGCATGCTAGCCTAGAGGAGACACAGTAGAGGTTGTTTAGATAGTTATTTTATTTTGTCGGGAGTTGTATTTACTTTGTGGATTACTATATTTGAGTTTTGAGATGTATTTCTGGGTTTATGTATCTTAGACACTTAGACTTCTATCTCCTGTATCTCTTTTAGATTTCATGTTTTATCTATCTTTATCATGCTCTACCTTAGATGTGATTGAGACTGTATCTGCTATGTCACCCCCATTCGAGGAGTATAAACTGCTTAGCATTATATTGTTAGATGTTGTGACCTAGGACAGCGTTCTACCACTGACACTACGGCGTAGGCTGGATGTAGTTACGTTCTCGTACCCTAACAGTAGGTGCGGGTCATGACAATCTCCAACCTCTCCGGATGATGCCAACCTTTCACCCACCTCATGAAGAAGGGCGTCTCATTTGTATGGGATGAAGAATGCCAGCGTGCCTTCGATAGCATCAAAGAATACCTGACGAACCCTCCGGTCCTGGTAGCCCCGATTGCTGGAATACCATTCTTGCTCTATGTACGAGCAATGGAACATTCTTTCGGTACTTTGCTAGCACAAAACAACGATGCAGGCCATGAGCAAGCTATATATTACCTCAGTCGAATGATGATGGGGCAGGAGCATCGATACACTGTCGTAGAGAAAGAGTGCATTGCTCTGGTTTTCACCATTCAAAAGATGCGACACTACGTCACAGGACAAACCATCTACGTCATATCAAGAGTCAACACCCTCAAGGTCCTCACGACTAAAGCAGGCGCACTCAGCTCTCGTCTCGCTACCTGGACGATATTACTGTCCCTCTTCCAAATGATCTTCCTTCCGCAAAAGGCTGTTAAAGGTCAAACTCTGGCAGACTTTTTAGTAGCTCATCCAGGTTCGGAGTCAACCAAAATAGACGAAGAGATTCCAGACGAGGTCGCTAATTCAAATATGGCCTTCCATGGTACCATATGGCGTATGTTCTTCGATGGCGCTTCTAGAACTGGGCCTAAGGGCAACATCGTCGTTCGAGTAGGAATAGTACTAATTTTCCTACCGGGTTGGTGATCAATCGAGCTTATTCCCTCACGGAGCCCTGTTCAAACAACGTGGCCGAGTACAACGCTTTGGTCATTGGCCTCCGACTTGCAAAAGAGCTGGGGGTAGAGTACCTTGAAGCATACAGTGATTCGCAGCTTATCGTCAATCAGATCCGAGGTTCATACGAAGTTCGTCATGAAGATATGATCCCCTATCACCAAATAGCAGTTGACATCATCTCGTCCCTGGAGGGGTTCTTCATAGAGCACGTTCCGAGGCTCCAGAACATTGAAGCCGATGCCCTAGCAGGCCTTGCCGCTTCCTTAGTAGTTCCGAATCGTGCTCATCATCTGGTTGACATCATAGGCCGTGAGTTGGTCTGTCCCAGGAATAATGTTCAATGTGTTGAGAGTTACTCCACGTAGACCGTCGACGAAGCACCAGACTGGAGACAACCATTCATTGACTTTGTAGTCTACGACATCCTGCCAGAGAATCCGAAGGAAGCCACTTCTATCAGAAGACGTTCCCTCAGATTCTTCTACGATACAGAGATGAAAATGCTATATCGACTATCATACGATGGATTACTGCTTCGATGTCTGTCGAATATAGAAGCCAAAGAAGCCATGCGTGAAGCTCATGATGGCATCTGTGGGCCCATCAGCCTGGCCCGAAACTATAAGATCGCCTTCACCGAATTGGTTACTACTGGCCCACAATGGTTGCAGACGCAATAGACTATGCACGAAATGCAAAGCCTGTCAAGTCTACGCAGATTTCATCCACCAGCCATCCGAGTTTCTACATCCGACAGTGGCATCCTGGCCCTTCGAAGCATAGGGAATGGACATCATTGGTCCGATCACTCTACCTTCGTCCAGAGGACATCGCTTCATACTCGCAATCACAGATTACTTCTCCAAATGGGCAGAGGCTATTCCGCTTGCAGAAGTAAAGACTTCAAACGTGATCAGCTTCCTCAAGCATCACGTCATTTATCGCTTTGGAATGCCCCGAAGGATCATCCATGATAATGGTCCGCAGTTCGCAAGCCACACCTTCTATCGGTTTTACGACAAACACCGAATCCAAAATATTGCTTCAACACCATACAACCCAGCGGGTAAGGGTCTGGCTGAAGCATTCAACAAAACAATCATCAAGCTTCTCAAGAAGTTTGTGTCATCAAACAAACGCGACTGGAATGAAAAGCTCGACGAATGCTTCTGGTCATACCGTACTACCTTACGGACTGCCACCGGGAACACACCATTCTCCCTGGTATACGGAGGTGAGGCAATTCTCCCACTGGAGACTCAAATCCCCTCACTCCGCGTTGCTCTCACATACAGATTGACAACAGATGATAATCACCATCGCCGACTGCAAGAGTTGGAGGCCTTGGATGAGAAGCGCCTATTAGCTCAACAACGAATCGAGCTGTACCAGGCATGCATCTCCGGAGCCTTCAACAAAAAGGTTAAAATCAGAACATTCCAAGTGGGCGACCTCGTTCTGGCAGTTCGGAGGCCGATGGTTATGACTCACAAAATTGCCGGCAAGTTCCAGCCAAAGTAGAAAGGCCCGCTCATCATCGATATTGTATTCTCCAATGGAGCTTACCGTCTTGCAAAGCAAAATGGAGACTTGCTCATGTTGTCCATCAACGACAAGTTCTTAAAGAAGTATTACCTCTGAAACAACATCTGCCGGGGTGTTGAGTTAAGTATCCGCTGGTACCGCTGAACTCACATCCCGACTACAAATCTGCCACAGTGATGAGTTACGTACCCTCTGGTACCGCTGAACTCACATCCCGAAAATAAATCTTTCGAAGCAATGAGTTACGTACCCCCTGGTACCGCTGAACTCACATCCCGACTACAAATCTTCCAGAATGATGAGTCATGTACCCTCTCGTACCACTGAACTCACATGCCGACTCCAAATCCTCCAGATTGTCGAGTTATGTACACGCAGGCACTGCTGGACTTACACACTGGTCACTACAGATGAATCTATACCGCATTTTTTAGGTAGTAATTCATGTATGATTATACCTCGGAACTTTTTTCCCAAGAAGAGCTTCCTCCTTATGATCCAATACCCGCACTCTCAGTGCACAAAAAGGGTAACAGATCCACAAATGATCCGAAACAACCACGTCGATGCTACCTCTGAGTTGTTTTCCTTCCATCAAAAACAAACCGCCCCTCACGTAGAACTTCCACGTCCTCATTACCTCTGAGTTATTCTATGTACCCTTCATGGAGCCCACTCTTGTCATGTCCTCATTACCTCTGAGTGGAAAGGCTCTATCGAAGAAACCCTCATATTTACCATGTCCTCATTACCTCTGAGTAAGTATGTTGGTTCCCTCCCAACTTATTATCCGTATCCAGAATCAGGGTACGCGAAGGATAATAGGTCCACAAAAAGTCTCTCATTGGGGCAACTACTACAAAGCAAAGAATAGAGCGAATGTATTCCGGTCATTTAAAATCGGTTATATTCACACGACTACATCTCATGAGCAAGCCAAAAAAGTTCTCTATCATTTCATTCAGACAAAAAAAGAAGAAGATTACATTGATGTCCAAAAGAAGCAAAATACAAACTACAGCTAAAGACAGACAAAAATATCAAGACAAAAGACGGACATTTATGAGAGCCTACGAATCCTAGTTGCGGGGGCGCATATACCAATCCCTCAACCATTTTGCATATGAAGGATCTAATTGACCAAAATCCTCGTCCGGAGTAGGAAGGTCAGAACTCCCAGTACTACCGCCGTCAGACTGGGGCTCCTCATTTACAGCAATGGGCGCCAGCTCTCCTTTCTGTTCTCCCGTTGTTGGTATTACCTCCTCCTTAACAAACGATGACTCTTGTTTGAGAGGAGGCAGCAGCTCTTCCTTCACAGTGATCGTAGCCTTCGGCATGAATGCTGCAAGAATTTAAAATAAAAAGAAACAAAGTTAGATGGTCAGAGCCTTATGCGGCCCAATCCAGACGAACTCATGCGGCCCTGTTTGAGAGGGCTTCATGTGGCTCGCTTCATAGGGACTTATGCGGCTCTGTTCGAAGGGTCACTATGGGGTTCAGTTCGTGAAGCGTCTATGCGGCCACTAGACAACTCCCATGCGGCTCGAACATGGAGTATACCCCCATACGGCTCGAACATGAGACGAACATGCAGACCCTACAAATTGGACAATCGACGAAAAAGAGGAACGCATTAAAGGCTTGTGCATAAAGCATGCAACATAGACGTCATTGGTATGGTTTCAAAATATACGATCCGTCCAAACCCATACCAGCAATGGGGGGTGAACGTCGGGGTAAACTTCAGGCGCCGTGGCTGATGAAGAAGCCACTCCCTTATCCTTCGCCGCAGTCGCAGCCTTGAAAGACTTGGGGGCCATTGTCGATGATGATCGGAGAAGGAAGACGAAGGCAGAAATCTAGGGCAAGAAGAGTTGAAGGCAGAAGAAAGTAAAGAAGCCTCTTTACCCAAAAGACGCTCTTATTTATAGGCAGAAAGGAGGGGGGATGCTTCGATCCGCGTGCTGTAAAACCGACTCTCCAGTCATCGAGGCAAATCCGAATCGACCCTTGGGATCCTGCCCCAAAAGGCGGCTTTAAATCTCAAGCAAATCAAGGGCAATAAATGAGATACATACGTGGCAAGAAGATGTGGTAGAGAGCATATGCGGCCAGACAGGCCATGCGGCCAGAAATGGCCCATGCGGCTAGCAAGGCCATGCGGCCAGAACATCTCATGCGGCTAGCAAGGCCATGCAACCAGAACATCTCCTGCGGCTAGGAAGCCCATGCGGCCAGAAAGCCTATGCGACCAGAAGAGCTTATATGAACATAGCCATGCTTCTTATTCAAAGTATTTCAATTTTGCAAATTGAAAACTTTGAAGGGGGTCTTATAGAAGCATGGAAAAGAATAGAGAAAAGCCCATGCATCTCCAACAGAAGTTTCCTTATGCGGCTCAGAAATCCATTAATGACTTTGCGGTTCAAAGTCTTTTAGAGCCTCATGCGGCTCGGGTAGCCCTATGCGGCTCAGAAAAGAGCCACGTGGCCCTAAACAGTTCTCATCTACAGCCGGCCATAAAGCCGCCTCCCAATTAATTGCTCTGACGACAGCTCTGACACAATGAATGACAGCTCTGACACAATGAATGACAGCTCTGACATAAAAGCTGGAATGATGGTGGCGTGCTCCTTGGGAAAAGAAGAAAATCTTTCTTGCAGGATCTGTCAAGTCCCAAGCACCCCTATGCGGCTGCCCGCTCTATGCGGCTGCCATCCCTATGCGGCTGTCAATTTTCATGCGGCTGCCCGCTTCATACGGCTGATCACTTCATGCGGCTGCTTCCTTCATGCGGCCGTGCCCTTCATGCGGCTGCCTACTTCACGCGGCTGCCCACTTCATGCGGCTGCATCCTTCATGCGGCTGCTTCCTTCATGCGGCTGCCCACTTCATGCGACTGCTTCCTTCATGCGGCTGCCCACTTCATGCGGCCGGGCCCTTCGTGCGGCTGCCCACTTCATGCGGCTGCCCAATTCATGAGGCTGTCTCCTTCATGCGGTCGCCTCCTTCACGAAGCTGCTGCCCCCATGCGGTGGTTACTTTCATGCGACTAGGACTTGGGGGTCACCCGTACGCGGTTCACTTAGACCGCACTCATGTGGCTCTGCCAGACGCCCCGCTCATGACGGTTAAGACACGTGGAGATCCTCATGACAAGTTGAGACACGTGGCTGTCTTATCCCCTCGGAGTTATGGCTGCTCGTAAATCCTAACAACCAGATTTAGTACAATCACCATTATTACTCAAATCAAATCAGATTTGTTGTGATTAAGTAAATAGGACACATTGCGGGAGATCCGAGCTTGTCATAACAAATTATGAAGATTTATTACAATCAGCATTAATTGCCCATACAGATTTGGCGCAATCAAGAATCAATTGCCCAGATGTAATGCATTCAAGATTAATGGCCCAGATGATTGGCCGTCGACTTTTCAAGGAGGAAATCTTTGCAAACCCTAATGATCACACCCTACTCCTATAAATAGCAAGGTGCCATTCCCATGAAGAAGGACCAGATCCGGAAAAACAAAAAAAATATAGCAAGGTGCCATTCCCTTGCAAAAGAGATCCTCTCCACCTGGCTGGACACACAGAGAGACAAAAAAGGTGCGCACAGAAGAGTCTTCCCACCCTGAGAGCATTTCTTCATCAGAGCCAAGGCTACGTCTGATCATCCAAGGAGTAAGACAGAGCGGCGGTCGCTTTCCCGAGCCTCTACCGTCACCCCCCAGAATCAAAACTAAACAATCGTACTTAGACTGTTGTACCTAGGTTTTTGTCCCTAGGCTTTCTTTGTACGAGCGAGTTTGTGTTGTGAAGTAAAAGGCCAGTCCTCCATATAATTGTTCTGTTATTTTATAATAAATGGCAAACAATATCGGCTCACTAACATCTTCCTCCGTAGTAGCAAATTTGGAGGAGCCGGGAACAACTTCTGTCCCTTCCCTAATGCCTAGGACTATCTTCGCGAGGGGTTCCTTCCCCTTATCTATAAGGGAACATACAGTCGTGGTCAGCCTCACTAGGAGCATGCAAAATTGAAGTAAAAAAATCTCATCCGAAGAGAGGCGCAAAGATAACATACCCGCAGGAGGATGAGCCGATTGGACTTGATTCTCGTCCAACTCTCTCAGGATGGCCCCGATTTCGGACAATGCCCCCAGGGAGATATCGAAAGAAGGACTGGCTCTCTGGTCATCACCATAATTTGGGCATTCGCCCTGATCATCCTTTGATTCAGCCCCTTGGCTAAGGGAGGCTGAGCGTCGTTTGTCGGTCGAGGACAAGGAGGGGACGATGTTGTCACGTCCACCTCCTCAGACGAGGAGGCACCTACCTCAGCTTCAACTTTAGGGTCTTGTGTAAAGGACAAATTCAAATGTGAGAAAGCATCTAAAGGCTTGACCAGAACGGCTATGGAGTCTAGAAAGGAATCTACCTCCCGAATAGTAACGGCCCGCGATGCTGTCCTACCTCTACCAGTTTGCCGGGAAGACCTCCTCAAGGGAGACGAGCCAGCACCCACTTCCTTGGCTCTCCTCAGGGCGACAGTTTTCTTCTTCTGCTTTAAAGTTGGCTCCTGGGCCAATTCAGTTGAAGCTTTCCCCTTCTGAGGAGGATTGAGAGGAGAAGAACCATTATCTTTCGTGTCCTCCTTTGGAGACACTGTTGGATCCTTAAGTGTAGAAGCATGGAAAAGAACAGGAGATTCAATGCGACTCAATATTGGGGGACTCTTCCTGCGGCTCATAAATCACTTAGAGCTCCATGTGGCTCAAAAGTCCCTTAGAGCCTTATACGGCTCAAAAGACCCTTAGAGCATCATACGGCTCAAAAGGCTCCGATAGCTCCATGCGGCTCGGGAAAAGCCACGTGGCCCTATGCGATTCAGAAATAAGACTCTACAGCTAGCCATCATTTCTCTGTGCAGCTGGCTCATTAAATGCTCTAACACTGTACGGCAGCTCTGACACAAAGGATTGACAGCTCTGACATAAAGGTAAAATGATGACCCTGACATAATGACGTGCTCCTAGAGAGACGAGAAAAATCTTGACAGTTGGTACGATCCACCAATTCCATAGCTCTTTGTGTGGATCATTTAAAGGAGCTCATGCGGCTATGATTTGATGGAGCTTTATGCGGCCCAGTTTTAACGGAGTTCATGCGGCTCTGTTCTGATGGGTCCTCATGCGGCTCTGTCCCAATGGGACTTCATGCGGCCCGGTTTACAAGGGGCTTATACGGCTCTGGTCTGATGGGTCCTCATGCGGCTCTGTCCCAATGGGACTTCATGCGGCCCAGTTTACAAGGGGCTTATACGGTTCTATTCAATGGGACTTCATACGGCCCAGTTTCTAATGGAGCTCATGCGGCTCTGTTCAGTGGGACTTCATGCGGTCCAGTTTACAAAGGGCTTATGCAGTTCTGTTCAATGGGACTTCATGCGGACCAGTTCACCAGGAGCTCATGCGGCTCTGTCATGCGGCTTGTCACAAAAATGGCAGTTGGGACACGTGGTAGGAGTTGATCAAATCTCAATAATTCAGATTTATTGCAATCATCATAACTACCCAGATCGATTTCCAACAAACAATGCAGATTTGTTCCAATCAACATAAGCAACCTAGATTGATTTCCAACAAACAAGATCAAGGCTAATCTTAACCAATCCCCAACCGCCCGCTTTTCAAGGAGCAATTACTACACACCCTACTTATCACAAAGCCCTATAAATAGCATGGGATTATTCCTTCGCAAGACACACATAGAGTTATATGCACAGAGCCCGAGCATAGAGACTAGCAACTCCCACACACACCAAGAGCATTTTTTTGCCAGAGAAGAAGCTATGTCCGATCGTCCAAGGATTAAGACAGAGTTGATATCACTTTCCCGAGCCTCTACCATCACCCCCCAGAAAAACTAAATAATTGTACTTAGATTGCTTTTCCTAGGTTTTGTTCCTAGGCTTTCTTTGTACGAGTGAGTTTGTATTATGAAGTAAAAGTCCAGTCCTCCCATATAACTGTTCTGTTCTTTTATAATCAATGGCAAACACGATGGCGACTCTGTTGGGGACTAACTTCTCCACTGCTGAGAAGTTGGTGATACAATCGGACGCAGCCAAACTTGGCTCCACACAACAGATGCTGGTCGTCCACTTCGACCAGCAAGCGTTTGAAGAAATGCTCTCCGACGGGAGCGCTGGCCCGATCCAGAAGCGAGCCCGCACAAAGAAGGCCCGCAGGGAGTGGAGGCCGAGACTTTCGCTCCTTTCCAAGCTCTAGAAGAGGCGTTCTCTGCTGCCCAAGACGGCAGAGAAGACTCCAATGCGGCCCCACTTCAGGCCGCAGAGGACCCTGCTGTTTTAAAGTCCGGAAGAGGAAAGCACTACGATGCTGGACTTGAGGAAGCAAATGGGGACTCTATGCGGTCCAAAAAGAAGCCGTATTAGGGTGCCAGACGCATGAAGAAGGCTCATACGACCAATAATTCCAGCTGCATGAAGGCTCATGCGGCTACAAAATCCAGCCGTATGAATGCTGATCAGACCACAAAAGCCAGCCGCATGAATTCTTATGCAGCCACAAAAGCCAACAGCATAAATGCTGATGCAGCCAAATCCAGCCGCATGAATTCTTATGCGGTCACAAATACTAGCCGCATGAATACTTATGCGGCCACAAATGCCAGCCACATGAATGCCCATAAGGCAGCCAAATCCAGTCGTATGAATTCTTATGCAGCCACCAATCCCAGCCGCGGACTATCTGCTCCATGCGGCTCGGGTTCTGTCTTTGACCGCCTCTCATGCGGTCCTGTTCTCGGATGCTCCAATAAGAATGTGCCAGACTCTGTACGGCACTATTTGGACTCTTTCTACTATGCGCCCTTGGATGCTAGAGGGAAGAAGTCTAGGACAGCGTGGGCTCATCGAGCTCAGTTAGCTGTCCCAACCTCTGACCACCAGAGAGCTCTGCTTACTGTTAGGCGAGCCTCTGATGGAAAGTTGTACAGAACCGACCATGTCCAACCCACGATGACAAACGGACAGAGTGGTTCCCAAAAGTCTCCCAATCAGGGAACAAACATGGTGCCAACACACTCGTGTGCTCGGGACTCCCGGGCCCACAAAACGAGTGACTTGCGTGATGTGATTCTTCACAAATGCAAGGAAAGAGAAGAGAGCTTGGTGTACAGAGAGTCCTTTTATGGACATTACTGCACTCAAGTCATCGTCAACTGCTGGTGCAGCAAGGCGGTAGTACCAGAGGACCGGCAGTCCGTCTTCCAACGACTGCAGCGGCCAGGGCCGGTCCTGCAACAAAGCTCAGGAGACGAAGTGCTTCATGTCGCCTCTTGCAATTCTGCTCAGAAGATCCCTACCGGTAAGGCGGGGAAGAAGACAAATGTTTCCAGCCCGACAATCTCTACTAGCGCGGCTAGAAAACTCACGTCCAAGCGACTGTCCACAACCACCACTGGAGGAGTTTTTCAAGGCACCCGCTCTAAGACAATCTTCAACACTTCGAGATTCGTCATCTACATCTCTGGGGGTAGCCGAAGCTGGAGGTAGCACCCCTCCTAACGTGCACAACAATCCGGTGTTCCAAGAAGATGCACCAGGGAAAGCAATTCCCCCCACAGATGCAGTAGATCTGGACGTCCCTGAGGACGTCCACGGGTCCCAAGACGAGGCAGCCTCCTATGCAGGGGGTAGCACTTTCTCTAAGTCCGAACTAGAGGAGAACATTCTTACATACCCCGATGATTTCTCAGTACAAGGGTATGATTCAGAGGGCAAGTCCTCTATAGTTCCTTCTATCTTTCCTCATGTGAGGACGGTGTTCATGACGAACAACGACCAAGATGGTCCCAGCGATCGCCAACGCATCGACACTCTGGAGGCCATACTTCATACCTTGGTCAAGTAAGTGGACGAGATCAAAGTGGCCCTACTGGCTCTGCAAGGAAGGACGCCTGGCCAAACAAGCTTGGGTCCCGCGGTCAATGCAGACTCAAACTCAACTACGCCAAACTCGAGCAACAATCTTCCTACAATGTCGGCTCCCACCACTGCAGACGAGGCCAGGGAGGCAAGACGAGAGGTCCAGGAGCTCCGGGCCACGTTTCACGACCGAAAATCCTCCCAAGACCTCAGGATACGACAACCGTATCGTGCTGCATGGAGAGATGTCTCCTTCCCACCAAGATATAAGCTATTTAACATCAATCCATATGATGGGAAGACATCTGTGAGCTGGTACATTACCTACTTTGAAGTCACGATCGACCATCTGCCTCATGACGATGCCATACTCACGCAGTTGTTCATCAGGGCATTGGAGGGGGTAGCATTTGATTGGTACCACAATCTATTGGACAACTGCATCCATTCCTTCACCGGCTTCAAAAATATGTTCCTTGAAAGGTTCTACGAGGTGGGACAAGATGTGACAATGTCCACCCTCATGGACGTTGTTCAAGGTAAGAAGGAGCTAACTAGGAACTACATTGAGCAGTTTCACCAAACTGCGATAAAATTGCCCTCTGGCAATCCATATTCATCTTTGATTGAAATCTGCCAAAAGAGGCTGCATCCCACAATCAGCCTCTGGATGGGCAAAAGTCAATTCAAGGACTGGAAGACTTTCATCATCAGCACTACTAGTACAGAAGACAAGTTAAAGAAAGCTTGCCAACTGGGATTGCACATCACGGAGGGAAACGACAAAGGCAAACGCCCTAATGCCAACGGAAACAATGGTGGTAATCCCTCCAACAACCGAGACAACAAGGGCAAACAGGCTATGGTGGCCGACACAGCCCCGAAGCCCGAACTGAAGCCGGCAGAGAAGCAGTGGCCGCAGATGACTTAATCCTTCGATGACAGCCATGTCAAGCCCATCCTTGACATGCTCATACAAGGAGACTGGATTCAGCTCCCTCCACCGAGATGTGAGCCTCGGCTCACAGAGATGGAAAGCCCAAAGTACTGCCACTACCACCGCTATGTCCATCATGCTACTCAAGACTGCTTCCAATTAAAACGGTACATCCAGAACCTGATCGACTTTAAGGCTCTGACTATTGACTTCGAGGAGGTAACTGTGGCCGCCAACATGGTGTCTGTCCAATTCGACAGCTTCCCTCCGACGAAGACTCAAGATAGAGTAGTACCCGTTTCTCGAGCAAAAATGGAGGTTGCTAATCTTCCACCTCCCCGAGACCAGGCTACTAGGCTGGTACCCCTCACCACATCACGAGGAGAGGTCATGTGGGTCCACCAGGACTTAGTATCTGAAGTAACCCAGCCAGCATCACCCTCTACTGGTAAGAAGAATAGTGGGAAAGTCAAGTCCTGTCGCACAATCTCGGCTGACATTGAAGAAGCGACAACTGTCGTTACCCGATCCGGTACACAAAATCAACCCCTACTGGGTAACTCGGCTGAAGATCATCAGCCGACTGCTGCTGATGCTCTAGGACCTTCCCAGCCTTCGACGACCGACAAGCCTAGGCCGAAGGAGACTCGCTTTGACAAGCCGCTCCGAAAAAAGGCACCTCATGGGCTGGAGAGACCCTACAACTTTGATATCTTGGCACAATTGGCCAGCACACCTGCCAAGTTGTCATTATACAAGTACTTGAGGCTCTCCAAGGATGTTCGCATCGTCCTGAGTGACGCACTTCAAATTGCTGATGCTTATCTGGCTTAAGTCAAGCTCACAGTAGAGAGCCCGCCAGCAGATGCTCAGGACAGTGCTTGTACCGGCGCAATACCCAATATCGTGTTCACTCTGCAGGACATGCTTATCAAGACCAACTTGCACGATCGCCCCCTGTATTACACTGGATACGACGGCAACGTCAAGGTGGATCGGATGCATATTGATCTTGGCTCTTCGATAAGCATTATTTCGAAGAGCTTGCTTCACCATCTGCGTATTCCTATATATCGGCTGACTCCTACAAGCACCTCCATCAGCGGCTTCAATTCCGGAAGAAGCTATCCCATCGGGAAGATTCGCCTGAAGTGCCAAATCGGCGACCTTCAGCCGAAAGTAACCTGCTATGTCATCGACACAGACACCTACAACATTCTCCTGGGGTGTCCGTGGATACACGATTACGTGATCGTGCCTACCATATTGTACCAGTGCTTCAAGTACGTCGACAAGCATGGCTTCGTCAAAACAGAATTTGCTGACATCGATCCCTTCAAAGGGGTCGAATCCTACTATTCAGATTCCTGCTTGTACGAGAACTCGAAGAGGCACCTGATCAAAGAGAATACTCAAGAGCAGACAGAGGCAATTGCGGGGCCGGAGGAACCATTGAGAATCTATCTCCAACCCCGCAAACCAGGAAAGACGGCACCTCTCACAGCCACTCTGCGAAGAGAAATAACGAGTCTCCCGGTGCTCACTGCACAAAAGGAGCAGATGATAATCCGACTGCCAAGGTCAGGCCAAGCGCCAAGATCCACTACAGAGCCACTGATAATTAGGCTGCCGAGAGCTGGCCAGCAACAAACAGAGGAGCTCAATCCCTCTGTCAAGCCGATGACGATTCATCTTTCCAGAATAAGTCGACAGCCGAGCACTAAGCCGAGGACTGCTAGTGAGCCAACAACTCTCCGTCTCTCACCAAACACTAAGCTGGGGGTCGCTAGTGCACCAACAACTCCACGTTCAGCACCGCCAGTGGAGCCCCTGATGATTAAGCTGCCCAGGTCGTCCTTCCAGTCTTCATTGACACAGGGGGTAGCCGAAGAAGAATTAGAGCTGGCCAAGTATGTGGCTGCTCACACTGATGTTCTGTCTACAGATGATGTAATTCTACCGAAAAAGATACCTTACTTCATCAATAAAGGGTTATCTTTGAATATATCGAGCTTAATAAGCTTTGTATAATATATGCTATAGAAAACAGTATAGGCATCCACCTACACACAGGTGACAAATGTCTACACCGCAAAGCAACTTACTCCCATGGAAGACGCTTGCTCCATAGTCGAGGGAGAGGACCATCGAATCATCTTCGGCCAGAAGAATGACCCACAGCCCTTCAGGATAGAAGAAGTTGATCTCGAACTCGACACCGGGAGACTGCCTCTCTATCTGTATAGCTCCCGATCCAAATACCTCATACAAAAACAGGGTATGATCTGGAGACTATACCTGGCTTGAATTACGGTACCGGTCGGCGATTTCCTTTGCAGTTGCCAGTCCCGGCTAGGAAACTATGAGATTATTACAGTATGACCAGATGTGGGCTAGGTTATGTTACACCTGCAACAACTCCTGAAAGCTCAGATGAGGAATGCGACTGGCATTCGTACTCAACTGGATCGCCAACTTTTGATTCGAATGTCAGCATCGGGGACGTATTCAGGCAAGCTCTGTCTGTCAATATGGCATTTGCTGATGCCTACGAAGTAGACGAAGATGTACCCGAACTTTTCGAGTTAAAACCTTGGGTCCAGCAACTAGATGCACAATGGGAGAAACGCTTCAAACTCTGTGAACCTTCCACTGAAGATGTGGTTATGCAAGTTGACCTCGGCGATGAGTCCTCTCCAAAGCCAATCTTCGTCAGCAAAAGCCTGACAGACGAAGGGTGGAAGACGCTTTTACAACTCGTTAGAGAGTACATTGATGTGTTCGCCTAGAGCTATGAAGACATGCCAGGGCTAAACCCCGAGGTTGCACTTCATAAACTCAACATTCATCCAGACGCAAAGCCTGTCAAGCAACATCAAAGACGTTTCACCCGGACATCATGAATTCTATCGAAGGTGAGGTCAACAAACTGATAGCCAGCGGCTTCATCCGGGAGGAGCAACATCCAGACTGGGTCGCCAACATAGTACCAGTCCTCAAGAAGAATGGAAAGATTCGAATTTGTATCGACTTCCGAAATCTAAACGAAGTATTTCCTAAAGATGAGTTCTCTCTTCCCATCACGGACATCATGATCGACAACACTTGTGGCTTTGAGCGCATGTCATTCATGGATGGCTTCTCAGGATACAACTAAATCAAGATATTTTCTGACGACGAGAAGCATATATCATTCTGAACACCGATTGGCGTGTACTGTTACACCGTCATGCCCTTCGGTTTAAAGAACGCCGACGCTACATACCAACGAGCTATGAGCGTCATTTTCAGAGAGCACCTGCGTAAGACCGTGGAGTGTTACGTCGACGACATAGCTATCAAAAGCCGCTCTAAGGAAGATCATCTGGAGGATCTGAGGACGGTATTCGACATGATGCGAGCGCACAACTTGAAGATGAATCCTACCAAATCCTTCTTAGGCGTATCTAGTAGAGATTTCCTGGATTTTATCATTACTGCCCAAAAAATTCATATAGATCCGGAGAAGAAGAAGGCAATCATGGAGATGGGTCCCCCGAGAAATCTCCGTGAACTCTGAGGCCTTCAAGGGAGGCTATCTTACATCAGGAGATTCATCTCTAACCTCTCTGGGCGATGTCAACCATTCACCCTCCTCATGAAGAAGGGCGTCTCATTCGTATGGGACGAAGAGTGCCGATGTGCGTTCGATAATATCAAAGAATATCTGTCAAATCCTCCAGTTATGGTGGCCCCGGTTGGTGGAAAGTCGTTCTTGCTTTATGTACGAGTGATGGAGCATTCCCTCGGTGCTCTACTAGCATAAAATAATGATGCGGGGCATGAACAAGCTATCTACTACCTCAGTCGAATGATGATTGGGCCTGAGCATAGATAAACCGCCATGGAAAAGGAATATCTTGCTCTGGTATTTGCTATCCAAAAGACGCGACATATGTTACAGGACAAACCATTCATGTCATATCTCGAGTTAACCCCCTCAGGGTTCTCATGACCAAGCCGGGTGCACTCAGCTCTCGCCTTGCTACCTGGGCGATATTATTGTCTCCCTACGACATGGTCTTCGTTCCGCAAAAGGCTGTTAAAGGTCAAGCTCTGGCAGAGTTTTTAGCATCCCATCCAAGTTCGGAGTTAACTAGAATTTATGAAGAGATTCGAGACGAGGTCGCCAATTCAAACATGGCTTCCGATGATTCCGTCTGGCGAATGTTCTTCGACGGTGCTTCGTGAACCGGGCCCAAGGGCAATGTTGTTGTTGGAGTTGGAGTGGTACTGATTTCTCCCTCTAGCTTGGTGATCAACGGGGCATATTCCCTTACAGAACCCTGTTCGAACAACGTGGCCGAGTACAACGCCTTGGTTATTGGCCTCCGACTTACAAAAGAATTGGGGGTAGAGTACCTAGAGGCATATGGCGATTCACAGTTAATCGTCAATCAGATCCGGGGTTCATATGAAGTTCGTCATGAAGACATGATCCCCTATCATCAGGTAGCGATCGCTATCATTACGTCTCTGAAAGGGTTCTTCATAGAACATTTTCCGAGACTCCGGAACATTGAAGCCGACGCCTTAGCAGGACTGGCCGCTTCCCTGGCGGTCCCAAAATATACTCATCATTTGGTGGACGTAATAGGCCATGAGTTGGTCTGCCCCAAGAATACCGTCCAATTTGTTGAGTCATTCTGCCATGACAGTCGACGAGACACAAGACTGGAGGTTTCCATTTATTGACTTCGCAGTCTATGGCATCTTGCCGGAGAACCCGAAAGAAGCCACCTCTATCAGAAGACGTTCTTTCAGATTTTTCTACGATACAGAAACAAAGATGTTGTATCGACGGTCATACGATGGATTACTGCTTCGGTGTCTATCCAATATAGAAGCCAAAGAAGTTGTACGTGAAGCACATGACGGCATCTGCGGGGCCCATCAGCCGGCCCGAAATTGCAAGATCGCCTTCGCCGGATGGGTTACTACTGGCCTACGATGGTGGCAGATGCGATAGACTATGTATGAAAATGCAAAGCCTGTCTGGTCCACACAGATTTCATACACCAACCATCTGAATTCCTATACCCAACGGTGGCATCCTGGCCATTTGAGGCATGGGGAATGGATATCATTGGTCCAATCACTCCACCTTCGTTCAGAGGACACCGCTTCATACTGGCGATTACGGATTACTTCTCCAAGTGGGCGGAAGCTATCCCGCTTACAGAAGTAAAGACATCAAATGTGATCAGCTTCCTCAAGCATCAGGTCATCTATCGCTTCAGACTGCCTTGAAGGATCATCCACGACAACGGTCCGTAGTTTACAAGCCACGCCTTCTATCGATTTTGCGGCAAGCATCAGATCCAGAATGTTGCTTCAACACCATACAACCCGGCGGCGAATGGGTTGGCAGAAGCATTCAACAAAACTATAATCAAGCTGCTCAAGAAGTTCGTGTCTTCCAACAAACGCGACTGGAACAAAAAGCTTGGTGAATGCTTATTGGCGTACAGTACTACAGTCTGGACGGCCATCGGTAACACACCATTCTCTCTGGTGTATGGGAGTGAGGCAGTTCTCCCACTGGAGACTCAAATCCCCTCGCTCCGTGTCGCCCTCACCTATCGATTAACGACGGATGATAATTACCATCGCCGGCTACAAGAGTTGGAGGCCTTAGATGAGAAGCGCCTGTTAGCTCAACAACGAATCGAGCTGTATCAAGCTCACGTCTCGGGAGCTTTGAACAAGATGGTTAAACTCAGAACATTCCAAGTGGGCGATCTCGTTCTGGCAGTTCGGAGGTCGATGGTTATGACTCACAAAACCGTCAGCAAATTCCAACCAAAATAGGAAGGCCCATTTGTCATCGAGACTGTATTCTCCAATGGTGCTTACCACCTCGCAAAACAAAATAGAGACTTGCTCATGTTGTCCGTCAACGGCAAGTTCCTGAAGAAGTATTATGTCTAAACGACATCGTCTGAATCAACTAGACTGTTAAGTTATGTGCCCCCAGGCACCACTGAACTTACACTCTGGTCATTCCAAATGAATCCATATCTCCTCTTCTAGGTAGTAAGTCATGTTTGATTATACCTCTAAACTTTCTTCCTAAAAGAGCATCTTTCTCATGATCTATCGCCTGCACTTTCAGTGCATAAAAAGGGTAACAGATCCACAAATTTCTTGAGACAACCACGTCTACGTCACCTCTGAGTTGTTTCACTTCTATCAAAAACAAATCACCCCTCACGTAGAACTTCCACGTCCATATTACCTCTGAGTTATTTTATGTACCCTTCATGGTGTCCACTCCTGCCACGTCCTTATTACCTCTGAGTAGGAAGACTCCATCGAAGAAACCCTCATATTTACCACGTCCTCATTACCTTTGAGTAAGTATGTTGGTTTTCTCTCGACTTATTATCCGTACCCAAAACCAGGATACGCCAAGGATAATAGGCCCACAAATATCCGCAGTTGACCACAAATGTCCACAGTTGACCACAAATGTCCACAGTTGACCACAAAATGTCCGCAGTTGACCACAAATACTGTACTAAGTTTTCTAGTACACGCACCCCTTTTCCTACAATCTCATGCCTCTGGAACCCAGCTGTTCCACGGCATTCTTTCGCTCGATACCAAGAACTTCCATATCCACCTTACCGTGGAGTTGTTATAGATATCCCTATTAAACTTATTATCCGTACCTAAAACCAAGGTATGCCAAGGGTAATAGGTCCACAGAAAAGCCCCCATTGGGGCAAATACATAAATGCAGTACAAGCACGACAGATAAAGGATGATGTAAGCAAAGTCATTTATTCAAATCAAATCAAAAGTACTACATTCTTTGGGACCACGTCTTTGCCAAAAAAGATGAAGAAACATAAAGAGAAAAAAGAAAAGAAAAAGCCAACTATGGTTCGACGATACATAACTCTCTGAGACGGTCCCTCAGTACGGCCGTCGACCGCTCAAACCGCCGCTTGGCTCGGCGTTCGGCCTCCTCAGTCAACCGCTCTGCATCATCTAGATGTGCGTGAGCCTGCCAGCCATCTTCAAGCTTCTTGAGAGCACGTTCCAAGACAGCAGAAGCACGGGTGACTTTGTCGGCCTCCTGAACAATTAGCTTCTTACCCATACGGGAGGCCTCCAGCTCAGATTCTAAGAAGGCCAATTTCCTCTGGAGCTCGAGGATCTGCTCCTTCGTGTCCATTATCCCACGAGATGCTGCCACCTCCCGAGCAATACAATCCTCTCCCTGGCGGCTCAGCTGATCATACTGTAGAGACAGATCGTGGAGGTCCTTCATTATAGTCGACTTGGACGCATCTTGTGTGGCCCTTACCTTCTCTATAAGAGTTATGAGGAAGACACGCTCCTGATCTACCATCAAGGACAGGTCGACTTATCGCAGTACTTGAAACTGGGCCACAAGATGATCTGTCTCTAGCAATTTGGGCTCCAGTAACTCAACCATCCCTGCCCCACCGGGGAGGGTTCTAAGGATTTCAATCTGGCCCCGGACACATTGACGGGCCAAGGCAAAAGAGGTCCCCCTCTCCACCGCAGCCTTAACTCTTCGCCTCAGGTGACGATAAAAACTATCAACTACATCATTTGACGATTCATCCAGAACTTTCGAAGAAGATGGCATCAAAGGAAGGGTAGTTGACAGGGTCGAAGAAGATGCACCGGAACTTGCTACCTGCCACAAGGGAAACAAGCTCCGAGCGAAAGGACGCTTGAATAGCGGCCAATTCCTCCTCCGCATCCTGGAGGATCTGGAGACTCGACAAGGCAAAAAGGTCGACCTTCGGAGCTACATAAACATAGGAGGGTGGAGGGACCATTTCTTTCTGCCTCGGCCGTTCTGTCGCCTGCTCTCCCGAACTCGATTCAGTAGGAGGCCCCTCAATGTAAGCTGGAGGGGGAGGAGGCATGCTCTCCTCCACCAGATCCCTTCTGGCCAACTCTCCTCTGATAAAATCCGTCATTGGCAGTAAAGGAGCAGGACCTGTATGTCCAGAGCGACGATCAATCAGCTTAACCCGAAGGATGTGATGATAGAGCAAATAAACCTCCTCACTAGTCAAGACTTGGCTTATCTTACCAGGGACAAGTTGCTGAGATTGAGGTTCGCTCACAGCCGCCGTAGTCTCTTCACCAGCAACTTTCGAGCCAAATACAGATGGTTCCGTTGTCCCAGCCTCCCCGGAAGGAGATACGACTGGATCAACGTCACCAAGTTGAAGTTCAGCAGTCTCAGGGATGGGTTCAACAGAGCCCACGTCATTCTGGATTGGGACATCGACAATTGGAGGAACCTCAGCCGTCGCTGGGAAAATCCTGGCAGCAATAATCCCGGCACTCATATCTCTAACTAGAGTAGTTAGGGCCGGGTCGACTTCAGAGGCAGCAGCTGACTCTGGAAAATCCCTTTCTCCTGACGCCTACAGAGCAAAGAAAAATGATTAGGTCATAGTTCAGAAAAAAAGAGCTAAAGAAGAAGATGGTTGTCATTCAATTCACCTCTGAGACGGCATCATCCTCGCCTCTCTCCTTGATGAGAAGCCCGCGAGGCTTAAATGCAGCCCGTTTCATAGAGTAAGTTCTGCCGCCAATGGCGGGCTCACACCTGCTTCGCTTGCACGAAGGACCAGGTACAACAGGCGGCTGATCCGCCACCACATTTTCTGCGGGAGGAAAAGAGTTGTCGGGGTCATGCTCGTCGTCCTCTTCGTCCGCGTTGGCAGACTCCGAGTCCGACGCAACAACTGTGTTCTTCCTCTTCTTCCTCGCCTTAGACCCTTTGGGCTTTTCCTTCAAGCCAGTACCAACAATGAAGCTGGTACTCGGGTCAAAACCAACATGAGGCTTGTTCGCCATGACATGGTTTAGAGCCGCCAAATACAAGATCTCCCCAGATTCTCCAGTATCAGGAACTGAGAAGCTGGTAAGGGTATGAACCGTGTTGTAATAGTGCCAGGCTCTGATACCATCAAGGACGCTACCTTCAAAACCCAGGCAAGAGCTGCGACTGTCCAAAAATAGCTAGCTATACCAAAACTGTCGGACGAAGCTACTGGGCAAGTAAGGCTCCAAGTAGACAGTATTGAGGTTACGGTATACCAGGTGGAAAGGACAAATGTTGTGCAGCCAAAGGAGCATCTTGCCGGATAAGAAATGGGGAGGCCCAGTACCATCAAGATGTACGGCCCTGTAAACCCCCATAATTTATATTTGATTTTTATAATTTAATTTAATTTTTGTTACGTATTTCATTAGTTATGGATTATATGCTACTAGTTTATTAGTATAATTAATGTATGTGTGTATATATATATATTATTATATGTATGCATGTTCGTATTTCCATTAAATAAGGAATATGATAAAATCTAGGATTTTTAGGAATTTATTGTGAATTTTTTTGAGAATTTTTTGGTAGCTTAAAAGATATAAATATATATAGATATATAGATATATATATATATATATATATATATATATATATTTATATATATAAGTATATATAAATGGATTAGTAAAAAAAAGAAAAAACAGAAAAATAGGGAGCAGGTGGGGCCCGGCCCATACCCTAAGCAAAGGGGCGGGCCAGGCCGGTTGTTGTCAGCATAATGAGGCATATAGTTAACATATAGGGAAAGAAAAAAAATTGCAAAGGGGGGTGGGTACTGTTCCTGTGAACAGTACCCGCCCCCACCCGATACTGAGCAGAGCACAGAGAGGAATTCGAAAGGAGTCGAATTCAAACTCCTTCGTTCCTACATCTTTTTATTTCAAATTTTTTTACTAAATCCTAACTAAGATTCTCTCCTATCCTAAGCGACCAAAACCAAACCTAATCCTAGCTCCATACGGATTTTAATCCGATTAGAAATAGGAAAATCTGGATATCCTATAAAAGTTTGGGAAATAGGGTTCTTCGAAGAAATCATCCGTCGAACTTCGTTTCGAGCCCGAACATCGATTCCAGAGACTCCCCCACACCCCCGCGCGCACCGTCGACGGCCTGTCCGACGTCGTCGACGACTGGATCGCCGAATAACCGTGCCTAGCCGAGAAGAAATAGGGGATACTCTGTTTAATTCAGAGCTCAGGTACCCACTTTTCAATTTGATTTTCCTTGTTAGTGTTTGACGAAAAGTCGATTTATCAACTTCTGTACATAGACAACATAACCCTCTCGAAATCCTTTCTGGTAAAATCGAAGAAGACCCTATGTAGGGCTCGAAAATGAGAACCAAAATTCCCGAGAAAACTGTTGGTATAGGACAGTTGTAGTAATCCCAAACACCTAACTTGGAAGCCATATGCTGAGCCAAATACTTAGAATTTTTGAAACCCAATTTAAAATAGTTTTAGATAACATGTAGGAGATTACAAACCACCTTGTAGAACCTGATTTCATAAAGTATGTGCAAAAATATTCGACTTCAAAGTTCAAGAAAAACAGGTTTTCAAAATACTAAAAAATTTTAGAACTTCCCTGATACGACGTGCACCCCGACAAACCGGGCGACGTGGTCATATGCAATACGCATCGAAAGGTGCGTATGGACGTTATCGACGTGTGGGAACTGACGGAACTCAGTTTTGTCGTGCGTGCGCGACGAAATCAACGCGTATCCGTCGAGATACCCCCGTATCGACGTTTTGCAAACTTGCCCATAACTTCGTATAAAATCGTCGAATCGAGACGAAACTTGCGCGAACAGGTCCGGATCGAAATTTTGGTCCTGCATGCAAAGTTTGGTTCGATTCTGAGAAGGCCGAATCGGAACCCATTTTTGGCGGGCCCGTGACCCACTCAAACGGGCGATTTTGTACACGGCTCCTCGGAATCCAAAACTGGACACACCGTTGAGTTTCTCTACTCAAATTGAATTCGTAGACATGTAGTTTGATGACTTTAGAGACCATGGACTTGGGCACGCATTTTGGTGTAAAGCGAGTCCAACGGCGGACATCGTTTTGACTCGAAATTATGATTTTTCCCCTGTTCCAGAATTTAACTTTTGGACAGGCATTTTCTAGGTATATCTTCTTCACCGAGATTATTTTTGATGTTTGTTTCAATGTTTGGAGTCATCTATGATTTGTGAGTTTTGGTGCTGAGACTTGCTACTCTTGGAATTGCCCTTCTCGCACCGCAGGCAAGATACCTTGCCACCTTACTCTGTGATTATTATATTCTTACTTTCAGTTGTTATTTTCAGCATTTCTTAATTTTTGATATTTAAAACTGTGCGTCCAAGTCACACTTGGGTGCAAGCGACTCTATCGATCGTTTTCTTGCTTTATTTATTTTTCTTGCATTGACTTAGTCTAATGACCACCCATTGATATTGAGATATTGGTATATCTTATGCGGCCTTGACACTTATTTTACCACGTATTATGAGTCACATATAGGACACGTATCCGTGTAGTCGGCTGGCCACCGATACGTATGGAGCGTGCGACGGATAGGAGTAACTGCCAATAGAATTGCATGCTAGAAGACTTGGCAGTTACTAGAGGTTCATGAGTCATGGATGTGACCCTACTAGGCATTGGGTGGGGAGAACAGTGTCCTTAACGTATGGGTCCTTATGCACTTTCCTATTACTGATACTACTGGCCTCTGACATTCGAGGAATGTTATGCTTTGAGGTCCCTGGTATCCTGATGGGGCCATACCTGAGTTACTGCTACTGAGCCAGATACCCATGCGTTGAAGGTCTGTTCTTAACTGCATTTTCACTTTAGAACTGGTAGGAACCCTATTGCATGATCCCTTTTCTTTCTATTATATTATCACAGTTTATATGGCATGGTGTTTTCTTGTATCTTGATATGTCCCATGAGGACCAGGTTATATTTCCAGGATTAGACGACTTTCCACAGGAGTACGGAGCGGCTCTAGATCTATCTTACATCGATGACGAGACAGTCACTACTGATTTGTAGTTTATTCTATATTTGAGATATTAGTGGATATTATTTTATATCTCATTTCTTTCTATTTTGCGGAGGTTGGACTCCGATCTTGTGAGACTATTTTTCATAGCTGTTTGGAGTGAGTATGTTCACCCGGCTATCTTTTGATACTCTTATTTATTTATTTTGACTCTATTATCTTCTGTGTTGAGCTGTGATGAGATTAAATATATTATTCTGGCCTGTAATTATTTTATTTACAGCTTATGTGCATATATAAGAATTCTATATATTGGAGTATTCTTCGTATATGTGTAGCTGGCATGTTCACGTACTTGGTCCTACGTATTTCGGGATTGGGGCGTTACATGTTTTTGTGGTGGCCCATGCAGGTCAACGTTAATATTGTTGGGTTACATGACTGTGCCCAACTAGCCTGCATATAGGAATAGGAATATCTCATCCAGAACTACTACTATCTCTTGACTTCCAATCTTTTTGAAATATCCTTGATTATTGATTTATCCTATATCTAATCTTTCCTAATTTTAACTTATCTTCCTCGTGCCAACAGTATGAACCTACGAAGCGGACGCACTTCTGCCTTGGCCCTCACATCTGGTGAGGAGGCTACTTCGGAGGGACAGAATCCTCCCATGACTCCAGCGACACCCTACCAGCCAGGACTGTCGCAGCCTACTACGACACCGACGACGGAGTACCCAGAGGTCACTGCACCCCCAGGCAGCCAGGCTGGACAGACTACTACCATGCCACCGGGAGGGAATGTACCACTGCCTCCCCCACCACCATTCCCTCAGCAGTTTCCCCCACAGTCGGGACCTCAGATGCCTCCACCACCGACTGATGGGAGCCCTACTACTAAGTTTATGTATGCCATGATGCAGGCTCAGTGGCAGCAGACTGAGCTGATGAGACAGACGATGATGGCAGCCATGGCTAGACCTCCACCACCACCTCCAGTACCAGTACCAGCACCGGCTCTGCATCCCTATGAAGGCTCTATCAAGAATTTCATAGATATGAACCCCAAGGCCTTTAGAGGAACAGAGAAGCCATTAGAGGTGTCACAGTGGCTTATTAGTACCGAGAAGCTACTGAAGGCATCCCAGTTGCCAGCTCGAGATTGGATGACAGCAGTAGACCTACTGTTAGAAGATAATGCTCACCATTGGTGGAAGGCAGAAGAGAGACGATTAGGCACTGGGATCACCTGGAAACAGTTCTATGATGCATTTTACGAGAGGTTCTTCCCTATACATGTTCGAGATGGTCTCTATGACCAGTTCCTTCATCTGAAGCAAGGGAATATGACAGTTGATGAGTATGACTCAGAGTTCAACCGCCTGAGTCGATTGGTACGGGATTGATTCTGACTGAGTTAGAGAAGGCGAGGAGATTTCACCAGGGGCTGGCACCAGAGCTCAAGTCTTATACGACTACTCAGTCTCGAGTCTCCCATTCAGCTTTCTTGGAAGAAGCTCGTGCTCAGGAGATTCTTCGCAAGGAACAGCAACAGACATCGAGGCACCATACCCCAGCAGTTACACCAGCCCGAGCTACTCAGAGTGGACCTATTAGGAGGGCCACCGGACAGTTTCAGCAGAGGCCTACACCTTATCAGAAGCCTACCTGCAACTTTTGTGGGAAGCAGGGACACGTCTTGGAGGACTGTCGAATCCGACTTGGATCATGCTTGAGATGCGGGTCATGACAGCACAAAGTGAAAGATTGTCCGGAACAGCAGTCCTTAGCCCCAACACTTCAAGCACCTCAGCCAGCGGTAGGAGCACCTCGCCCGCCATTACCACCTCAGTCAGCACAGTTCGAGAGGGCCAGTGCTCAGGGCCCCGGACAAAATCATGGGAAGGTATTCTTAATGGCTGTTGAGGATATAGAGACAAAGGCAGAGGTTATAGCAGGTATGGTTTTAGTTGCATCTTTTTCTGCTATTATATTATTTGATACTGGAGCCACTCATTCACTCATAGCCACTAGTTTTGCCACTTGACACAGCATTCCCATCACACCCTTAGCTAAGAATGTTAAAATACTCACTAGAGGAGGAGTTGTACCTGTCAGTGGTGTTTGTAGACTTTGTCCTGTAGTAATAAGTGGCAGGAAGATGATGGCACGGCTTCTTGTATTCCTTATACCGACATTTGATGTGGTTCTTAGAATGGACTGGTTGAGCCAGCATTTCGCTCTCATAGACTGCCATAGGTGTAACACCCAGTTTTCTAAAATTAGGGTATTTTTGAAAATTTATTATTTTTATTATTTATTAATGGTATTCTAGTCATGATATGATTTTTGGTGATTTTTAGTTAATTAAAACTATTTTCTAAGTCACGACTTATGACTTTGTGATTTTACTAGTATAACCCTAGTGTAAACTCTAGAGATTTCATAACCTAGAGACTACCATGACCATGTAAGCCTAAGCAAGTGATTAGGATACCAATTTAGCACTTTTTAGCCTAAAGGATATTTTGGTAATTTTTTAGGATTTATTTGGAATTATTTGGATTTATGTAATTTATTATTATTTAATTAGTTGATTTGTGTCATGTTAGCTCCTAACCTAGTTTAGCACTAATCCAGAGGTTAGCCACTAACCTAGAAGACTAATGTTAGATGTTAACTTTATTTCAGAAATATCTAGGTTTGATAAATATCTAGATATCTTACTTTTTAGATATTTTAGAACCTAAATATATATTCCCTTAATCAAAGCCTTAGGGGCTAAGTTAGCAAGGTGGAGGGGACCCTAAATATCTACCCCCTACCCCCCCATGGCAGCCAACCCATGCCCCCATCCTATATGCACACCCCCCTTTCATTCAAGCCTCTTTTTATTCACAAAAATTAAGTTTTTCCTACAACTTCAACCCTTCACCATTTAACCATTTCAACACCAAATTGGGTCTAATATTTTGCAATGGACTCCCCTACACTAGAGGATACTAGTTATGGCTTGCTAGCAAGGATTTGTGGAGATTTGGACATTGGGAGTTGAAGGGGGTTTTCATTCAAATAGGCATATTATTGAGGATTTTGTATTCATAGGTAACATGCCCTAAAACCCATTAATATTGTGTTTTCTCTTCATAGTTGCATGCATCTAGGTACCATGGAACTGTAGGTCAAGTTTGGTAGGAAATAGATTTGGTTTGGTGTCCGTATCGGACACGTGTCAGTATTCTAATTACAGTATTTGGTGAAATGCCACTTAGGAATAAAAGTTGTTGTTTTCCAAAACAAAATATATTTTTGGGTAGCCCTAGACATGTAGGACACAACCCTAGTTGACTGAGCACACTTCGAGTTGTGTCCGTGTCTAAAATAGGACACAAACACATTAATAACACCACACTGTGCACACTGTAAAAACCCTACTGTTTGATACTTCGTGTCGTGTCCACACGAGTCATGGACACGATACAGAAACCTAGACACGAACCTAACCACCCCACTTACCCACTGACACGAGCACAAGGCTCTACGTGCCACGTATGGAGCACACGACACTTCGACACGCGTGCACAAGACTGTGCACGCTGTCCTGCTACCCGACACTAATTGCGGACACTGTAGGACACGTGGACACGTGCCACTTGGCACAGAGGAGGGGGCAGCCTCTGACAAGCCCCCCCTCGAGTTTGAGACGCTCTCGTGTCCTATTGAGGACCCGAGGACACGTGCACTGGTCGTACACTGAAAGTGCACACGCACGCGGGGTCCAACTTCGCGCGTATCGTGTCGCGCGGACACGACACTTGGGCACCTCGTGGTGACACGAGTGTGTAGCCCATCATGTGGCGAACACATGGACACGAGTACGAGACGTGTCGTGTCCTGTGTCGCGAACATGAGGCACTTGTATCGCTGCACGATGCTGCGCATAGCAGCGTGTATCTGTCGAGTTTCCTCGACTGATACGGTGTTCGTACCGTGTCCTGGAGTGACGTGGACACGGGGCAGGCACTTGGACACGTGCACAACCCCTAGGTGAACCTTCGTGCATGAGCACGAGACACGTGAGTGTGTGTGTCGTGTCCTAGAGTGAGTTGCACACGTGCACGACACTGTATATATGTGTGTGTATCAGTGTTTATCCGATTGGGTTTCCAGTGAATTGGACACGTCGTGTCGTGTCTAGTATAGAAGCATGGAAAATATTAGAATAAAGGCATAAATGGCCCATGCGGTTTTTGGTAGCAAGTCTATGCGGCTCATACTGGAGTTGTCCTATGCGGCCCAAAAGAAGACCCTCAGACTCATGCGGCTCGGGGATGAATGCGGTTCAGCAAGAATATGCGGCTCAATTGACGACACGTGTGACCCCCCCCACAGTTGGCCACTGGAGTAATGGTCTCATTTAATGCTCTGACACGACTCGACGGCTGTCTCTGACATAAAGTATCATAGTGGCTCTACCATAATGACAGACTCTTCGGGAAAAGAAGAAAATTTCTGACCCGATCTGACAAAAATGCTAGATTGCCACGTGGCAAAAGTCTCATGCGGCTCGGATAGAGAACAGCTTCATGCGGCTCATTGAGGAATCATTCTAATATGATTAACAAAAATCCGCCATATGCGGTCCACCCATAGCCCGGTCTATGTGGCTCAACACCACGCTAATTCATGCGGCCCACAGAAACTATGCATATGCGGCTCATGGAGAGATCGTCCCCTGCGGCTCGCAAAGATTATGCATATGCGGCTCATGGAAAGTTCGTCCCCTGCGGCTCGATGAGGCATTGACTCATGCGGCTCACGAGGAGTATCCCCCTGCGGTTCAAGTGTTGGTCACCCTATGCGGCCCTGGCAGGATCTTCAATTAAAAAACGTGGCACTGAAGATGCAACAGAATCCCAACGAGAATATCTGACATCATCATCATAATTGCCGAGATCAGGGCATATCATTCATCATCAAGCCAATAGGACACGTGGCGAGCAATCAAATATTGGCATAATCAATCACAAAGATTTAAAGCAGTCAGCATTAACTGCTCATAAGATTTGGTGCTATCCGCATTAGTGGCCGAGATTCATTATGATCAAGATCAAGGGCCCAGATAGAATGAAGGAGCGCCGACATTCCAAACAGATAATCATCAGCAAACCCTAATGATCCCACCCCACTCTTATAAATAGCCAGTATCATTCTCATGAAAAAAAGGTCGGCAACAAAAGAATAAAAAAAAAAGAGAAGAAGAGAGAGATATACAGAGAGAGCTCCCCTTTTTTCTTGATATTCACAGAGAGAGAGAAGCCAGGAGAGCAACCCGAGGAGAGTAAGGAGAGCCTTTCTTCGTCAACGCCGAGCAGATCTTCCCCGAGCCAAGGCTGCATACCGATCGTCCAAGGAGTAAGGCAGAGCGGCCGTCGCTTTCCCGAGCCTCTATCGTCACCCCCCAGAATCAAAAATAAACAATCGTACTTAGTCTGCTGTGCCTAGGTTTTCGTCCCTAGGCTTTCTTTGTACGAGCGAGTTTGTATTGTGAGTCTAAGTTCAGTCCTCCGATAATTGTTCTGTTCTTTTACAATCAATGGCAAACACGATGGCGACTCTGCTGGAGAATAACTTCTCCACGGCTGAGGAGTTGGTGACGCAATCGGATGCAGCCAAACTTGGCTCCACACAACAGAAGATGGTCGTCCGCTTCGACCAATAGGCGTTCGAAGAGATGCTCTCTGAAGGCAGCACTGGCCCAGTCCAGAAACGTACCCGCACCACGAAGGCTCGCAAAGAGTGGAGGCCAAAGTCATTTGCTCCTCCCCAAGCCCTCGATGGGATACCCTCGGTCGCTCAAGACGGCGAGAAAGATTCTCCTGCGGCCCCACTTCAGATCGCAGACACCTCTGCTGTCCCCAAGTCCGGCAGAAGAAAATACTATGATGCTGGACTTGCAGGGGCAAAGAGGGTCTCTGCTCAACCTGAACCGCAGAGGGGTATTAGCCGCAGAAAGAAAATCCATGCGGCCACAACCGTCAACCACATGAAGAAAACTCATGCGGCCACTTCTGTCAGCCGCATAACTTATGCAGCTACAGTTCCCAACCGCATGGATGAGATTCATGCGGCTAGTAAAGTCAACCGCTTGCAGAAAACCCATGTGGCCACAGATGCCAACCGCATGCGGACAGCCTGCACGGCCGTGACTCCTAACCGCATAAGAACTCGTCCAACAACCGAAGACAGTCGCATGCAGATAGCCTGCATGGCACCCAACGCTAGCCGCATAGCGTCTCTACCACGCTTCTCTCGATGAGTTTTCGACCGACTCTCATGCGGTCCTAACTCTGATCACTTTCTGAATGAAAATCCAGACTCTGTGATACCTAATGTGGACTCTTCCCATTACGCACCCACAAGTGCTAAAAAGAAAAAGTCTAGGGCAGCGCGGGCTCATCAAGTCCAGACAGCTGCCCCAACCTCTGACTATCGGGACGTCCCGTTGAGTATCACGTGGGCCTCTGACGGGAAGTTGTATAAAACCACTCGAGTCCAGCCCCCGGCGGCAAACGGACAAAGTGGTTCCTCTGACCTGCGTGAAGCTATCCTCCACAAACGCAAGAAAAGAGAAGGAGCCTCAGCGTGCAGAGAGCCCTCACAGGGACGTCACTGCACCCAGATTATCGTCAACTGCTGTTGCAACAACACGACAGTAACGGAAGACCGGCCATCCGTCTTCCAAAGATTACAACATCCGAGCTCGGAAGACGAGGCACCTCCCGTTGCCTCCTGCAATTCCGTACGGAAAGTCCCCGTGGAGGGGAGAGGGAAGAAGACAAGCATCTCCAGTCCAAAGATATCAGCCACTACAGCTAAGAAATTGTCGGCTAAACGGTTGCCATCCACTGGAGTATACCAACACACCCGTTCGAAGACAAAATCTGCTGCAACAGGAGGCTCATCGTCCCCGACCCTGGGGGTCGTAGGAGCTGGGGGTAGTACTCCTCCGAACATCCACAATAATCTAATGTTTCAAGGAGACGAACCCCGAGAAATAACCCTCCCATCGGGTACAACAGATGCTGATGTCCCCGAGGACATCCATGATTCTCTAGACGAAGTAAGCTCCGAAGCTGGGGATAGTGTTCCTTTCGAGTCCGAACCTGAAGAGAACATCCCCACATATCCAGATGATTTCTCGACGCATGGGTACGACTCGGAGGGTACATCCTCCACCACTCCCTCCGTCACTCCTCATGTGAAGACGGTATTCATGACAGACAACAATCAAGGCGGTTCCAGCGATCGCCAGCGCATCGACACGTTGGAGGCCATATTGCATGCCTTGGTCAAGTCTGTAGACGAGATCAAAGTGGCACTTCCTACTCTGCAGGGAGTGACACCTGGCCAGACAAGCACGTGTCCCGCGAACAACATAGATTCAAATTCAGCGGCACCAAACCCGGGCAATAATGCTCCCGAGATAACGGCCCCTACCGCGACAGATGAGGCCCGAGAAGTAAGGAGAGATGTTCAGGAGCTTCGAGCGATGTTCCACGCCCGAGAAAATTCTCAAGACCTCAGAATACGGCAACCATACCCAGCTGAATGGAGGGATGTGCCCTTTCCCCCAAAATATAAGTCGTTCAATATCAACCCATATGATGGTAAGACTTCAGCAAGCCGGTACATCACTTTCTTTGAGGTCACTACCGACTATCTGCCCCATGATGACGCCATCCTCACACGGTTATTCATTGGGGCACTGGAAGGAGTCGCCTTCGATTGGTACCGCAACCTGCCAGATAATTGCATCCACTCCTTCGCTGGCTTCAAGCGCTTGTTCTTGGAGAGGTTCTATGAGGTAGGGCAGGACGTCACGATGTCTACCCTCATGGACGTCGTCCAAGGAGAGAAAGAGCTGACAAAGAATTATATTGAGCGGTTTTGTCAAACCGCAATGAAGTTACCATCTGGCAACCCGGACTCTTCCTTGATTGAAATTTGCCAAAAGAGACTACTCCCAACAATTAGTCTCTGGATGGGCGAAAGTCAATTCAAGGACTGGAAGGCCTTTATCATCAGCGCTACAAGTGCAGAGGAACGATTGAAGAAAGCTCGCCAACTGGGGTTGCATATCTCAGAGGGAGAGAACAAGGGGAAGCGTCCCAACGCCAGCAACGACAATGGGGGTAGCCCCTCCAACAACCGGGACAACAAAGACAAGCAGGCCATGGTGACCGATACAGCCCAGAAGCTCGAGCCACAGCCAGCAGACAAACAATGGCCTCAAATCACTTATTCTTTCGAAGACGGCCACGTCAAGCCTATCTTGGACATGCTTATACAAGGAGATAGAATTCAGCTTCCTCCACCAAGGCAGGAACCTCGGCCTGCTGATTTGGAAAATCCGAAGTTCTGCCATTACCACCGCTACGTCCACCAAGCTACACACGACTGCTACCAACTGAAACGGTATATCCAGAACCTCATCGATTCGAACGCTCTGGCTATCGACTTCGAGGAGGTAACCATAGCAGCCAACATGGTGTCCGTACAATTCGGTAATTTTCCTCCAACAGAGACTCAAGACGGTGTCATACCTATCCCTCTGGCAACGATGGAAATCACTAATCTTTCGCCTACCCGTGATCAAACTCCCAGCCTAGTACCCCTCACCACATCACGAGGGGAAATCATGTGGGTCCATCCGGACCTAGTCCACGAGGTGACTCAGCCCACTTTACCTTCTAAAAAGAAAAGTGGAAAGGTCAGATCATGCCGTACCGCCTCGGCAGAGGAGGAGGAAGTCTCAGCCGTCACTACTCGATCTGGAGCACAAGCCCAACCAGTGGCCGAGAATCCGACTAATGATCAGCAACCCACAAACGCTGATACCCCGGGACCGGCTCAGCCTTCGACGACCGACAAGCCTAGGCCGAAGGAGACTCGCTTCGACAAATCCCTCCGAAAGGAGGCACCTCAGGGGCTGGAGAGGCCCTACAACTTCGACATCTTGGCACAATTGGCTAATACACCGGCCAAATTGTCCTTATATGAACTCCTGAGGCTCTCGAAGGATGTCCGCACGGCTCTAAGTGAGGCGCTCCAAAATGCCGATGCATACTTGGCTCAGGTCAACCTCACGGGAGATAATCAGCCTATAGATCTCCAAGATAGTGCGTGTACAGGTGCAATGCCCAATATCGTCTTCTCTCCGTAGGATATGCTCATCAAAACTAACCTGCACGATCGCCCATTGTACTACACTGGATACATCGGCGACGTAAAGGTCGACCGAATGCACATTGATCCTGGGTCCTCCATAAGCATCATTCCGAAGGGTCTGCTACATCATCTTCGCATTCCAATGCATCGCCTGACGCCTACAAGCACCGCCATTAGCGGTTTTAATTCGGGCAGGAGCTACCCAATAGGGAAGATTCGCATGAAATGTCAGATTGGCGATCTCCAATCAGAAGTCACCTGCTACGTCATAGATGCCGACACTTCTTACAATATCCTTCTGGGGCGGCCTTGGATACACGATTACATGATCGTGCCTTCCACGCTACACCAGTGCTTCAAATATGTCGATAAGTACGGCTTCGTGAGGACAGAGTTTGCTGATGTCGATCCCTTTAAAGGGGTCGAATCTTATTACTCAGACTCCTGTCTGTACGAAAAATCAAAGAAGCATCTGGTCGAAGAGGAGGTGCAAGCTCACACCAAGACAACCACAAGATCAGAAGAACCCCTGACGATCCACCTCCACGCTCGCAAACCGGGCAGTTCTGCACCCCTTACGGCTACTCTGCGTAAGGACGCAATCAGTCTATCGGCGCAAGAAGAGCATATGAGAATCCGGCTGCCGAGGTCTGGCCAAGTGCCGAGACCCACACCAGGGCCTTTTACCATCAGACTACCGAGAGTCGGTCAGCTCTAAGCGAAGAAACTCAATCCCTCCGACAGACCGCTCACAATACGTCTTCCTAAAAAGGGCCGTCACCCCGACGCGAGGTCTGACACTTCCAGCGAACCAGCCACTCCTCACCCCACGTCAGATGCCAAGCTGGGGGTTGCTAGTCTACCAACAACTCCATGACCTGCTCCTCCGGTCGAGCCTCTGAAGATCAAGCTGACTAGGTCGCTCTCCCAGTCTTCATTTATACAGGGGGTGGCCGAAGAAGAACCAGAATTAGCCAAGTATGTGGCTGCCCACTCCGATACCCCTTCCGCGGATGATGTAATCCCTCTCGAGAAGATACCTTATTTTATCAATAAAGGGCTATCTTTGAAATACATCGAGCTCAACAAGCTATGTACAATGTATGCTATGGACCACGGTATAGGCACTCACCTACACACACAAGTGACAAATGTATATACCACAATCCAGCTTACTCCGGCAGAAGACGCTTACCGAATAGTCGAGGGAGGGGACCACCCGATTATCTTCGGCCGGAAAGACGATCCGTACCCCTTCACCATAAAAGAAGTCGATCTTGGGTCAGATGCCGGGAGATTGCCTCTATACCTTTATAGTCCCCAGTCCAAATACCTCATGCAGAAACAAGGATATGATCTAGAAACTACACCAGGCTTGAATTACGGTACCGGACGGCGACTACCTTTGAAGCCCCCAGTACCGTCTGGTAAACCACGGGACTACTATAGCAAAACTCGATGTGGACTAGGGTATGTAACTCCCACAATGACTCCAGAGAGTTCAGATGAAGAATGTGATTGGCAGTTACACTCAACCGGGTCACCAACTTCCGACTCAGACACAAGCATTGGGGACATATTCGGACAAGTCCTATCAGTCAACATGGTATTTGCCGACGCTTACGAAGAAGACGAGGACATTCCTGAAATCCTCGAGCTTGAGCCGTAGGCCCAACAGTTAGACACACAATGGGAAAAGCGGTTCGAGCTAAGAGAACCTCCTACGGAGGATGAAGTTATGCAGGTCAACCTCGGCACCGAATCCTCTCCAAAGCCAATCTTCGTCAGTAAAAGCCTAACAGACGAGGAACGAGAATCACTGCTGGAACTCATCAGAGAATACATTGACGTATTTGCATGGAGTTACGAAGACATGCCGGGATTAGATCCCGATATTGCTCTCCATAAACTCAATATACGGCCGGATGCAAAGCCAGTCAAGCAGCAGCAACGACGCTTCTGCCCGGGCGTCATGGACGCGTTCGAAGCCGAAGTCAACAAACTGATAGCCAGCGGCTTCATCCGTGAGGAGCAACACCCTGACTGGGTCACCAATATAGTCCCGGTCCTTAAGAAGAACGGGAAAATCCGAATCTGCATCGACTTCCGTAATCTAAATGAGGCATGTCCGAAAGACGAATTTCCCCTCCCGATCACGGACATCATGATTGACAACACATGCGGCTTCGAACGTATGTCATTCATGGATGGATTCTCGGGATACAATCAAATCAAGATGTCCCCCGACGATGAGAAGCACACATCATTTAGAACACCGATCGGCATATACTGTTACACAGTCATGCCATTCGGTCTAAAGAACGCTGGTGCTACATATCAGTGGGCTATGAGTATCATTTTTAGAGAACATTTACGCAAAATAGTGGAATGCTACGTCGACGACATCGCTGTCAAGAGTCGCCGCAAGGAGGATCATCTGCAAGATCTGAGAACGGTATTCGACCTGATGCGAGCCCACAACCTGAAGATGAACCCTACAAAGTCGTTCTTGGGCGTATCCAGCGGGAAGTTCTTAGGTTTCATCATCACTGCACAGGGTATCCATGTAGACCCTGAGAAAACCAAGGCAATAATGGAGATGGGTCCCCCAAAAAATCTCCGCGAACTTAGAGGCCTTCAAGGGAGGCTAGCCTATATCAGAAGGTTCATTTCCAATCTCTCCGGACGATGCCGGCCGTTCACACACCTCATGAAGAAGGGAGTCTCATTCGTATGGGACGAAGAATGCCAACGCGCTTTCGACGACATCAAAGAATATTTGTCAAATCCTCCAGTCCTGGTGGCCCCGGTCCCTGGAAAACCATTCTTGCTCTATGTACGAGCAATGGAACACTCCCTCGGTGTCCTGCTAGCACAAAATAACGACGTAGGACACGAACAGGCCATATACTACCTCAGCCGAATGATGGTCGGGCCCGAACACCGATACACTGCCGTGGAGAAAGAATACCTCGCCTTGGTATTCGCTATTCAAAAGACGCGGTATTATGTTACAGGACAAACCATACATGTGATCTCACGGGTAAATCCCCTCAGGGTCCTCATGACTAAACCAGGGGCGCTCAGCTCTCGCCTCGCTACATGGGCAATACTGCTATCCCCATATCATATGATCTTCGTCCCACAGAAGGCTGTCAAAGGCCAAGCCCTGGCAGACTTTTTGGCGGCCCATCCAGGATCGGGGTCATCCAGAATATATGAGAAAATCCTAGATGAGGTCGCCGATTCTAATACAACCACCCACGACAACATATGGAGGATGTTCTTCGATGGCGCTTCAAGAACCGGACCCAAGGGAAATATCGTCGTCGGGGTCGGAGTAATATTGATCTCTCCTACCGGGCTAGTGATCAATCGCGCCTACTCTCTCACGGAACCCTGTTCCAACAACGTGGCCGAGTACAACGCTTTGGTCATTGGCCTCCAACTCGCAAAGGAGCTGGGTGTAGAATATCTCGAAGCATACGGCGATTCACAATTAATCGTCAATCAGATTCGGGGGTCGTACGAAGTCCGCCATGAAGACATGATCCCCTACCACCAAATAGCAATAAACATTATCTCCTCATTCGAGGGATTCTTCATCGAACACGTCCCCAGACTTCAAAATATCGAAGCCGATGCCCTAGCAGGCCTTGCCGCTTCCTTAGCAGTGCCGAACCAAGCGCATCACTCGGTTGAGGTGATAGGCCACGAACTGGTCTGTCCCAAGAACAATATTCAATTCATGGCGAGCTATTCCGCCCAGACGGTCGACGAAACACCAGACTGGAGACAGCCGTTTATTGACTTCGTCGTATACGATATCCTCCCGGAGAATCCAAGGGAAGCCACCTGCATCAGACGGCGTTCTCTCAGATTCTTCTACGACACAGAGACAAAGATGCTGTACCGACGATCCTACGACGGATTATTAATCCGGTGCTTGTCAAACACAGAAGTCAAAGAAGCTGTACGAGAAGCTCACGAAGGTGTTTGTGGGGCCCATCAGCCTGGCCCTAAGCTACAGGACCGCCTTCGCCGTATGGGCTATTACTGGCCCACGATGGTGGCAGACGCAATAGACTATGCCAGAAAATGCAAGGCTTGCCAAGTCCACGCGGACTTCATTCACCAACCATCCGAGTTTCTACATCCAACGGTGGCATCCTGGCCATTCGAAGCATGGGGAATGGATATCATTGGTCCAATCACCCCACCTTTCTCCCGAGGACATCGCTTCATACTTGCGATCACTGATTACTTCTCCAAATGGGCGGAAGCCATCCCACTCGTAGAAGTTAAGACTTCAAACGTGATCAGCTTCCTTAAGCATCATGTCATCTACCGCTTCGGACTGCCGCGGAGGATCATCCATGATAACGGTCCGCAGTTTGCAAGCCATGCATTCTATCGATTCTGCGACAAACACCGCATTCAGAATGTCGCTTCGACACCATATAACCCGGCAGCAAAAGGGTTGGCAGAGGCATTCAATAAAACAATCATCAAACTCCTCAAGAAGTTTGTCTCCTCCAACAAACGCGACTGGAACGAGAAGCTCGGCGAATGCTTATGGGCTTATCGCACCACGGTTCGAACAGCTACTGGGAATACACCATTCTCTTTAGTATACGGGAGTGAGGCAGTCCTCCCACTGGAAACTCAGATTCTTTCACTCCGCGTCACCCTCACTTATCAATTGACAACGGATGATAACTATCGACGCCGATTACAAGAGTTGGAGGCCTTAGACGAAAAGCGCCTCCTAGCCCAGCAAAGGATCGAGCTATACCAAGCACGTATCTCAGGAGCCTTCAACAAGAAGGTCAAAATCAGAACATTCCAAGTGGACGATCTCGTTCTGGCAGTCCGTAGACCAATGGTCATGACTCACAAGACCGCAGGCAAGTTCCAGCCAAAATGGGAAGGTCCATTTGTCATCGAGGCCGTGTTCTCCAACGGCGCCTACCGCCTCGCCAAGCAGAATGGGGACTTGCTTATGTTGCCCGTCAACGACAAGTTTCTAAAGAAATACTATGTTAAGCCACCATTTTCCATATTATCGAGTCATGTACCCTCTTAGTACCCCTGAACTCGCACCCACCATTTTCCAAATTATCGAGTCATGTACCCTCTTAGTACCCCTGAACTCGCACCCACCATTTTCCAAATTATCGAGTCATGTATCCATTGATACCACTGAACCCACATCCACAACATTTCATATTACCGAGCCATACACCCGCTGGTGCCACTGAACTCTCATCTCCTCAATATTCTAGAAAATCCAAATTATATACTTACATTCCGGTCACTCTCTCAGATAGTAAGTCACGTATAAACATACCTCTGAACTTTCTTCCTGAAAGAGATCCTCCCTCATGATCCACTACCCGCGCTCCCAGTGCACAAAAAGGGTAATCGATCCACTAATTTCCGAAACGACCATGTCCTCATTACCTCTGAGTCGTTTTCACTTCCACCAAAAAACAAACTGCCCCCTCGCATAGAACTTCCATGTCCTCCTACCTCTGAGTAGTTCTATGCACCCCTTCTTTATTGAGCCCACTCCTGCCATGTCCTCATTACCTCTGAGTGGGAAGGCTCCGTCGAAGAAATCACCATATTTGCCATGTCCACATTACCTCTGAGCAAGTATGTTGGTTCCCTTTCAACCTATTATCCGTACCCACAACCGGAGTGCGACAAGGATAATAGGTCCACAAATGTCCTCTGTTGACCACAAATGTCCTCTGTTGACCACAAATGTCCTTTATTGACCACAAACGTCCTCTGTTGACCACAAATGTCCTCTGTTGACCACAAATAGCTTCCGTGAAGTCTCTCCTGCCATGTTCTCATTACCGCTGAGCAGGAAGATTTCACGATAAAACCTTCACGTTTGCCATGTCATCATAACCTCTGAGCAAATGTGATTAGTTTCCTTTCATCCCATTATCCGTATCCTGAACCAGGGTACGCCAAGGATAATAGGTCCACAAATATCCCTTGCTAAGCTTCTTAGCATAAATCCACCATCTTACCATACTCCGGGAGCCCAGCTGCTCTACGGCATTCCTTTCTCCAGTACCGAGAACATCCATGACCATTTTGTCGTGGCTGTCCCGGACATCCTGATCAAACTTGTTATCCGTACCTAAAACCAAGGTGCGCCCAGGGTAACAAGCCCACAAATAATCCCCCAGCAAGTCCAATTCCATGAACACCACAAGAACTAAAAGAGAAGATGAGTTGAAACATGCTCATTTATCTCAAAATTCAAAAGAGCTACATCAGTGGGGATCACATCCCTTGCAAATAAAAATATACACATATAAAAAAAAAAAAGAGAAGCAGAAGAAGACAGATGGCGGATCACTGTTCCGGGGCACATAACACCGTGAGGCGGTCCTTTATCAAGGCGACCGACCGCTCAAACCTCTGTTTGGCTCGACGCTCAACTTCCTGGTTCAACACCGCCGGGTCCTCCAGATGAACGTGGGCCTGCCAGTTGTCCTCGAACTTCTTAAAAGATCGCTCCAGGTTGGCAGAAGTTCGAGAAATCCGCTCGGCCTCCCGAGCAATCGACTCCTGTTCTACATGAGCAGCCTCCCGCTCTGACTCTAAGAAGGCCAACTCCTTCTGGAGTGCGAGAATCCGCTCCTTCGTGTCAGCTATTCCACGAGAGGCAGATTCTTTTCGGGCCCTACAAGCCTGACTCCGACGACCCAGTCGGTCATAGGAGACGGAGAACTTGTCAAGATCCCCCTGCACAGCCGGCCCGACAGTTTCTCGAGCGAGCTTGATCCTATCCCGAGCAGCAACCAGGAAGCCCCGCTCTCGTTCGATCACAGCAGGCAAACCAGCCTGCCGTACTGCCAGCAGTTGGGTCACAAGCTGGTCAGCCTCTGTCAGCTTAGGCTCCAGGAACGCTGCTAACCCCATCCCGCCAGGAAGACCCTTCAGAGTGTCAATTTGGCCCCGAGCTCCCCGTAGAGACAGAAAAAAAGGGACCCTCCGTTCCACGGCAGCGTTTATACCCCTCCCTAAGTGGCGATAAAAGCTGTCAACCACATCCTGCGTCACCTCGTCCAGAGCCTCCGAGGAAACCGGTGTCAGCGGGAGTGTGGCTGGTAGCACAGAAGAAGACACGATAGAATCTGCCGCTCCTGCCACAAGAGAAACCAACTCCGTACGGAAAGACGCTTGAACAGCGGCCAACTCCTCTTCAGCAGCCCGCAGGATTTGGATGCTCGACAAGGTCGAGAAGTCGACTTCCGGAGCCGTGTCAACAGCGGAAGACGAGGCGGAAACCATTGCCAACTCCCTCCCCGTCTGCCCGGAGACGGCATGAGGCTCTTCAACATGAGAGAGAGGAGAAGAAACATTCCTTTCGTCCGGATAATGGCCGACCGAACTCTCCCCGAGAACATCCGCGACGGGAGGTAAAAGGTCAGGACCTGCAGGGCCAAGGCAACCATGAATCGACTTGACCCGAAGGATATGTTGATAGAGCAAATAAGCCCCCTCGGTGGTCAATATGTGGCTCAGCTTACCAGTGGAGGAATGTGGAGGCTGAGGTTCGCCTACAGCCATCACAACCTCTTCATCAACAGCCTCCGAGTCAGGAATAAAAGACTCATCTGCCCTTGCATCCTCGGGAGGGGATGCACCGAGGATGGTGTCATCTCGTTGAAATTCAGAAATCTTGTCACCCTGGGCTGGGGCCTCAGCAGCTTGGGAGTCCTTGGTCGCCGCTGAGAGAGCCCCCGCAGAGAGGACCGCGGCACACATGTCGCTAATCAAAACGGCAAAGTCCGGATCAACTACTGAAGCAGCAGATGGTTCAGGAGAGCCTGGTTCGTCAGACACCTACAAAGAAAAAAATGACCAAGTCATATCCCCGAGAGGAAAGAAAGCTACAATAAAGATAGAACTCCGGCTTGGATTTACCTCCGGAACATCGTCTACACCCTCACCCTTCTCCGTAATAAGCAGCCTACGGGGACCGACAGCCACTCTCTTTACAGAAAAAGTTACTTCTCCGCCGGTAGGCTCATGCCTGCCTCGCTTACGCGAAGGACCAGGCATGGCGGGCGATAGATCTACCCGTACCTCCTCCGACGTAGATGGTAACGGGTCCACTGCTTCGTCAAATACGGCCGACGGTTGTTCCGTCGCCATCTCAGCCGCCATAACGGGAGGCTGACCCGCCATTATCCTATCACCCGAAGAAAAGAAGTCTTCGCCGTCCCGTTCATTATTTTCCTCAATTGTGTCAAAGGATTCGGAATCAGGCGAGGGAACCCTATTCGTCCTTTTCTTCTTTGCTCTCGACGTCATAGCCTTCTCCGCTAGGCGAGTGCCCACAATAAAGCTAGTCCTCAAGTCAAAATCGAGGGGAGGAGGATTCGCCGTGACATGATACAGGGCTGCCATATGCAGGATTTCATCCGCCACATTTACGGCAGGGACCAAGAAGCTAGTCCGAGTATGACAGGTGTCATAGTAGCTCCATGCTCTGATACCGTCAAGAATGCCGCCTTCAAATCCCAGGTGAGAACTGGGGCGCCCGAGGAATAGCTGACTATACCCAAATTGACGGGCAAACCTACTAGGCAAGTAGGGCTCCAAATACACAGTGGTGCGATTCCGGTAAACTAGATGCGCCGGGAGAATGTTGCGCAGCCAGAAACGCATCTTTTCAGGCAAGAAATGAGGAGGTCCGACCCCATCAACATGAACACTCCTCATCTCTTGATCAGTGAAACAAGGAACGGATACGAAGAAACTGTACCCATCCACCCTCGCCAGCATCCTCCGACACGTCGGCATGGTACTACATTCCCAAGGCTGGTGGTGATACTTGAAAAGAAATGCGTCATCACCTGTAACGCCATCTCCCGTCCCGGGTCTCATCAAGGATTGATAATGCAGCAATAGCCATCCCAGTAAGTAATGGTAAGGCAATTCTACACGTTCAAAATCCATTACCACGTCACGAGCAATGACCTTGGACGAGAAGGTGCGAAGACCATGTTGAATACTGCACACCATGGCAGGAAGGAGGGCCAGCCTGACCCCAAAGGCCAACTTCACGGCAGGAAGAATGAAGTGGCGACTGATCCTCTCAATAGAGCCTGCCCCTCCTGAGACCACGCAATTGCGCAGCCACACCATTAAAAATCTGGCCAAAAGTGCCTTCTCGGACAACCGTCGAGTGCCATAACGAAAGTAGCTAAAGGAGTCAATCTGGCTCCCGAACCTGTCACTTTGAGACTTCGACCTCCGGGCAGTCGACATCAAGACCTCCACTTCTTTAGGAGTTAAACGATCTCGGGAAGTAACTCGGCCAGCCGTGCTAAATTTGAAAAGGTATGCAACCCAAGATTTAGTATGGGGAGAGTCCCCCTCCGAGCTATCATTTTTCTGGATAGTCGTCCGGTGACAGGTGCTATGATGGCATAATAATTCTTGATACACGGTGACGAAACCGGGGAATCGCTGATCCAAATTTTGGAGCTCCTCATTCGTCGGCGTATACACTTCGAAGGGTTCATCCCCCCAGGGGAGCTTGGAGACAGCATATATCTCGTGAAGAGCGAGCCCTAATTCTCCAACAGGGGTAAAAAAGGTCCCCGTTCGATGATTGTACATCTCCAAAAGGGCCATGAACAGTGGCTTATTAACGGGCTACCCGTGGCTGGTACCCCGTATAGCTTCATAAAGGTTGACTCCCCGTAAAAACTCTTCATACTTTCGTAGGATCCATAAGGACAGATTAGCCCACGGAGGAATGGGGTGTACCCAGCTCGGCAGGACCAACCTACCAATAGGATAGGACCCTTTGCGAGCTAGCTGACTCAGGAAGGTATCAGCTTGGAAGAATGAAAAGTTAGGACCAGGGGTGTTGATGAAGGTACCTGTAACTAACCCCATCACGGATCGACTGGCTGGATCTTTGACTGCGCGCACTGACCCAGTGGCTCTGTTATAACGGATATTACCAACAAACATCCCCGGTCTGGTTGGAGTGAGGGTGTCCGGCATCTGCCTATCCAGAACGATCATATTAAACCACTCAAAAGGGAAATGGCGCTTCATAATAGGGATGTGAATCGGCATCCCGTCCAGGTCAAAATCCCAACTCTCCGAAACATCCAACATTCGGGAGTTTTCTACAACCAACGCATCCCCAAAGAGGAAGACCAGTTTCAGATACTTCCCGTCAGACTGCCCAGAGCTTATCATATCAACAAGGAACTGAAAGGATTGAACCCTGATGACATTTAGTCATTCCAAAGGTTCATCAACAAGTAGCTGCTCGGACACTTGATGAACTAAGTCATCCCGATGAACGCCCGAGGCAAACTGACGTGAACCAACCAAAAGTTTCCCCGGAGGATTCACGGGCAGATTCACTAAAAAAAGATAAAAGAAACAAGGTCAGAAGACAAACAAAGAAAACAGAAGTATTGGAAAAGATTACTGAAGTCTATGCGGCTCAGGTTGCCACAGCCTCATGCGGCTCATCAGCAGACAGGTCCATGCGGCTCTGCGCGTCATAGCCCCATGCGGCTCTGAATTAACCAAGTCCGTACAACTCAGATTCAGAAGGGTTTATAGATTCATGCGGCTAAGCCCGACTCATACAAATCGCTGCGGCTACAAACCATCAAGTTCATGCGGTTCAAAAGTGAGCAACGCTTATGCGGCCCAAGTCAAAAACACACATGCGGCACTGATCGAATGTGACAAGCTCATGCGGCCATAATGGGCGAAGTGCTTATGCGGTCACATTGATACGTCTCGTATATGTGGCTTGTGCATAAAGTATGTAACAGAGCCATGGCAGCAGCTAGGGTTTTTCGGAGTGACCCCCTTACCAGCGATGGGCGAGTGAACATCAGGATGGACAGCGCCTGCAGCAGCCGGCGGAGGAGCGACTACATTCGTCGCCACAGTCGCCGTAGCAGCAACTGCCTTGCCCTTCGCGGCCTTCGATGCAGCAGATCTCTTGGGAGCCATGGTCGATGGATGAAGAAGGAAAACGAAGAGCGAAGTTGGCAACAAGGAATTCAAGCAAAAAAAGGAGGTAAAGAAATCCCCAAGAGCTGAAAACTCCTATTTATAGGCGATCCATAAAGTAGAAAGACGCCTCGGATTACGCGCCGCCTCCAAAAATAAAGACGAGAACGCTTCGGTCAAGGCAAAACCGACCCTTGGGATCCTCCCCCAAAAAGCGGCGTCAAATCATATCGAAGGCAATTAATGAAGATTTGCTCACGTGGTCAGGGCGCGTGGCGAAGAGCCTATTCGGCCAGAAGAATCTATGCGGCCGAGATGCTAATGCGGCCAGGAAGCTCAGGTAAACAGAACATCCTATGCGGCATGAATAGGGCCATGCTTCTTATTCAAAGTGTTTTAATTTTACAAATTGAAAACTTTGAAGGGGGTCCTGTAGAAGCATGGAAAATATTAGAATAAAGGCATAAATGGCCCATGCGGTTTTTGGTAGCAAGTCTATGCGGCTCATACTGGAGTTGTCCTATGCGGCCCAAAAGAAGACCCTCAGACTCATGCGGCTCGGGGATGAATGCGGTTCAGCAGGAATATACGGCTCAATTGACGACACGTGTGACCCTCCCCCCCACAGTTGGCCACTGGAGTAATAGTCTCAATTAATGCTCTGACACGACTCGACGGCTGTCTCTGACATAAAGTATCATAGTGGCTCTGCCATAATGACAGACTCTTCGGAAAAAGAAGAAAATCTCTGACCCGATCTGACAAAAATCCTAGATTGCCACGCGGCAAAAGTCTCATGCGGCTCGGATAGAGAACAGCTTCATGCGGCTCATTGAGGAATCATTCTAATATGATTAACAAAAATCCGCCATATGCGGTCCACCCATAGCCCGGTCTATGCGGCTCAACACCACGCTAATTCATGCGGCCCACAGAAACTATGCATATGCGGCTCATGGAGAGATCGTCCCCTGCGGCTCGCAAAGATTATGCATATGCGGCTCATGGAAACTTCATCCCCTGCGGCTCGATGAGGCATTGACTCATGCGGCTCACGAGGAGTATCCTCCTGCGGTTCAAGTGTTGGTCATCCTATGCGGCCCTGGCAGGATCTTCAATTAAAAAATGTGGCACTGAAGATGCAACAGAATCCCAACGAGAATATCTGACATCATCATCATAATTGCCGAGATCAGGGCATATCATTCATCATCAAGCCAATAGGACACGTGGCGAGCAATCAAATATTGGCATAATCAATCACGAAGATTTAAAGCAGTCAGCATTAACTGCTCATAAGATTTGGTGCTATCCGCATTAGTGGCCGAGATTCATTATGATCAGGATCAAGGGCCCAGATAGAATGAAGGAGCGTCGACATTCCAAACAGATAATCATCAGCAAACCCTAATGATCCCACCCCACTCTTATAAATAGCCAGTATCATTCTCATAAAAAAAAGGTCGGCAACAAAAGAATAAAAAAAAGAGAAGAAGAGAGAGATATACAGAAAGAGCTCCCCTTTTTCTTGATATTCACAGAGAGAGAGAAGCCAGTAGAGCAACCCGAGGAGAGTAAGGAGAGCCTTTCTTCGTCAACGCCGAGCAAATCTTCTCCGAGCCAAGGCTGCATACCGATCGTCCAAAGAGTAAGGCAGAGCGGCCGTCGCTTTCCCGAGCCTCTATCGTCACCCCCCAGAATCAAAAATAAACAATCGTACTTAGTCTGCTGTATCTAGGTTTTCGTCCCTAGGCTTTCTTTGTACGAGCAAGTTTGTATTGTGAGTCTAAGTTCAGTCCTCCGAAAATTGTTCTGTTCTTTTACAATCAATGGCAAACATCTAGACTCTGTGTCAGGCACCCTAGATGCTAGGGGACAATGTGGGACACGTTTACCAACCAAGTATTGGGGACCTTGGTCGGGTTTGAGGTCGAAATTGGGTTTACCTACTGTACAAATCCACAGTCCCATTTTTCCAGAATTTGGGATATTTCTAGTTTTCAAAAAACGAATTTCAAAATGGTTTTTAATGTTATATATACATGTATTTATATGTATTAGTATTGTACATACATGTATATATGTATGTGTGTGTGTAGATGGGAATTGGGTATATTTACGTGGGTATTTGTGAAGATATGTGTGTATATATACATAGGTATATATATGTGTGTTTTGTGTGTGTGAGTGTGTTCCCAAAACCCAGTTTCTGAGATTTTAGAACACCCTCCCTGTGTCCAGTGGGTCTCACTGTCTCTTCCTCTCTCTCTTGCACTCTCTCCCTTCCTCTCTCTCTATATATATATGTATTGTAGTTATATAAGTTTTGTATATATATATATATGTTATATATATATTGTATTAGATAATATATTGAATCTATATATATAAACTATAGGATATATGAGTATTACCTAGGCTATAGGCCTATGTAGTAATATTTGTATATATATATGTGTAAAGTTATATATATATATATATATATGTGTGTATATATATATATTATATATATATATATATATATTTTTTTTATATATTATATATATATATATATATATATATATATATATATATATATATATATATATCAGAACCGGCACATGATGGTCTGATCAACCTATTGCGTTTTGGTTCGCTTTTTCATATATTAATCTACGTGGATGGAGACATAGTTAAACTTGCCCTAGAATATTATCCGCAACAGCCTTGACAATTCTCCTTGGAATTATTTTATCGCTTATGAACCTCGTATCGTATCCAGTTGAATTAAATTTAATCATGATCTGGATCTTCATCATTGGATGCTCGTGCTTATACTTGATTTCATTGATTTCCCATCTTGCCCAAATCTCGATTTATCCTGAAATTGATCAACTTAGATCGTGTCAAGACTAAAATCTATTTGTGATTGTTTGTGCCTAAATTTTTAATTTTCTTTTACCACTTTATGGAATAGTAACTTTTAATGATTTCTCACTTACTTGTTAATGACCAATTTTTATATAGGATGGTAGACGGCCCTATAGCCTTGATGATTGTTGTTCCCTTACCTTTCCAATTAGGACACCCTAGATTGCTTGTACGTTTGATACCACAGGACAGTCTTGATCTAGAATGACTAGTGCACCTAGATGAGACCACAGACTGTCCCATTTAACCTATCCCCCAGGTACCACTATTGCATCACAATTTTCGGTTCAATTTAGGCCATAGACCTTTCCCACTCTAAATTATGATCATCATAGACACATTACCGTGACTTTTAAATTTGGAGCACAAGACTAGTTGTTTTCTCAAAACTAATTTCACATACATGACCTAGACATGACACTCTACACCCATGACCTTAGTATCCCACTCAGGCATACCATCGTGTGCTTCATTTGCTTAGTACGATTTTCCTGACCCGAGACTCCATCCTGATTTACCCCGTGGAGTTACTTTTGATTTCGATTTGAATTAAGGATACCTTATGCCCTAAAACTGTCAGCCAATTTTTGGACATGACCCAGTATAGGTCTACTACCCGTATTTTACTTGTTGACCTTGTATGTTGCTAGGTAGTAGCTTCGACCCTGATTGTTGGAGGTTTGACTAGGAGGAGTACGACCATCTAAATTTCGAGGACGAAATTATTTTAAGGAGGATAGACTTGTAACACCCAGTTTTCTGAAATTGGGGTATTTTTGAAAATTTATTATTTTTATTATTTATTAATGGTATTCTAGTCATGATATGATTTTTGGTGATTTTTAGTTAATTAAAACTATTTTCTAAGTCACGACTTATGACTTTATGATTTTACTAGTATAACCCTAGTGTAAACTCTAGAGATTTCATAACCTAGAGACTACCATGACCATGTAAGCCTAAGCAAGTGATTAGGATACCAATTTAGCACTTTTTAGCCTAAAGGGTATTTTGGTAATTTTCTAGGATTTATTTGGAATTATTTGGATTTATGTGATTTATTATTATTTAATTAGTTGATTTGTGTCATGTTAGCTCCTAACCTAGTTTAGCACTAATCCAGAGGTTAGCCACTAACCTAGAAGATGTTAACATTATTTATTAATGTTAGATGTTAACTTTATTTTAGAAATATCTAGGTTTGATAAATATCTAGATATCTTACTTTTTAGATATTTTAGAACCTAAATATCTATTCCCTTAGTCAAAGCCTTAGGGGCTAAGTTAGCAAGGTGGAGGGGACCCTAAATATCTACCCCCTCCCCCCCCACCCATGGCAGCCAACCCATGCCACCATCCTATATGCACACCCCCCCTTTCATTCAAGCCTCTTTTCATTCACAAAAATCAAGTTTTTCCTACAACTTCAACCCTTCACCATTTAACCATTTCAACACCAAATTGGGTCTAATATTTTGCATTGGACTCCCCTACACTAGAGGATACTAGTTATGGCTTGCTAGCAAGGATTTGTGGAGCTTTGGACATTGGGAGTTGAAGGGGGTTTTCATTCAAATAGGCCTATTATTGAGGATTTTGCGTTCATAGGTAACATGCCCTAAAACCCATTAATATTGTGTTTTCTCTTCATAGTTGCATGCATATAGGTACCATGGAACTGTAGGTCAAGTTTGGTAGGAAATAGATTTGGTTGGTTGTCCGTATCGGACACGTGTCAGTGTTCTAATTACAGTATTTGGTGAAATGCCACTTAGGAATAAAAGTTATTGTTTTCCAAAACAAAATATATTTTTGGGTAGCCCTAGACATGTAGGACACAACCCTAGTTGACTGAGCACACTTCGAGTTGTGTCCGTGTCCAAAATAGGATACGAACATACTGATAACACCACACTGTGCACACTGTAAAAACCCTACTGTTTGATACTTCGTGTCGTGTCCACACGAGTCATGGACACGATACAGAAACCTAGACACGAACCTAACCACCCCATCTACCCACTGACACGAGCACAAGGCTCTACGTGCCACGTGTGGAGCACACGACACTTCGACATACGTGCACAAGACTGTGCATGCTGTCCTGCTACCCGACACTAATTGCGGACACTGTAGGACACGTGGACACGTGCCACTTGGCACAAAGGAGGGGACAACCTCTGACAAGCCCCCCCCCCTCGAGTTTGAGACACTCTCGTGTCCTATTGAGGACACGAGGACACGTGCACTGGTCGTGCACTGACAGTGCACACGCACGCGGGGGCCAACTTCGTGCGTATCGTGTCACGCGGATATGACACTTGGGCACCTCGTGGTGACACGAGTGTGTAGCCCATCATGTGGCGAACACATGGACACGAGCACGAGACGTGTCGTGTCCTGTGTCGCGAACACGAGGCACTTGTATCGCTGCACGACGTTGCGCATAGCAGCGTGTATCAGTCGAGTTTCCTCGACTGCTACGGTGTTCGTACCGTGTCCTGGAGTGACGTGGACACGGGGCAGGCACTTGGACACGTGCATAACCCCTAGGTGAACCTTCGTGCACTAGCACGAGACACGTGAGTGTGTGTGTCGTGTCCTAGAGTGAGTTGCACACGTGCACGACACTGTATATATGTGTGTGTATCAGTGTTTACCCGATTGGGTTTCCAGTGAGTTGGACACGTCGTGTCGTATCTAGACTCTGTGTCAGGCACCCTAGATGCTAGGGGATACTGTGGGACACGTTTACCAACCAAGTGTTGGGGACCTTGGTCGGGTTTGAGGTCGAAATTAGGTTTACCCACTGTACAAATCCACAGTCCCATTTTTCCAGAATTTGGGATATTTCCAGTTTTCAAAAAACGAATTTCAAAATAGTTTTTAATGTTATATATACATGTATTAATATGTATTAGTATTGTATATACATGTATATATGTATGTGTGTGTAGATGGGAATTGGGTATATTTACGTGGGTATTTGTGAAGATATGTGTGTATATATACATAGGTATATATATGTGTGTTTTGTGTGTGTGAGTGTGTTCCTAAAACTCAGTTTCTGAGATTTTAGAACACCCCCCCTGTGTCCAGTGGGTCTCACTGTCTCTCCCTCTCTCTCATGCACTCTCTTCCTTCCTCTCTCTCTCTCTATATATGTATTGTAGTTATATAAGTTTTGTATATATATATATATATATATATATATATATATATATATATATATATATATATATGTTATATATATATTGTATTAGATAATATATTGAATCTATATATATAAACTATAGGATATATGAGTATTACCTAGGCTATAGGCCTATGTAGTAATATTTGTATATATATATATATATGTAAAGTTATATATATATATATATATATATATATATATATATATATATATATATATATATATATATATATATATATATATATATATATATATATATATATATATATATATATATATATATAAAATTATATATTTATATATATATATATATATATATATATATTGTATAGAGATAGATACCTATATGATATTAGCCTATGGAACCTAATTACGAGCCTATGGTTATTAGGTTGGCCTGTTGACCCTTGTTGACCATTGTTGACCAAAGTCAACCATGGGTCAACCTTGACCAAATTGACCTGGAATTGACTTGAATAGACTTAAAAGGACAAGTTGACTAGGTTTGACTAAACCCTAACTAGTTGATTAAGTTTGACCATATGGGTTATATGGATAGCCCTATGTAGATTAAGATATGTATGGGGTTAAGTGGAATACTTAAGAGTTGTGTCATGATTTGTGTTAGCCTTAGAGATTGACTAGAAGTTGACCATTAGTCAAGATTGACCTAATTACCTTGTTGACTAGTCTATGTTTGACCAAAACCTTAGTTAGTCTAAGTTTGACCTAGACTTGACCTAGCTTGATCATGTTGACTAGTATTTGACTAGTCTGACCATTGTTGACCAAAACCCTAGATAACTTGACTAGTTTGACTAGAATGTTGACCAAGAGTTGACTTTAACCTAGATTTGACTAACCTTGACTTGTTTGACCTTGTTTGACTTTATTTGACTTAGTTTGATTTCCTGTGACCTAGTATGACTTCCTGTGACCTAGTTTGACTATTAGAGTTGACCAAGAGTTGACTTTTGACCAGATTGACCTAGAATCATGTAGTATGCATTGTATACTCTATTTTTACCATTTTGGATACATTGTGACTTGTATTGCTCTGATTAGGAGCCATACATCTCTCCTCATGCAGTATATCCTCTTCAGACATTCAGTTATCAGGCGAGTACATTCTCTGACCGTTTCATACTTGCCAGGATTTATATTCTTGCTCTAGATTACTTTACTTGTTGCTGACACGATTGTTATCACGGATTGGTACTATATGGATCTTTTCATGAGATGTTATCACTCTCGGGAGCATCAGATACTTTTGTCACGTGTGTTTCACTTACATCATGTATCTCATGCTTCTATTATCATGTATCTTCATGTATCAACTAGTGACTCATGTACTCTCATGATCACCGAGCCTTCATGAATCTTCATGAATCACTCATGTATCATCCATTTATGGGCTTATCACGAATCTTAACATAACCTGAATGGATCCTTGTGTATTGATTAGGGAAACGGGGGAGTAGAAGTGGACATGTGAATAATTCCAAAGTAGTGTAATCATGTGCAAACTCAGTAGTGTAATCATGTATAAATTCTAGCCATTCATATGCCTATCTTGTACTCTACATCACTAGCCACTTACAGTTCTCTATATACAGTAGATATTTCCTTTACAGCTATCTCTTTTACTACATGTATCTTCCTTCAGTAGTTCCTGTATTTTACTCTATTGCATGCTTTATATTTCCTATCATACTATGTACTGCGTGAGATGTATTGTGCTCGTTCCTGTCCTGACTGGACCTGTTGAAAATATTACAGAGGATGAGGATGAGGCCCTGGTGTCTACCTATTATGGATCAGGACTAGATGACACATATGTTGTGGACCCTCAGCAGGATCCACCTGCAGCTGAGGATGTTGCCCCAGTAGTCTAGACCAGTTTAGCTAGACAGTCTTTTTCAGATTATCTTTTTGTCTCACATTCTGAGTTGTATTTTGAGATGTTGAGATGTACAGACTCTTAGACTTGTTTTGTATATTGGGTTGACATTCTGGATGTCATGTTATCCTAGACACTTAGACTTATTTCATCTATTGTACTGTTCTCTTGAGTTACTGTCTATCTATCTATCTTTCATTCTTCTACCCTAGATGTGATTGAGATTGTATTCTGTTATGTCACCTCCATTCGGAGAGTGTATATACTGTACAGGTACCTTTATATCGTTAGATGATTGACCTAGGACAACGTTCTACCGCCGACACTGCGGTGTAGGTTGGACGTACCCACTTCTCGTGCCCTTACTCTAGGGTGCGGGTCGTGACAATAGGGGCAGTATTATCTTTAGACTACCGAATGCGGTAGAGTTTGAGTTCACCAAAGAAGACGGAGGGAGTTATGATGCACCCACATCGAGGACTCATATGATGATGCATGACACCCCTCAGCACCCTATTATCACCGAGTTCGAGGATGTATTCCCCAAGGAGTTGCCAGGACTACCACCTGACTGAGATATTGAGTTTTCTATTGAGCTTATTCCCGGAGCCGAGCCTATTTCATCTCGAGTATATCGTCTGGCCCCCAAGGAGTTGGTAGAGATGAAGACGTAGATTGATGATTTATTAGAGAAGGGATTTATTCGTGCTAGTGCGTCACCATGGGGAGCACCTATTCTTTTTGTGCCTAAAAAAGACGGGACCGTGCGCATGTGCATCGACTACAGAGCAATGAATGCAGTAACGGTGGAGAACAAGTATCCCTTACCGCGTATAGACGATCTATTTGATCAGCTGAGTGAAGCAAAAGTATTCTCCAAGATTGACTTAAGATCGGGCTATCACCAATTGAAGGTTCGAAAGGAAGATATTGCCAAGACGGCTTTTTGATCGAGGTATGGACACTACGAGTTCTTAGTCATGCCTTTCGGTTTGACCAATGCTCCCGTAGTTTTCATGAATTTAATGAACAAGATCTTTCACCAATACTTGGAAAAATTTGTAGTAGTCTTTATAGACGATATCTTGATTTACTCTAAGAGTCAAGAGGAGCATGAGCAGCATCTACGGATAGTTTTAGGAACATTGAGGAATGAGCTACTTTTTGCGAAGCTTGGCAAGTGTGGTTTCTTCTTCAAAGAGGTAGCATTTCTTGGTCATATTGTTACGGGCGATGGTATATCAGTAGAACCAGAGAAGATCACAGCAGTCAAATCATGGCCCGCTCCCACATCAGCTTCTGAGGTAAGAAGTTTCCTCGGACTTGCGGGTTACTACCGACGGTTTGTGGAAGATTTCTCTCGAATAGCGGGGCCTATGACTCGATTAACTTACAAGGATCAAGAATTTGTATGGACAGACGAGTGTCAAGCCACTTTTGACGAGTTCAAGAAGTGATTGACCACAGCACCGATCTTGACACTACTATCGTGCCCGAGGGGATTTGTGATCTACAGTGACACATCCGGGAAGGGATTAGGATGTGTATTGATGCAGCATGGTCGTGTAATAGCTTATGCATCGCGACAGTTGAGAGTGCACGAGAAGAATTATCCGACCCACGATCTAGAGCTCACAGCGGTTATCTTTGCTTTGAAGCTATGGAGACACTACTTGTACGGCGAGAAGGTTGATATCTACACTGATCATAAGAGCCTCAAGTACGTGTTCACACAGAAGGAGTTAAATATGCGACAGCTACGTTGGTTGGAGTTGATGAAGGATTATGACATTGAGCTACATTATCATCCGGGCAAGGCTAATGTCGTGGCAGACGCATTAAGCCGTAAGCCCGTGGCACACTTTTTGACTACACAGAAGGAATTAATTAGAGACTTGGAGCAGCTTGGTATTGAGGTAGTATTGCCTGGAGCAGACGGCGTATTAGCCAACCTTCAAGTACAATCATCATTGGTAGAGCGCATCAGGACAACATTGCCCAATGACGCTAGATTTCGACGGCTCAGAGAGAGGACTGAAGCAGGAGAGCAGATAGGTTTGAGGATCCACTCAGATGGGACACTACGATGTGGTGATCGCATTTATGTACCCAATGGAGATCTACGGCAGGAGCTGATGGCCGAGGCTCATATTTCGGTATACTCTATTCATCCCGGAGGGACCAAGATGTATCGTGACTTACGACAGTATTATTGGTGGCATAGAATGAAGCGGGAGATAGCTCGTTTCGTTGCCAAGTGCTTGGTATGTCAACAAGTTAAGGCGGAGCACCAGAGGACGGTCGGATTATTACAGCCGCTACCCATTCCCGAGTGGAAGTAGGAGCACATTACTATGGATTTTGTCATGGGTTTTCCTCGGAGTCCTAGGGGACGTGACGCAGTGTAGGTGATTGTTGATAGACTTACGAAGTCAGCCCATTTTTTACCTTTTAGAGTGGGCCAGTCGACAGAGGTATTGTCAGAGATGTATATGGAGCAGATTGTGAGATTGCACGGTGTGCCTGTTAGTATTGTGTCGGACCGTGACTCGAGATTCATCTCGCACTTTTGGAGGAGCATGCAAGAGAGTTTGGGCACCCGATTGAAGTTTAGCACTGCATACTATTCGCAGACAGACGGCCAGTCAGAGCATACCATTCAGACGCTAGAGGATATGTTGAGAGCGTGCATGCTTGATTTTGGTGGCGGTTCATAGGAGGACCATCTCCATCTTGTGGAGTTTTCCTACAACAATATCTATCAAGCGAGCATTCAGATGGCTTCGTTTGAAGCGTTGTATGGTAGGAAGTATCGGTCTCCTGTTTGTTGGAGCGACATAGGAGAGCGACAGCTATTGGGTCCCGAGTTGGTCTTGACCACAGTGGAGACAGTGAAGAAAATTCAGGGCCACCTGCGAGCAGCGCAGGATCGTCAAAAGCAGTGGGCAGATAATCTTCGTCGACCCTTGGAGTTCAAAGAGGGCGACCATGTGTTCTTGAAGATATCCCCCACTAGAGAAACGATTCAATTCGGAGGACGTGGCAAGTTGAGTCCAAGGTACATCGGATCTTTCGATGTCTTGGAACGTGTTGGAGAGGTTGCCTACAGATTGGCATTGCCACCGTCGCTAGAGGGAGTGCATGGCGTATTCCATGTATCTCAGTTGAGGAGGTACGTGGTGGACAGCAATCATGTGCTTGATTACTCCGAGATCACAGTTGGACCTAGTTTGTCGTAAGAAGAGCAACTAGTAGGTATCCTCGATCGCCGAGTGAAGGTGTTGCGGAATCAATCTATTCCATTGGTTCGCGTGGCATGGAAACGTCATTCGTCAGGGGAGTCTACTTGGGAGCGCGAGGACGACATCCGAAATCGCTACCCGCAGTTGTTCGAAGACGAAGGTATGTCTTGCATTTATGTTTTCATGCATTGCATTTGATCCCCCGACCTTAGTTTAATTTCGAGGACAAAATTTTTTTTTAAGTTCGGTAGGATGTAAACCCCCATAATTTATATTTGATTTTTATAATTTAATTTAATTTTTGTTACGTATTTCATTAGTTATGGATTATATGCTACTAGTTTATTAGTATAATTAATGTATGTATGTATATATATATATTATTATATATATGCATGTTCGTATTTCCATTAAATAAGGAATATGATAGAATCTAGGATTTTAGGAATTTATTGTGATTTTTTTGAGAATTTTTTGGTAGCTTAAAAGAGATATATATATATATATATATATATATATATATAAATATATATATATAAATGGATTAGTAAAAAAAAATAGAAAAAAAGGGAGCAGGTGGGGCCCGGCCCACACCCCAAGCAAAGGGGCGGGCCAGGCTGGTTGTTGTCAGCATAATGAGGCATATAGTTAACATATAGGGAAAGAAAAAAAATTGCAAGGGGGGGCACTGTTCCAGTGAACAGTACCCGCCCCCACCCGATACTGAGCGAAGCACAGAGAGGAATTCGAAAGGACTCGAATTCAAACTCCTTCGTTCCTACATCTTTTTAATTCAAATTTTTTACTAAATCCTAACTAAGATTCTCTCCTATCCTAAGCGACCAAAACCAAACCTAATCCTAGCTCCATACGGATTTTAATCCGATTAGAAATTAAAAAATCTGGATATCCTATAAAAGTTCGAGAAATAGGGTTCTTCGAAGAAATCATCCGTCGAACTTCATCCCGAGCCCTAACGTCGATTCCAGAGGCTCCCCCACACCCCCGCGCGTACTGTTGACGGCCTGCTCGACGTCACCGACGACTGGATCGACGGACAACCGTGCCTAGCCGAGAAGAAACAGGGGATACTCTGTTTAATTCAGAGCTCAGGTACCCACTTTTGAATTCGATTTTCCTTGTTTGTATTTGACGAAAAGTCAATTTATCAACTTCTGTACTTAGACAACATAACCCTCTCGAAATCCCTTTTGGTAAAATCGAGCAAGACCCTATGTAGTGCTCGAAAATTTAAACCAAAATTCCCGAGAAAACTGTTGGTATAGGACAGTTGTAGTAATCCCAAACACCTAACTTGGATGCCATATGCTGAGCCAAATACTTAGAATTTTTGAAACCCAGTTTAAAACAGTTTTAGATAACATGTAGGAGATTACAAACCACCTTGTAGAACCTGATTTCATAAAGTATGTGAAAAAATATTCGACTTCAAAGTTCAAGAAAAATAGGTTTTCAAAATACTAGAAAATTTTAGAACTTCCCCGATACGACGTGCACTCCGACAAATCGGGCGACGTGGTCGTTACCGACGTGTGGGAACTGACGAAACTCAGCTTCGTCATGCGTGCGTGACGAAATCAACGCGTATCCGTCGAGATACCCCCGTATCGGTGTTTTGCAAACTTGCCCATAACTTCGTGTACAGTCGTTGAATCGAGACGAAGCTTACACCAACAGGTCCGGATCGAAATTCTGGTCCGGCATGCCAAGTTTGGTTCGATTCTGAGAAGGTCGAATCGGAACCCATTTTTGGCGGGCCCGCGACCTACTCAAACGGGCAATTTTGTATACGGCTCCTCGGAATCCAAAACTGGATATACCGTTGAGTTCCTCTCCTCAAACTGAATCCGTAGACATGTAGTTTGACGACTTTAGAGACCATAGACTTGGGCACGCGTTTCGGTGCAAAGCGAGTCCAACGACGGACATCATTTTGACCCAAAATTACGATTTTGTCCCTGTTCTAGAATTTGACTTTTGGACAGGCGTTTTCTAGGTATATCTTCTTCATCGAGATCATTTTTGATGTTTGTCTCAGCGTTTGGAGTTATCTGTGATTTGTGAGTTTTGGTGCTGATACTTGCTACTCTTGGATTTGCCCTTCTCGCACCGCAGGCAAGATACCTTGCCACCTTACTCTGTGATTATTTTATTCTTACTTTCGGTTGTTATTTTCAGTATTTCTTATTTTTCGATATTTAAAACTGTGCATCCAAGTCACACTTGGGTGCAAGCGACTCTATCGGTCGTTTTCTCGCTTTATTTATTTTTCTTGCATTGACTTAGTCTAATGACCACCCATTGATATTGAGATATTGGTATATCTCATGCGGCCTTGACACTTGTTTTACCATGTGTTGTGAGTCACATGTAGGACACGTATCCGCGTAGTCGGCTGGCCACCGATACGTATGGAGCGTGCGACGGATAGGAGTAACTGCCAATAGAATTGTATGCTAGAAGACTTGGCAGTTACTAGAGGTTCATGAGTCAAGGATGTGACCCTACTAGGCATTGGGTGGGGAGAACAGTGTCTTTAACGTATGGGTCCTTATGCACTTTCCTATTACTGATACTGCTGGCATCTGACATTCGAGGAATGTTATGCTTTGAGGTCCCTGGTATCCTGATGGGGCCATACCTGAGTTACTGCTACTGAGCCAGATACCCATGCGTTGAAGGTCTGTTCTTGACTGTATTTTCACTATAGAACTGGTAGGCACCCTATTGTATGCATCCCTTTTCTTTCTATTATATTATCACATTTTATATGGCATGGTGTTTTCTTGTATCTTGCTATGTCCCCTGAGGACCTGGTTATCTTTCCAGGATTAGACGACTTTCTACAGGAGTACGGAGCGGCTCTAGATCCATCTTACATCGATGACGAGCCAGTCACTACTGATTTCTAGTTTATTCTATATTTGAGACATTAGTGGACATTATTTTACATCTCATTTCTTTCTATTTTGCGGAGGTTGGACTTCGATCTTGTTAGACTATTTTTCATAGCTGTTTGGAGTGAGTATGTTCACCCGGCTATCTTTTGATACTCTTATTTATTTATTTTGACTCTATTATCTTCTGTGTTGAGATGTGATGAGATTAAATATGTTATTCTGGCCTGTGATTATTTTATTTACAGCTTATGTGCATATATGAGTATTATATATATTGGAGTATTCTTCGTATATGTGCAGCTGGCATGTTCACGTACTTGGTCCTACGTATTTCGGGACTGGGGCGTTACAGGCCCTCACTTCCTCAGCAGTAAATCGAGGAACAGACACGAAAATGTGTATCTGTCAACTCTCGCCAGTACCATCCGACAGGCACGCATAGTCTCGCAATCCCAAGGCAGGCGGCGATACTGGAGGATGAAAGCGTCCACGGCAGATACACCATCTTCAGGGCCCGGCCTCATTAAAGACCGGCAATGTATTAGCAGCCACCCTATCATATAATGATAGGGTAGCTCAATGCGTTTAAAGTCCTTCATCGGGTCACGGGAGATGACCTTGGACGAGAAAGTGCGAAGGCCACGGTGTATGCTGCACACCATGGCCGGGAGAAGAGCCAATATGACCCCGAAGACCAACTTCATAGCAGGGAGGATGAAGTTGCGGCTGATCCTCTTATTAGAACCAGCCCTTCCTGACACTACGCAATTCCGTAGCCACACCATCAGGAACCCTGCTAGGAGTGTCTTCTCGGACAACGACTGAGTGGCTTGATAGAAATAAGCAAAAGAGTCAGATTGACTCCCGAACCTGTCACTGGTGGTTCTTGTCCTCTTGGCGTTCGATATTTTGTCCTGTACCTCCTCCCGAGTGCGAGGACTTTGGGGCGCAACCCGGCCTGAGGTGCCGAGCTTAAAAAGATAAGAGAGCCAGGCCTTTGTGTGAGGAAGGTTCCCTTCCGAACTGTCATTCTTTTTCTTTGACAACTGCTGGCTTGTACTGTGATGACACAGCAATTCCCGGTAGACGGCAACGAAGCCCGGGAACCTCTCCTCCAAATCTTCGAACTCTTCGTTCGTCGGGGTGTACACCTCAAAGACTTCATCTCCCCAAGGCAGCTTGGAGACGTCATGCATCTCATGCAGAGCAAGCCCTATCTCCCCTACGGGTGTAAAGAAGGTCCCCGTACGACAGTTGTACATCTCCAGCAGAGCCATGAATAATTTTTTATTTATGGACAAGCCGTAGCTGGTGCCCCGAATAGCATGGTAGAGTCCAATCTCGTGCAGGAGAGTCTCGTATTTCTGCATGATCCATATAGACAGGTTGGTCCACGAAGGGAGGGGGTGTATCCAACTCGGTAGCGACAACCGGCCAACGGGATAGGACCCCTTCCGAGCAAGCTGATTCAAGAAAGTGTCAGCTTCAGAGAACTTGAAGTTGGGACCCTGCACATTCAAGAAACTGCCTGGGGCCAACCCCATCACGTAGCGGCTGACTGGTATCCTGCCCGCGTACACTGACCACAGGTTATTATTGTAGTGAATTTCGCCCACAATCATCCCGTTCCGGGTCAGAGTCAAGGAATCCTCCATCTTTCTTTCCATCGACAACATGTTAAACCATGACAGTTGGAAGTGACGCTCCATCAGAGAAATATGGATCGCCATCCCGTCAGAAGTAAAACTCCAACTCTCAGATATATCCAGAACTTGGAAGTTCTTCACAGTCAGGGCGTCCCCGAAGAAGAACGCAGGCTTCAAGTGTTTGCCCTCCAGCAGCCCTGAGTTCATTATCCCCGAGATAAAGAACAAGGACTGCCTTTTAATGTCTTCCAGCCTCTCCAATATTGGTTCATCTTTTGGAAGCTGGTTCACCACATACTCGACTATGTGGTCGTACCTATAGCCCACAGCAGATTGGGCGCGACCCACCAAAGGTTCTTCCACAGCATTAACTGGCAAATTCACTGAAAAAAGGACAAAAGAAACAAAGTCAGGAGATGTCCAGAAAACATTTAAAAGAGTTCATGCGGCTCTGTTTGGACGGGTCCTTATGCGGCTCAGTTTTAACGGAGTTCATGCGCCTCTATTTTGGTGGGTCCTTATGCGGCTCAGTTTGAACAGAGTTCATGCGGCTCTGTTTGGACGGTTCCTTATGCGGCTCAGTTTTAACGGAGTTCATGCGGCTCCGTTTTGGTGGGTCCTTATGCGGCTCGGTTTTAACGGAGTTCATACGGCTCTATTTTGATGGGTTCATATGCGGTTTTGTTCAGGAACTTCATGTGGCCCAATTCATCAAGAGCTCATGCGGTTCTGTTCAGTGGGTTTTCATGCGGTCCAGTTTTAAAGGGGTCTCATGCGGCCCAGTTCAAATAAGCTTATGCGGCTATGATTTGTTGGAGCTTCATGCGGCCTAGTTCATTAGGAGCTCATGCGGTTCTGTTTTGGTGGGTTCTTATGCGGCCCAGTTTTAAAGGTGCTTATGCGGCTTAGTCATGAAGCGATTCTCTTACGGCTCGGACATGGGGCATGCCCCATACGGTTCGGACATGAGAAGTTCATGCGGCCCATACAGTACAGCATATGCGGATTCATCGCACTGAACTTAGACAATTCAATGAAGGCAAAGAGCACATTAAATGCCAAGGAGAAAGGCTTGTGCATAAAACATACAACATAGCCATTTTCGTTAGGGTTTGAAGCGTGCAGTCTTCTCCACAAATCTTACCATCGATAGCAGGATGAACGTCAGGATGAACTTCGACCGCCGCAGCCGACGAGGAGGCCGCTCCCTTACCCTTCGCCGCAGCGCTAGAGGAAGTTTTAGGAGCCATTGATGATCGGAGAAGGAAGAGAAGACGACGACTATGGGCAAAGAAAAGTTGAAGAGAAAAGAAAGTAAAGAGTCTCTCCCTTCCAAAAATACTCGTATTTATAGGCAGACAGGGGGAGGGGGGCTCGTAGACCGATGGACGCTTCGATTCATGTGCTGTCTATGAGAGGAAACCGACTCTTGGATTTCTATGCCCTACATGCAGAAGATTACTCGTAATCATTAAGAACAAATCTAAATATTTAAAGCTGACTCTTGGGATCCTATCCCAAAAGACGGCTTTAAATCAAAACAAATTAAAGGCAATTAACGAGACGCCTACGTGGCATGAAGAGCAGTCCATGCGGCCAGAACATCCTATGCGGCCAGAACATTCATGTAGCCAGAGCAGTCCATGCGACCAGAACAGTCCATGTGCCCAGAGCAATCCATGCGGCCAGAACATCCTATACGGCCAGAGGAGTCTATACGACACGAGAAGTTTATGCGGACATAGCCATGCTTCTTATTCAAAGTATTTCAATTTTACAAATTGAAAACTTTGAAGGGGGTCTTGTAGAAGCATAGAAAAGAACAGAAGATTCCATGCAGCTCAATATTAGGGGACTCTTCATGCGGCTCATAAATCAGTTAGAGCTCCACGCGGCTCAAAAGTCCCTTAGAGCCTTATGCGGCTCAAAAGACCCTTAGAGCTTTATGCGGCTCGAAAGGCCCCGATAGCTCCATGCGGCTCGGAAAAAGTCTCGTGGCCCTATGCGGTTCAGAAATAAGACTCTATAGCTGGCCATCATTTCTCTGTGCAGCTGGCTCATTAAATGCTATGACACGGTGCGGTAGCTCTGACACAAAGGATTGACAGCTCTGACATAAAGGTAAAATAATGACCCTGACGTAATGACGTGCTCCTAGAGAGACGAGAAAAATATTTACAGTTGGCATGATCCACCAATTCTATAGCTCTTTATGCGGTTCATTTAAAGGAGCTCATGCGGCTCTGATTTGATGGAGCTTTATGCGGCTCAGTTTTAACAGAGTTCATGCGGCTCTGTTCTGATGGGTCCTCATACGGCTTTGTCCCAATGGGACTTCATGCGGCCCAGTTTACAAGGGGCTCATGCGGCTCAGTTCCGATGGTCCTCATGCGGCTCTGTCCTAATGGGACTTCATGCGGCCCAGTTTACAAGGTGCTTATGCGGTTCTGTTCAATAGGACTTCATACGGCCCAATTTACAAATGAGCTAATGCGGCTCTGTTCAGTGGGACTTTGTGCGGTCCAGTTTATAAAGGGCTTATGCGGTTCTGTTCAATGGAACTTCATGCGGACCAGTTCACCAGGAGCTCATGCGGCTCAGTCATGCGGCTCGTCACAAAAATGGCAGTTGGGACACGTGGTAGGAGTTGATCAAATCTCAACAATTCAGATTTATTATAATTATCATTACTGCCCAGATCGATTTCCAACAAACAATGCAGATTTGTTCCAATCAACATAAGTAGCCCAGATTGATTTCCAACAAACAAGATCAAGGCTAATCTTAACCAATCCCCAACCGCCCACTTTTTAAGGAGCAATTACTGCACACCCTACTTATCACAAAGCCCTATAAATAGCAGGGGATTATTCCTTCGTAAGACACACACAGAGTTATATGTACAGAGCCCGAGCATAGAGACTAGCAACTCCCGCACACACCAAGAGCATTTCTTCGCCAGGGCAAAAGCTACGTCCGATCGTCCAAGGAGTAAGGTGGAGTTGATATCACTTTCCCGAGCCTCTACCTTCACCCTCCAGAAAAACTAAACAATTGTACTTAGATTGCTTTTCCAAGGTTTTGTTCCTAGGCTCTCTTTGTACGAGCGAGTTTGTATTGTGAAGTAAAAGTCCAGTCCTCCCATAAAACTGTTTTGTTCTTTTATAATCAATAGCAAACACTAAGGATAGCTTTCGGCCGCGTTACTACGGCTGGCTTCACGATGGGAACATCACTCTCCTTCTTACGGCCCTTCGGCGCCTTTTTCGTAGGAAGGGGGCCAAACCGAGTCCCCAATATCAACCTATGTTTACGATCATACCGGAGATAAAAAGTATTGATCTGAACATAAAATTTGGCGGCAGTATAGCACAAATCGGTCCCAGGCTTATCCAAGGGCAGAGTGAAGATTGTTTCAGTGCACCCGACATTGTAATACATCCAAGCACGAGTCCAGTCAATCAAGCTTCCTATCGACTCCAAATACGGACTAGCATTTCGAAAAAGGAGCTGGCTGTAGCCAAACTGCCGTGCGAAATGGCTCGACAGATATGGCTTCAGATAGGTATGATTCCTGTTTCGGAGCACCAGATGTAATGGTCTAATAGACTAAAGCCAGTGAAACGCCCCAGTAGTCAAACTAGTGGCATGAGCTCCCTCATCCACTAAGATATCTCCCGTATTACTGCTACCGGACGTAGGGGATACTCTGAAGAACTCATAGTTCTGTAAGAAGCTTAAAGCCTTCCTGCAAGCGGGTACACCGGTGGCGGTCCAATCCGCATCACGAAATCTATGAAGAAAGGCGTCTCCTCCCAAAGAGTCCGCCACCGGCCCAGCATTCATCAGGGAAGGCCAATGCAGTAGTAGCCACCCCATCAGAAAATGATACGAAACTTCGGTCCGGGCGAAGTTAGCCCTGCCGCCAGGAGTCATCGCATTCCTAACAAAATCCCGTAGATACCGTCCAGTGGCACAGACCATCGCGAAAAGCAATACAAAACGGTATCCGAACGCCAGCTTTATAGTCGAAAGTATAATACCCCGGCTGATTCTCTCAATAGACCCTGAACCTCCAGGGACTATGCAGTCACGAAGCCAGATCATTAAGAAAGCTGCCAGCACAGCTTTCTCCGACAACGAATATTCGGCTTGACGGAAGTAATGGCCAATCGAGGACTCAGGATCATCGCTGTCCTCAGTATCCGCCGTATTATAATCTGTCATTCGGATTTCTATATCAGACTTGTTCATAGGTTTTAAAATCGAAAAGGAGGCAGGATCCTCCCCTTCTCCTTGAACGAAGATGTAACCCATCCAAGCTCTCGTATGGGGATTGGCCCCCTCGGTCCTCCCTTTCTTATTAATCCTATGACAGATAAGGAGGTGGCAGAGTAACTCCTTGTATACTTCAACCATCTCGGAGTTTTTATTCTCCAGATCTCGGAGCTCTTCATCACAAGGCACGTACTCTTCATACGGCTCTGTGCCCCAGGGAAGCTTCGATACTTCCTGCATCTCGTGGAGAGACAATCCCATCTACCCACCCAGAGTTAAGAAGGTACATGTGTGAAGGTTATACAACTCCGCCAAAGAGATAAACATTGGCCAGTTGACCCTTACACCATATTGAGTGGCCCTAATAGCATAATAAAGGCCAGCAGTCTTAAGGGTGGCTTCATCCGCAAAAAGCATCCAGTCAGTGAGGTTGCTCCAGAATGAAGATGGATACCTCCAGCCTTCTATCCGTATCTTTCCTGCGGGATACGACACGTCCTCCATCATTATCAAATTTATAAAGCATGTCAGCGGCATAAGGATGGAGGTTAGTCGGAATGTCGTTCATTACGGCACCAGGTTGCAGTCCCCTCGTAGAGTAAGATGCAGAGCCCCGAACACACTTAAAAGTGTCTTTCTTCCAATCGCCTGAGTCGAACTGTATTCTTTCGGAGATGACCTCGGGGAGCTCGGGAGTTAGCTCCCACTTCATCTGTCGCCACACGGCTAAGACAGTAAAAGCAGACAAAGGATACAGACGCTCCATCGACGGTAGCCATATCCTCTGATTGTTCAGACGGATCACCATTGGGTTTCTCAAGTGTATGCACTCTCCATCTTCAAACCCCACACTGTCACCGAACAAGAAGTACGGCTTCTTGAAACGACGTACCCCTCTAAGCAAGTACTTCTCATCGTTAATCATCTACCTCAAGAAGGTCTTATCATGTTCAAGTATGGCGAGTGTCCGTTCCGTAGGCTGGTTTTGACTGATCGTAGCTTGAACCTTGCTGATCATATTTGTTATGATACTGGTACCGAGGGCTTGATAAACAGAGCCGACGAGGATTCCCTCAAGCTCCGAGACAAATATGTTTACTGTAAGGATAGAAGAGAAAGTCAGACTCAGAATCCGTAGGAAAAACTAAGTGCTGAAGGACTTTTTATGCGCCCAAAGGGTCATGCGCCCAAAACAAATATGTGGGCGCATAACGTACAATAGTATGGGGGCGCATAATATGCAACAGCATGTGGACGCATAACATGGCAACATATGGGCGCATAGCACACCACAGTGTTGGCGCATGACTTCTTGGGCGCATAAGAATACTCACAAAAGTATGTTGTCTTAGGCGCATGCGCCCAGCCAGAAGAAAAGTCTGAGCATCGCAAATTAACACTCGAGACTTTGTTTTTTGAGGCGTGTCCTCACCCAAAATTGGGTCCTGGACTGGCGAGGATGCTGCCGCAGGAGGAGAGCCACTCGGTGCAGCCCCCTTACCTTTCGCAGATCTCTTGGCGACCTTGGGAGACATGGTTCGTAAAGAAAGGAGATGAAGAGTCTTTGTGAAAGTTCTAAGAGAAATAAGAATAATAAACTTTCTCTCTCCTACAAAGCTTATTATAGGCATGGGCCAATTCCTATGTGCCCATTGCGCGCTATCCGTCCACCATAGCTTATGCGCCCACGTGAAGATCCAGCCACTTGCACACTATGCGACTACCACTTGCTGACATGGACAACGTATGAAGGATGGACCTCTTCAAATTCCAACCCGATAAATCTGTCTGTTCAAATTTTTAAGGAAGATCTCAACAGCCGTCTCTCTGACAGGCTGGCCAAACTCTATGCACCCAAAAAGAGAGCCGTGCTATGCGCCCACGGCATCACGAGTAGACGGTCCATGCTTCTTACAAAGTATTTCGAACTCGTTCAAGTATCAAAAACTTTAAAGGGGGTCTTGTAGAAGCATGAAAATTTTAGCAAATAAGGCTTATGCGCCCAAGCCAATGAGGACATATACGCCAAAGTAAACTTATATGCACCCAAGTCACCTTGTGAAACTCTATGCGCCCAAGTCACCCTGTGAAGCTCTATGCGCCCAAGTCACCCTGTGAAGTTCTATGCGCCCAAGGCAAGCTCTCCAGAAGAAGGGCGTATAGCCCTGTTTTAAGCTATGCGCCCAAGCCAGAACATCCCCTGACTCGGTCAAAGCCACGATCAAAACGTGCACCGAAGCGTACGGCCACGTCAGTCTCCACGAGCAGTCGTGCACCGAAGCATGTGACCACGTCAGCACCACGATCAACCCACGACCACGCAACCTGCATATGTCTACATCCTATGCGCCCAAAGCAGGACCATGCGCCCACATGAAAACCAGTGTCTTTTCTCATGTGGGCGTATAACATCATTCTAGCTCCAACTACTATAAAAAGGGGTCGCATCCCTCTTCAAAATACAGAACGGAGAGCATTTTCAATAGCCAAATTGTTGCACTTCTTGCTAGTGAGCCGAGAGTTAGCAATTTTCTTAGGTTTTCCTCCACTTTTGTAATCAGAGTGTCAACGGAGTAAAGGAGCAACTGCAGCTCGATCTCCATCATCCCATTCCCTAAAATTCTTTTTGTACTCGGGGATCCTCACCGCAGGATCTCTCAGGCGTACTCGATTTGTGGTACCTTGTGCCAATAAAGAAAAGACAATGTTTCTTTTTTTTTGTGTCCATAATGGGTTTACCCATATCTTGCCCCAAAATTGACTCGGTCGGCAGCAAACTCTACCGCCAAAGGTAAAGACAAAAAGTCTAAGACCTGCCGCATGGTCACCGCCTCTCCAGAAAAAGCCTTCGTAGTTGTGACAAGGTTGAGGCAAAATACCTAGTAAGAGGAAGAGCCTGCCGAGGAAGCACCTCCCACTGTCACTCCTACAGCTCCAGAAGAAGGTCCATCCCAACCGCCGGTAGTGGACAAGCACAAGAAAAAAGAGGCTCGTTTTAACAAGCTTCTGAAGAAAGATGGTGGTTCGGGGTTGACCAAATCCCATAACTTTGATATATTGGCACAGCTAGCCAATACCCCAGCCCGGTTGTCTCTTTTTGAGCTTCTTCGGCTCTCTAAAGATACCCGAGATGCTTTATGTGAGACATTGCAACACGACGATTCCTTCATAAGTCAGGTCCAATAGCCCGAAGAGGACCCAACTGCATGTTCATATTGTCATAATATGGGAGAGATCATCCACAACATTACGTTCTCTTAACAGGATATGCTGTTCAAGGATAACATGCACAACAGACCTCTGTATTACACGAGGTTTATTGGTGCCATCAAGGTGGACCGAATATGTATCGATCCTGGTTCTTCTTTCAGCATAATCCCTCAGAGTTTACTCCAGATCTTGGAGATACCGATGCATCAGTTAACTGCATCCAATACTACGATTAGCGATTTCAACGTCGGTAAAAGCAGTTTATTGGAAAAAAATTGCTTAAAATGCCAGATAGGTGATCTCCAGACTGTGGTGACCTGTTATGTCATCGATACCGACATATCCTACAACATCTTGCTGGGATTCCCGTGGATACACGAGTACATGATCGTGCCGTCCACCCTCCATCAGTGTATAAGTATGTAATCGACAACGGTATCGTCAAAACAGAGTTCGCTGACGTCGATCCCTTCAGAAAAATTGATGCATACTTTACTAATGCTTCTCTATATAAGTCAGCTCACATGGACAACGATGACAATGATGTTGATGATGAAGAAGAAGTCGAAGCAGTAACAGAAGAACCTCTGAGAGTCAGACTCAAAGAGAAACCTTCCCAAACGCCAGCCCCTCTCATGGCTAAGCTTCACGGGAAGGCTCCGACACCTATGGTTGTCAAACTTCCAGGAAGGGCCCAGGAGCCCATCAGGGTAAGGTTATCTAGGAGGTCTTCAGAAGCCCCTTCGAGATCATAAGAAGCCCCGACTGCCAGGACGTCAGCCCCTTCGGTAGCCAAGCTACGACGGAAGGCCCCGATACCATCTCATGTGACTATCCCGGTTCTTACAGATAAACAATTGGGGGACTACATATCTGTCCATACTGAGGCTCCTTCACTAGATGATGTAATCCATCGAGATAAAATTTTATACTTTATCAATAAAAGGCTATCTTTGAACTACTCTAATCTTGCACACTTGAATGCTATGTACGCCCTAGATAATGCCTTAGGTGCATTACAGACGCAAGTAACAACTGTCAACACTGTAAACTAGATTGTCCCATCCCGAGGCACCTACTTTGTGGTTCCACCCAGGAAAAAGGACAAAAAGCCTATAGTTTTTGGTAAAGTGGAACGTCATCAATACCCTTCTCCAATTGAACCGGAGCCTGATAGCGGTAAGATACAAATCTACCATTATACCCCTCAAGCAAAATACCTCATCCAAAAGATGGGGTACGACTTGAATAGCGACAAGGGCTTAAACTATGGCAAGGGTCGATGCCTTCCCCCTACTGTTTCAACACAAAAAGGGTCCAGAAAATGTAGAGATCTTTTGTATTATTATAAAAAAAAGAAGTACAACAATAATCTTAAACAAGAATTCTGAGCACAATAAAAATTTGTAGATTAGGGCGATGGAGATTAAGTCTGCTTCGACTTCTCTACTATGTTGACGATCTGATGCAGAAGTTGTTGAAGCTTGGTGGTTGATGAACTTTCGATTGTAAGGAGAACTTTATCACAGAATCCTCTCTCTTTGTCTCTGAAAGTTCTTGGAAAAGAAGCTATTTATGTAGTCTCTCCTTATGCCTATGTTATCTCTGTGTGTCCTTCCTGTCTCTGTCCTACGAGGAAGAAACTGTCCTCTATTTATAGCTTTTCTTCACTGGAATAGCCATGTAGGTATGTGCAGAAAATATATTATCTTCTGCCTCAGAGACATATTAGTCTTGATAGGCGTATGAGCCTTGGGGATTAGTGGGGAGTGAACGTGTTCAAGAATCACGTATAGCTCACCACGTGTTTTGAGACATGCTGCATGAAACACAGCCATGTCAGCACACAATCTGTTTGATAGAGAATAGCTATGCGTCAAAATATTGTTAGACTCATAGCAATTGGTTTCTTAGTGTAAAAGAATAACTTTTCTTTGAGTCAATATGAATTATTCAACACTGAAACGCATATCTTCTCTCATTGTTTACTATAAAATGATAACTTTCTTTCGAATAACTATGCGTCGGTCAACAGTCGAACGCATAGCTTCTTCAATTACTTTCTGCCAAACCTTGATATGGAACTAGGTACATACGAGTGCTTCTTTTACAGCTGGCTATGTATAATGATGAGGATGACGAAATCAGTGACACCTTCCTCACAGTCTGAATACTGCACACTGCTTAAGACTTGTCTCTTCATATAAGAGACAAAAATAGATCATGCGGCTGAATGGACCATGTGTCTGAATGGCCCACTTCTTAAACATGTATCTTTCCTTTAGAAACTAACATCTTCCAACTTTTAGGAATATTTACATTTTGGACGTATTACATCTATGCGTCTCCTTAATATTTTTTATGCTTATACAGGACCCCCTTCAAAGTTTTAAACTTGAACAAGTTTTGAAATACTTTGAATAAGAAGCATGAGAGAAAGAATTCCATCACATAAAGCTTTAGATGCATCAGTTTACTTGCCGCACTGTCATTTGCTTTGACCAAATCCTTCAAGATCTGTTATGTCTTCGAAATTTGTGGCGGCCGTTCCTGACATTTACTTGGATCGAGGCTAAATCAACTGCCATCCGTGATTTCAGGAACATAAAATCATGCAACTGTTAATGTCGAGTTGATCATCTTGCCTCAACATCAAGTCGCATAGTATATCACCTAACAAGTTTGTCCCTATAAATAGGACATGACTTTGATAGTAGTTGTCATCATCACTCCCAACCATGAATCCGCTAATTACCATTCTGGCAAAGCTTAAAAAGGGTTTGAGCATCACCTTGCTGAGAACGCTGCTCTTTGGTTATGCCAGAAGTAGGGAAAAGGATAGATCTTCAAAAGGTACACTTTTCTGAAGTATACTTCGTCTTTTCCCCTTTTTGTCACTTCTCTTTCACATTACGCTTTGTGGCAATGACTACACACTTAAGCAAGACTATCAATGTTTGTGCTGTTGAATTTAAGCCTCGAAGAGAAGATGATACGGGGAGGAGTGGATGCTTTTCGTCGACTATTTCACTCTTCAGGCGTATGGTCGCTTCAAGTCATTGCAGATGTGATCAATGACTCTGAGTGCTCCTCCCCTAACCGTTTAGGATTTTATTAGCTTTTAGGGTTTTGTTGGCTTCTTCCTTAGCCATATTTTGTAACCCTTTATCACCAGTAATGAAGCCTCTTATTTTGCCAAGTTGCTGTGAATAGTCAATTACTCAATATGCAAGAACACACTCACAAATGTCGTATTAACTTTGACAAATAGAAGACAGCTGATAACTCGTATAAAACATTCTATTGTTACTCGAATATTCTTGATAGAATTTCCAAAACTGATGAAACACATATGTAAACAGCCTCTTTATACGTTTCCCATGTCTTTGAAGAGGAAATGCCCATATAGAATCTGCTTATGCGTCTTCTGTGACTTGAAGAGAAAGTGGCCTCGGGGAATCATGCGTCCAGTTTGAAGCCAACATATAAAGAAGACTATTGTAATTCTTTTTTCTTTCTTTCTTTTTGTAGTTGATGACAATAATATTATATATCTTTTACTAAAATTTTACAAAGAAAGAACACTTCTCAAGTTGTTGGGGGATATTTGAGCTTTGATACTTCTTTAGAGGTATTATGGACATAAAAATATCATGTTTGCGTGGACTTATTATCTGTAACATGCTTAATTTAAGCATAGATAATAGATATGAAAATTACTATCAGAGATAATATGGACATGATAGATGATATGTGCACCTATTATCTCTAACATACCTGATTAGGTATAGATAATAGAATATAAATTAATCACTATCAGAGGTAATATGGACATGATAGATGATGTGTGAACCTATTACTTCTGACATACTCTACTGTATGCTAGTAATATGGGATGATCAAAAACTTTATCCGAGGTGATACTTGATAACCGTTTTTGAAATAAATATGTTCAGAGATAATATGTACGTAACAAATTTATAGAGTTCTATAGAGAGAGTCGATAATGTAGAATATTTCAGAGGTAATACGGACATGAATATTCTATTCAGAATGAACTTGTTCAGAGGTAATATGGACATGACAAATTTGTAAATCTCTATAGAAGATAAATGTCGTAGAATAATTCAGAGGTAATATGGACATGATTATTCTTTTGACGCAACATATTATTTTGATTCCGACTGGAAAATTGAAATAAGATGCCATCAAAACAACTGGGTTTAAATGACGTACTATAAATTAGAGAGTTTGCTTAGGGTATTTCTTTTATAAGAAAGTTTCGTAAGAACTAAAGGTAGTTCCGCTAGGGAATTTATGAGGACCCATTATTCATAACTTATCCCAAAATTGTTGGGATAAGAATAATGGTTCAAAATAAAGCAGATGTATAACATAAAAGGTATTCATTACTCCAGGAAGAATATGTAGTCATTGTACAAAACTTACTGGGGTAAACAAAGTAATGTCTATTTATGTTCAGACATAATATTTTTTTAAGAACTTGCCATTAATGGGAATCATCAACAGATCTCCATTAGTGTAAACCCCCAAAATTTTCAGGATTTTTATTTTATTTTATAATCTCTTGAATGATTTGTTTTGGATTATTTTGTTATTTATTTATGAATAACATCTTAGTCATGCTTAATTTTGTTTATGCACACTGACTAGACAATATGGCACAGCTAGTGCGGTTAAGTGCCTTGACTAGCATATTAGTTGTAGGGGCCATTAGATTTATTTTATTTGAATATTTGGTTGTTTAAATTTATTAAATTATATTATGGCTATCTATTCCCATCATTAATAATTATTTAATTATTATCCTTAATTTTTTTATATTTGTTTGTAAAAAAAATACTAGTAGTAAAAATGTACTCTCCCAAAGTAGTATAACCCTACTAAATTGTTGTTAATATGATTATTATTATTATTCTTACTACTACTATTATTATTATTGTGGTCATTATTATTATTATTATTATTATTATTATTATTATTATTATTATTATTGATATGTTTAGTTTATTTATATATATATATATATATATATATATATATATATATATATATAAATATATATATATATATATATATATATATATATATATATATATATATATTGTCAAGATTTTTGATTAGAACATATATGTATATGTATATGTATATTTGTGTGAGCTTAATATACTATATAAGTACATATGCTAGGTTTAAATATATGCATTGATATAGTTTTTTTCAAATATATATTAAGTATTCATTTTATAAGAAAATATTTTTACTTTTTAGTGTATAAAAAAAGAGAAGTCCAGATGAATAGTGCCGAAGCACTGTTCATTGTCCCTACTCCCCGACCCATGTGTGTGTGGGGCACAAAACATAGCTTTATCAAAAAAAAAAAAAGAATTTAGATCAAATCCTAGTTGATCCCCGCACAACCCCAATAGATCAATCCAAATCTTATTTAAAATGAGATTTATATCTCAGATATAAAGGATCAAGAACCCACGAGTACTCTTTGGCCGATCTCCATAGAATCTCCACCTAACCCTCGGGTAGAGGCCCGTAGCCACCCTAAAATCTCGCGTGTGCCACCTCGACGCCTGCCGCCATCGCAGGACTCACCGAAATGCCACCCCTACGCATACCAACCGACAGCAGCAGTAACGGATGTTCGTCGAGTTCACCGCGAGGTAACCTACTACCCGACCTTCTTACACCCTATATAATCAATCATTTTTGGTTACGTAAACTTCTATGGAAATCCTATGTGACCCTCTCGACACCCCATCAATTGGTTCGGGGTATAGTCGTGCCATCAACCCAGGTAATTGATTCAAAAACTCACGAAAAACTTTAAAAAAATAGTGAGAACCAGTTTGGGTACCCATGTTGGAGGAACGATTCCGATCAATTCATGCAAAACTTTTGAGAACTAATTTGACATAGTCCTAGCCAACATATAGGAGTTCGGAAAACCTTTTATAGATTTACTTTTCATTTGCTGGACATCATGAAAACTAATTGCGAAGTTGGAGAAAAATAGTTTTTAAAAACCATGAAAATTATAGAAAATTTTTGATACGACGTGCGCCACGACAAACCGGGCGACGTGGTCACAACCCATAAGCATCGAAAGACGCGTATGGGTGTTGTCGACGTGTGGGAACTAACGAAACTTGATTTCGTTGTGCGTGCGCGATGAAATCAATACGTATCCGTCAAGATGCCCCGTATCGGGCCTTTTGCAAACTAGCCCATACCTTTGTGCACGTTCGTCGTATCGAGACAAAACTTATGCCAACATGACCGAATCATTTTTCTGGTCCTCTATGCCAAGTTTGGTCTAAATCTGGGAAAGTCGACTGGAACGTCTTTTTGACGTGCCCGCGACCCGTTCTAACGGGCGAATTTGTGCACGGCCCGCCGGAATCCAACTTTAGATAAATGTGTCACGACCCGCTCCCGAATAATCGGGCACGAGTCGGACACGCCCAGCCTTCGTCGTTAGACACGATGAAGTAAGTTGTACCAAGCTAGGGAAAACTAACCAGATAAACATGAAAATATATAATCACAGCATCTAAGAACGTATCCCAGAATGATCACCATAATCCACAATTCTATGTATGTAAATGTACGAGTCATCAAGAATGAAATGTACATGAATTCTAAAAACAATATCTAAAAGTAAAACTAAGTAATCTAAACCTGAAACCTCAAGCTAAGCCTCGACCTGCTCAGCTAAATCTTGGGCTCTGGCCCATAGAGTAGATCAATGTCCTGCAAGCATACCTGCAACATATCCTATTCAGGAGCGGAGCAAAGTACAGTTCTAGGTAATGAACAATAACATCATGATATGGAAAGTAAATGCTGAAAGAACAAAAAGAACAAGATATGTAAAGAAAAGGAAGAACATGAACTACTGCTATAAAGATACATGAAAGATCATGACTATGTAAAGATGCAGGAAAGATCACGACTATAGCTAAAATCAATATCAGGATCATAGAAAATAGTATAAAAATAAAATCCTGAACATGTGTGTTATAAATTTGAAATACTTCTATGATATGTGACCGGCTTGGGTAAGACCATGAAAGAGCATGAAAAGATCCTGAAAGATCATATAAGGTACGGCTTAGGACCCGTGTGCACTGTGCGAGACCTAAGCTAAAGATCATGAATAAGTATCCGGGTTTGGTCACATATCTAGAGTATTTCCCCACCCCAAGATACAAGTAAGATCATGAAAGAACAAGCCAGAAAAGATCATAAATGTGTCGCAGTGTGTCAGCAATAAAGAACAAGAAAATATACTGATCAAAACCATAGAATGTACTTGCCTTGCTCCAGGAAAGTACGGGTAATAAAGCTGATCTGTGTATCCACCTGATTAATGGATACAAGTTGGATAATCTCTAATAAATCCTAATTACTAGTTTTTATCCAATAACCAAGCTTAAATTGTAAAATAATATGAATATTAACTATTCTAGCAGGTATCAATGTATTGGTTGGTAGCAAACCCATCTAGCTACTCAGAAAAATACTTAACTAAGAGAATAGCCTAATCCTCTCGTAGGAAATCCAATTCAGTCCTAGATTAGGAAATCAAATGTCTGAATCCAAAACAGACATTAAACAATTCCACTTCAATTTGAAACTTGGTTGTGACTACACCATTCCAGGATTTACCTCAACAACCCACACAACCATGAGTATCCCTGCTACTAAGTTACCAAAACCAACACTGATAGATTATCAATAGTTTAGAAATAAGACCATGTTCCAGGCTCAACATAACTTTTAGCCATCCCATGTCACTCTCATACACACAGCAAGGAAAAAGAAATAAGTGAGCTTCAACAGATTTAGTTCTGATCATTGCTGCTAACTCTTATCAAAATTTTAAGAGTAGCCCATATGATAAACTTCCAAGTGAACCCCCCAGCTTCAGTTTGTCATTTAAATAAAATAGCAAAGACACAAAGACTAAACTAGATTCAAACTCTCAAAATAACAGAAGCTACACACCATTATAAAAATTTCGTTTAGAGAAAACCAAATCTACAACCAAAATTGAAGTTCCAAGAAAAATTCTCAACTTAACAGAGCAACTTATTCCCAGGACTGAATTACTTCAACTACACACAACTGAACCACACTTCAAAAATTAGCCATTGCTACTACTCCTATTCCCTATACTGTATGGGCCTGACCATGGTTCCCAGGCTCAACAAAACCTGACATTATTTCAAATCTCTCCTGCCACAAACAACACAAAGCACGTCTAAAACTCAGATTGTAAGAATTCTCCACTGCAGATTAATCCATACTAGAATTTCAACAAAATAGGAAAATAGATCAAGCAAAGGAATTATAGCAGAACACCAATCCCAGAAAATATAGAATACAAACTTAATCAAAACATTAATGAAGTCCCTCAAATTAAACTCTCATAAAACCAAAATTTAAACAAAGAGAAAGGATATATACTCAAGGAATATACAACCATATTGAATAAGGATTCAATTGATACTAGAATAGAGATCATGTTCATTGTCAAACTCCTAAACCTCCTACTGCACTGGACAGCAGGTCTTCCCAAAACTGGTTCCATCAAGAACACACGAACACAATCCACACGCACGCGCAATTGGACACGATCAATCATCACTTGGTCACGCTACGAAACAGGCAGGTCGGACACAACAGTATCTTGTTACGCACACTGGTCACGAGCACGGCTACAGCCGACACAAGCCAACGCAACTCGACTGGTCCTGGCCAATATACCAGTACTCACAAAATTGCAGTAGAAATTAAGTAATCATCAAGGAATAACATAGTACCTGAAAAGAAATTAATCCGATACGAGGATGCGTCTGTAGAGTCCGACTTAGTCCTCCGATCAGACATGAGTCAGCGTCCTCGTTGAGTAGTTCACTCAAGAACCCCCGATCCCGAACTCAAATCACGGTCGCCCTGGATTCAGGACAAATATGAATTCCTGATCCAGAGAATGAGCTGATCCGAAATCAGATGAAGAGTGTACCAAAATTATTCGAAATTTGAACAATTGAAAGAGAGAAAAAATTGGGTGGACTCACCTTGTCGTCGATGCTGGAGGAACAAACTCGCCGAGGAAGACGATCCATACACCGCCCAGTCGTCGGAAAGGAGAAGGCAAGAGGCACCGTCGGCTAGGCGAAAAAATCGTCGGAAATAGGTTGCGCGCCTGCAGACCTCGCCGTCGGGTCTCGATGCTGTCGTTGTCGAGATCGCCACCGGGGATGTCGATCCCGTCGTCGCCGCTCGGAGCTAGGGTTAGGCTTCAGGGTTGTCGAGAGGAACTTGTCACCGTCGTGGAAACCACAGCCGCTGGAGAGATCGTCGTGGCCGCCAGAGATAAGCTCACGCAGCCGTCACTGGGTCGGAACCCTAGGCCTGCTGCTCGGAGTCGTCGAGAGCTGATCGGAGTCGTGGCTCGCCATCCGCCGAGATCTAGCGCCGCCGAAGGGTATGCAACTAGTCACCGCCGGACTGAGGGTCGCCATCGGCCCTAACCGTCGTGGTGGCCGCCGGAGATATTTAGGTCGAGTAAAAAAGGGTTGGCTCGAAAAGAACTAAAGAAAAGGAATAAAAGAAAAAAATAACTATAATTCTCTCTCTCTCTCTCTCTCTCTCTCTCTCTCTCTCTCTTCCCAGCTGGAATTTTAAAAACAATTGTGTAAAGTTTGCAGAAAACACCCTCCGCTCAGACATTTTTCCAATAGGTCCCTCCGCCCAGAACTTTTATAAAAAAAACCCTCTTCCTTTTAGAATATTATAATGACTGCTAAAAAAATAGTTAAAACTTATTATAATTACCATTATTTAAAACATAGGTGAGGGGACCACTAAATTAGTTGTAACAACTTTTCAAACTTGAAAATTGGTCCCAATTTATTTTCCTCTAAAATATCAACCATCATATTTATTAATTAAAATTAACCTTTAATTTGAAACCCAATCAATTACTATTTTAAAATCAGAAAAAAATTTATTTTCTCAAAAAAAATCGGGAAGTGGAGTTACAAAATGGTTAGGTTTGTCTCATCAAACCAGACCTATAGACATATAGTTTAAAGAATTTAGAGACCGTAGATACTAGCACGCTTTCGGTACAAAACGGGTCCAACGGCGGACATCATTTTGACCCAAAATTACGATTTTGCCTCTGTGTCCAGAATTGGACTTATGGGTAGTTTATCGTAGATATTTTCCTTATTCTAGAAATGTTCAAGGTGTTTATTTCAGCATCCGAGGACGCTTGTGAGATTTGACTTTCTATGCTTCACTAATCTGTCGATTCGAGCTATTAGACGTCGTCCTTTCTGCACACAACCTCAGACAAGATACCTTATCATTTGCTGTCTATTTATTTTAGCTCATATTTCATGCATTTACTTATTATTTACTTTCTGTAAAATAAACTATGATACATGGCATAATTAGATAGAATTTTACTGTTCAGTTCTATTTCCTGCTATGTGCTATTCTTATACACATTGAACTTAGATTTAAGGGACCGTCCTTTGTGTGTTGCATTCATAGGCCTTGACACATTTGTACCACAAAGTTGTGAGCCACATATAGAACTCGAACATGCGTGACTGGCTGGCCACCACTACGTATAAGCCGTGCGATATGATTAATCTCTAATAGTGTTTGCATGATTAGTTTGACTTAGCGGTTAATAGAGGTTCTGTTTTGTGGATACAACATAGTAGGAATTGGGCAGAGAGGACAATACCTTAGCGTATGGGTTACTATACACTTTACTTTTTGTAACCCGTGAGTTCCGCCGGAGACGCGGGTGAGATTACCCATGGATACTGACGGCCACTAACGTTCTGCAAAACATTATGCTCTCATGGGCATCTGGTTCCCCAAAGGAGGACCATGTCGATCCTATTTTAGCCAGGGCCCATGCATTGGAGGATGTTCTTAAAATTGTATACACTTAGACTGGTTAGGCTACCTTATCCGTTAGGTACGAGTACTCTTAGTTTGGGTACTTGTATCTGACCGTGGCTTAGAACAGCAACTTGTCGCAGACTAGTTTGCCATATCTTGTCCTTGTTTGGTTATAGGTGTGGATCACTACTCCGATGAGAAGGTAGTGAACCTTATTGTGGTCCGGATACCATTTTGGGTTCATGGCTTGGGAAGATACTTCATCGTGGGTTAGTGTGCCATCTCCTGTCCTTATTTGGTTGGGGGGATGGTACGCTGATTCAAGGGTGAGTATTGAACAATGTTATGATCCGATTGACTTATTATTGAGCAGTATTTATTCAGTTTATATGGCATGATATTATGTATCTTGTTTCGTCCCTCTAAGGACCTGGTGATCTCTTCAGGTGTGTACTTTTCATGATATTTCGTAGGTGCTCTAGCCAAGATCACGATCTTCCCTTTCTGTCAAGGAGGATTGCTCTTGGATCATTCATAGCCATTTTATCTATTCGTTTCTTGTATATTTTTCTTTTCATTTAAATGGTTAGTAGTAGATCTGTCTCCGTCCAACATCTTGTATAAAGATAATTCTTTATGGATTATATGATATCATTTATTCTCTTATATTTCTGTGGATGAGATTAGTTGTCAAGGTTTCTACATTATTTTATAGCTTATGTATACATACGAAGGTTTCATATATTGGAGTATACAGCTGGCATGTCTACGTACCTAGTCTTTTGTATTTTAGGACTGGGACGTTACAATTAGGTTTGGCTAGCCTGTATACTCCGTTTGAATACACTAATTCAATAACAAATGGACCTTCCCATTTAGCTATGAATTTTCTTTCGCTTTTATTGTCATAACCATAGGCCTTCTTATTGAAAGAACTAGGTCGCCGACCTGGAAAACTCGCTCCTTTACTTTCTTATTGAAAGACTTAAAAAAATGGGCTTGGTATAACTTAATTTGCTGTTGAGCCATTAAAATTTTTTCGTCGAGTGCTTCTAATTCTTGTAACCATAGACAATCATTGTCTTCAGTCTTTAATTAATTAGATATAGCGATTCGAAGAGACATGATTTGAATCTCCAGAGGAAGAACTGCTTCACTTCCGAAGACCAAAGAAAATGGCATTGTACCAGTAGGAGTCTGTACTGTTATGATACGTCCAAAGATATCCACCAAGTTTCTCATTCCAATTATGTTTATTAGCTAAAACAAACTTCTTAAGTAACTTGATAATAGTTTTGTTGAATGCTTCAGCCAGACCATTAGCTGCAGGATTGTAGGCTGTAGAAGCCACATCTTGGATCTGGTTCTTCTTACAAAACCAATGGAATTCACTACTCATAAATTATAGGCCATTATCTTGAACAATCCTCCGGAGAAGTCCAAAACGATAGATCACATAATGCTTAATAAAATTGATGACGTTAGACGTTTTTACTTCGACAAGTGGTATAGCTTCCGTCCATTGAAAAGTAGTCAGTTATAGCCAAAATAAAGCAGCATCCATTGGAGGAAGGAGGGTTGATGGGTCCGATGATATCCATTTCCCATGGTTCAAAGGGCTAGGACGCAGTTGTAGGGTGCAGAAAATCTGACGATTGATGTATGAAATCTGCATGTAAATGGCAAGATTTGTATTTCCTTGCATAATCTATAGCATCGGCTACCATAGTAGGCTAATGGTAATCTAAATGCCTTAACCGATCCAACAATTTTGGGCATGGTTGATGGGCGCCACAAGTACCATCATAAGCTTTACGAAGAACATGTTTAGCTTATTCTTCGGATAGACATTGTAGAAGGAGTCCATCGTATGATCTTTGATACAGCATTTTAGCATCCGTATCATAAAAAAATGGAGCGAACGTCTATTGATTGAAATAGCTTCTTCTGGATCATCAGGAAGGGTTTCATAAACAGCATATTCTATAAATATAAATCTCCAATCTTTGAAGTTGACATCTGCTGTTATTGAATAACTTTGATGAACCTATAAATTATTCTTAGTGCAGAATAGTTCTCGACCAATCACTGTGATCAACTTTCGGGTGTTGACTAGGGTAGCCAATGACACTGCCAAACCAGCTAATGCATCTGCTTCTGTATTTTCTAATCAGGGCACTTACTCGATGAAGAACCCAGAGAAAGTAGCAGCAATCTCAAGCGTTGTTTGATGATACGAACCTCATATTCCCTTCAAACTTGACTGACTATCAACTTAGAGTCGCCATAAGCTTCAAGATAGTCTACCCCCAGCTGTTTAGCCAGATGAAGTCCAATATATAGAGCATTATACTCTGCAACGTTATTAGAATAAGGTTCCATAAGAGAATAAGCACGATGGATGACCAGATTGTCAAGGGATATCATTACTACCCCCACTCCTACTATAATGTAGCCTTTGGGACCCGTTCTTGAGGCTCCATCGAAGAACAACCTCCAAACAGATTCTTCCGTCGTCTTAGACTCTAATACTTCATCCAAAATTTTATCGTATAGCTTGGAAGTTTCCGCTATCGGGTATGCAGCTAGGAAATCAGCCAATACTTGTCTTTTCACTACCGTCTAAGGTATATATATAATATCATAGGGGATAATAATATTGCACATATAGCAAGGCGAAAATTGAGCATACTTGGCTTAGTCATGAGAACCCTGAGAGGGTTAACCCTGGATATAACATGAATGGTTTGTCCCATTACATAATGCCGTGTCTTTTAAATTGCAAATATTAATATGAGATACTCTTTCTCAACATAATTGTATCTATGTTCGGTGCCGATTATCTTGCGACTCAAGTAATAGATAGCTTGTTCGGGTCCTTCGTCGTTCTTTTGGGCTAACAATGCGTCGAGAGAATGTTCCATGGCACAAACATACAAAAAAATGGTCTGCCCACCACTGGAGCCACCAATATTGGGGGATTAGTGAGATATCTTTTAATGTCTTCAAATGTTTGCTGACATTTTTTACCCCAAACGAAAGAAGCTCCTTTCTTCATTAAATATGTAAAAGGTCGACACCGCTCGAATATATTTGAATTGAACCTTCGGATATAAGCCAATCTGCCTTGTAAGCTGCGAAGTTCTTTAATTTTCTTTAGAGATTCCATTTCTAAGATAGCTTTAACTTTGTCAGGGTCGATATGTATTCCCTTTGAAGTTATGAAAAATCTAAGAAATTTGCCTCTGGAGACTCCTAAGAATGACTTCGTTGGATTCATCTTGAGTTGGTGCTCACATATTAATTCGAACACCGTTCTCAAGTCTTGAAGATGATCATCCTTTGAATGACTTTTAACTACAATGTCGTCAACGTAGCATTCCACCATTTTTTTTTGCAAATATTCGCAAAAAATTGTACTCATGGCGCGTTGATATGTAGATCCGGCATTCTTCAAACTGAAGGGCAATACCGTATAACAGTATACCCCCAACGATGTTCGAAATGATGTGTGCTTTTTGTCTGCTGGAAATATTTTAATTTGATTGTAACCTGAGAAGCCATCCATGAATGACATACGTTCAAAGCCACATGTGTTATCAATCATAACATCCGTGATTGGAAGAGGAAACTCATCTTTTGGACAAGCTTGATTAAGGTCCCAATAATCGATGCATACCCTAATCTTCCCATTTTTTTCATAACCGGGACTATATTGGCAACCCAGTCAGGATGTTATTCTTCTTAGACAAAGCCACTCTCTATGAGTTTCTTTACCTCATTCACAATAGCCTCCATCATATCTAGGCGGAAGTGCCGTTGTTTTTGCTTTACCGGTTTGACATTAGGAACTATATTAAGATAATGCATTGCTATCTGCGTATCAAGCCCAGGCATGTCCTCATAACTCCAAGCAAACACATCTATATATTTTTTTATAAGCTCAAGGAGTGAATGTTTGTCTTCATCGGATAAACTTTTGCTGATTAATGTTGGTTTAGGGGATTCTGGATCACCTACATTAACTTGAACCACTTCATCTTCGGTAGAAGGTTTCCACTGTTCAAATCTCATTTTCGATTAATTATCGAGCTATTGTGCCCAAGGTTCAACTTTAAAAGGTTGCACAAGATTGTCATCATCCTCTGTTTGATTCTAGATATCATATAAGCTGAGAAAACATTTTTGAATATTGCCCTAATACTATGATCTGAATCCCATAGTCAGGAATTAGAAGAATGAGAACATGTATCACTGTCTTCTATATTTGAGACTTCTGTTGTAGTCAGAGGAGTTACATACCCCAATCCAGATCGAGTACGGTGGTAATAGACTTGTGGTTTCCCTCTCGGAGTTGGGATATGTAGTGGCAAATGGAGACCTTTACCAAAGTTGAGATTTTGTTGGCTATTTAAGTCATAGCCCATTCTTTCAATGATACTGGTTCAGGCTCGTTGACCAAAACTTCTTTATGAACCTCTGCTCGTCCAAATATAATCGATGCTTCACCAATGGACCTAGCTAGCAGCTCAAAATAAGAATCTTCGTATGATAGACATAGAGTACTATCTTTAGAAGAAGTAGACACATGCAGTGACAGCTTTGTATCCATGATAAGGGAGCACAAAGAGTCAATAGTCCTTAAGCTAGTTACAGGAATATCAAAGTAATCAAAAGCAGAAGTTCTTTCATTAGGTATGTATATGATTTCTTCTTTCGAAAAAACATCCTCGATATGTTAAATACATGGAGGTTTATCTACAATACTCACTTCTGCAGTGATGGCGAGATGGGTCAGATTGATCACAAATGGTTCATCTGATTGAGGTGGATGTTTACTTCGACGAAGATCAACCACCAACGGTTGCTCCTTCTTAGTGTGCAAATCAATGACCAATGGTTCGTCTTTCTTCAACCTGAGATCGATTACTAGAGGTTCTTCTACCTTGATGCTAACATCATTTTTGCGCAAGTATACAACAAAAGGTGTACTACCCCCATATTGAGTCTCATGAGAAATTCTGGCAGGCTCTTTCTATGCGGGGCCCTTCAAATATATCGCTAAGGGTTGTTCAACCGGTTCCTTCCACATAGGACCTTTCAAGTATATGGCTAGAGGTTCATCTATCGTCTGATCAGTAGATGCTTCTTCTTCGTCGTATATAGCCTTGTCTTCTTTTCTTAAAACTAGATACGATGGTTCATCATCAACATGTCTCTGATCATGAGGTTTATACAACCTTGAATCAGAGAAGTAAACTTCGACCCCTTGAAAGGATCAACGTCAGCAAATTTTGTGCATACTAATCCTTCTTTGTTCACATATTTCAAGCACAGATGAAGAGTAGATGGTACCAAAATATTGTAATGTATCTACGGCCGCCCCAACAAAATATTGTAAGAGATATTGGCGTCAATCACATAACATGTGACTTATGTCCGGAGATTTCAAATTTGGTAATTGAGCCAAATTTTCCCCAGAGGATGACTTCATCCTGCGTTGAAGCCAGTAATAGTAGTAGAAGTAGGTGACAACTTGTGCATTGGGATCCCCAACACCTGAAGCAGACTTTCGGGAATCACAGTAACAGATGAGCCATGATCTATTTAAATGCAGTCCACCTTACAAGCCCCGATATACTATGTATAGTACAAGGGTCTATCTTGACGATTATCTTTCAAAGACATGCCCCCCCTGAGTAAAGGTGATATTGGGAATCTTCTCTGATACGTTATGACAATGCATTCAAGTCCCAGGGTCGTCATCAAGTTCCGCCATCTGAGATAGGTTAGTGTCTGCATGCTGCAATGCCTCACGCAATGCATCGCGAGTTTCTTTGGAGAGATGAAGTAGCTCAAATATGGACAGTAGAGTTGGAGTATTGGCAAGCTGTGCCAATATACCGAAATTGGAAGGTTTGTCAAGTCCAAGGGAGTTAGGTTTCTTCAGGGACTTGTCGAACCTTACCTCTTTCTGTTTTCCTTTTTCTCCTGTAGTCTGCTTTGATGGCCCAGACCCTGATGAAGCCAGAATGGAAGGTAGATTAAGAGCAGGAGCTACAATAACAGGGTTATCTTCTTCATCTTTATTGGAGAAACGTTGATATGCTTTTCCGGATCTGGTTTCTCCAACTAATGTTTCATCAACCATATTGCATGACTTACTATTCTTCTTCTTCTTCTTCTTCTTCTTCTTCTTGTTCTGAGTTTTAGAAGCAAAAGAGGCAGATTTTGGATCAGTATCTTTAAGAAGATCATGATGGATCCACATGACTTCACCATACTGAGTAGTGAGTGGTACAAGTCCAGTCGTCTGATCGTAAGTCGGAGGGAGATTAACAATTTGTAACGTCGCCTTTGATATCGATGTGACACCATCTTGTACTTCAATTGTAAGGAAGTCTCCAAACTGGAAAGAAACATGATTTACAGAAACTTGTTTCTCATCTGTATGTAGTATAATGGCCTTTGAATCCAACAACTGCTGGATATAATTCTTCAATATGTAGTAATCCTTCGTAGGCTGATGTACATACTGATGATAAAAGTAATACTTCGAATTGTTGGATCGCCATACTCCTTCAAGCCTTTGAGGGGAAGAAAGTTGTAGCTTGTTCCCTTTCATCAAAACCTGGAAGATATCCAGTGTGAGGGCTTCATTGAAGGTATAATATGGCTTAGGTCTTGAAGCAGCTAGAGCTTTTTGTTTAGGTTGGGAAGTAGCTGCAGAAACATCCACTGTGAAGGACTCTTTCCCCTTGTTTGTTTTCCCAGAAGTGTTATTATTCTGGGGATGCTTCCCTTTGTCATCGGGTGACTTCAGTCCAATAAAATGCATGACCTGGATTGATTCTTCAGCTTTCTCAGCAGTAGCAATGATGGCTGGACAATCATTATAATCTCTGGGGCCAATATAGAATCTGACTGTGGGTAAAAAGTTACCCCTACATGTGTCAATTAGCACCATTTGAGGAGTCCCAGGATGCAATTTCATCGATAGCCTCCTGAACCGTTCAATGAATTCACGGGTCGACTCTTTGTTATCTTGCTTTGTGGCAATAAGTTTTGATATAGAAACATCACCCGTTCCTTCGTAGAATCTAGATAAGAAACAATTTCTCCAAATCTTTGAAAGTTTTGATACAACCATCTGACAGATTACAGAACCATTCAAAAGCTACACCTTTTAATGTACCAATGAATAACTTGGACCATAGTGCATTATTCCTTGGTATGTGAACGGTTTGGGAATAGAGGTATGCCAAATGTTGCTTCGGGGAGCCTATTCCATCATACGTGAATATGGATTGAGGTTTGTATTTTGGATGACAAACTACATTATCCTACTATGAAGGATTAGTGTAGGGACGAAGTCAGAAAGCAGAATACTCTAGAGGGAGGGGGGTGAATAGAGTAGGCAGCATAATATTGCTAACTAAAAACTTGTTAGTAGTTAGATCACAGAAATAATATCAATAATCATAAAGTAATAACTGTAAAGAAAGGAGATCAGAAGGCAAACTCGAACACAGAGATTTATACTAGTTTTCCTCTTGTGAGGAATAGTCCAGTCGGAAGCACTCTAGCTTCCAGTTGAATCTACTATTAGAAAATCTTGCAATTTTCATACAAAGTCCTTACAACTTCTACAGACACGAGCTTTGATATGAAGAACTCGACCAACTTCAATTTTGAAGAGTCTTTCTTCAATCAAGCCTCTGATTATAATTTATCTAAAATCTTCTAGAACGCACCGTACCTGCAAATTGACTAGAGAATTGTAATTTGCTTGGGATTTGAAATTAAAAGCTTTTTAGAAAACTCTTTGAAAGAAACGTAAGCTTTAGAAGAGAAGAGATGAAAGTGAAAGAGTGATTTTAAATGATCAGAATTCCCCTCTATTTATAGTTTTTCCAAAGGCATAACTCTGGCAGAATTCGGGCAGAATTCGGACAAAACTCTATGTAACAAACCGCAACTGAAGGGTGACCAAGTTTAAAAACCAACGTTCACACAACGTTCACCTTGGCCGAACTCTGGCCGAGTTCTGTCAGGATTGGTCAGGAATATTTTAAGAAAATATTTTTGGGGCTTTTTGAAATCCTTTAGAAGCTTTTGTAAATAAGAGATATTTTTCAAAACAAAAGTCATTTTTGAAAACGATTTTGGATAGCCTATTTGCCAGTACGACTTGGTGTACAATGTATTCCTCGATTAAATAAAAGTAAAAATTATACTGCATAAAGAAATACAGTCTCGAGTGGCAAACATAGCTTCGGTCTTGAACTGAGTAGATATCCAATCTTGATCAGTGTCCAAGTGTCCAACACGTCTTGAGTAAATATCTGAGTTGTTCTGTATATCGAGATAGAGTTTGATCAATTATTAAAATCAGGTTTGACCATGACCAATGGGCCAATAATCTTCCCTATTTTAATAATTGACAAACCTTGACCGATATAACATCTTTGGTCGTTATCAAAACAAAATGTACCGAGATAATGTACCAAAAAAATTGTTCCTGTAGATTGTTTATATCCTGTATTCTTACAGATCAAAGATGTTAGATCTTATTTCTCCCCCGTTGTCACTTAGCAAAATAATTACAAAAGAGAAAGCTCCTCCGCAATATATGCATAAGTAACAATCAGTGAAGAAACACAAAATATGGATATATATATATATATATAAATTTTATCACAAGCATGGTATAAATGTCACAGACAATAACAAAAATATAATAAGCAAATTTTTTTTCACAGACAGTTTAAATGGAAGCATAATAAAAGATAATATTATGAGAAATGCTAAACTGAATAAAATATGCTGAAGAAAACATATAACATGTCCATCAGACAAAAAAGTTATATTAGAAAAATAAGAGTACTGATACTAGCTTGGAATGTCAGAGCATTTCCAAGTAAACAAAGACAATAACATCAGTCTCAATAGTATGACTCCTCATCGCCATCATCATCATCTGCAGTGCCATCATGTCCACCATGTCCGGATTGACCAGCTCCAGATGTGCCATCTCTAGAGGTATATGGAGTATAACAAGAAGTACGATAACAATCGTAAGCATTCCTTGGCTGGAACAGAGAGTGGACCGCCTCATCATTAATGCGGAAAACAGATATAGAAGGGCCTCTAGGAAAAAAGCTAGCAGAATGACCCATCTGAGCAAATCGGAGATCAGCAAATGAGTTGGTAATATCCTGGAACCGAGTCACGTCACGGAACTCACGTTCCCTGGAAGTGTCAACAAAGAAAGTCTGCATATCCGAAAGGTGATGATGAATACCCTCAAAAGTCATAGGGTAGGTCTGATGAGGAATAGGTGCAGTAGGAGCAGGTACATGAGGTGTAGGAGCAGTGGCAATGCTACGACGAGACAGCTTGAGAAACTTGGACTCAGGGTCCAGAGCGCAAGTGGATTAGTTGATATCAAAATGCTGAAAGATGTGAGGGATAATCATCACATAAGAGAGATTGCGTTCTCTTCCATGACATCTACCCATCATCTGGATGATAGTCTTAGGAGTAGAAAAAGGAATCCCCTTAAGAATGTTATAGAGGGCAAAGAGTTCTCGTGAAGTGACGTCATCTTTTGAAGTGGATTTTGAATGAATAGTGGAATAGGTGATGCGATGTAACTCGTAGTTGAACAAGTTTAAGTTATTAGCCTTGAACTTTCTAAGACGAGCACGTGCTGGCGCACAAAGCTCATTCTTGAAACTAACAAGAGTCGTACCCCCAGAAAAGTCGAAGTTGGTGATGTCATCGAGCGGGGCACCTTCGCTTGGAATACCAAGGATTTCTGCTAGCAATAAATCATCGAACGCAATATCGATCCTGCCAATACAAGTTCTTGCGGTAAAAGTATCTAACACGAAGTTACAATAGAATAGTCTAACGGCATTAGTAGCTATAGGGAATTTTACGGTAACGAGATTGTATAACCCTAATGCCTCAAAGAAAGGATGGTGATATGGAAATACAGTCCATTTAATCGGACCGCCTGTGCATATTGTACGCATAGCAAAGTCGACATACCAAAGCAAAGTTTGGTCATAAGTTTTGAAGTAAAACTCATCCGACACGCCGTCACCCGACTGGACCGGGGAAAAGAAGGAATCCATGTTCGGATCAGAAGACGATGCCTCTTCATTGGCATTGTTCTTCTTCCTCTTGAAAGGATTGAATCCCTTAGGCATTCTTTCCCAAAACTAGGTAATCCTAAGAATTTAAAAGTGGAGGAGAGAAGGAGTTATACCTTCCGAGAATCAAGTAAGTTGTAGAGGACACGATTCTCCGTACGAATCCAAATTTTGGATGGATCTTGTTTGCCATTGATTGTAAAAGAACAGAACAATTATCGGAGGACTGAACTTAGACTCACAATACAAACTCGCTTGTACAATGAAAGCCTAGGGACGAAAACCTAGGTACAACAATCTAAGTACAATTGTTTATTTTAGATTCTGGGAGGTAACGGTAGAGGCTCGGGAAAGCGACGACAGCTCTGCCTTACTCCCTGGACGATCGGGTGCAATTTTGGCTCTGTAGAAGAACTGCTTGGCGTTGATGAAGAAATGCTCTCTTTTTGATCTCTGTATATTCTCTCTCTGGCTTTCTGTCTAATTTTTTTTATCTGAGATTCTCCTCTCTCTCCGTATATGTCCCTTGCAAGGTAATGGCACATTGCTATTTATAAGAGTGGGAGGCATCATTAGGGTTTGCAATGATTGCCCATTCTTAAAAATTGGCAGCTAATTAATGATGATTGACATAAATCCTCATAATTTGTCATGCCAACCTCAGATTTCTCGACACGTGTCATTAATTTGCTTGATTGCAAATGATCTGATTTGATTCTAATATTTTATTGTGATTTGTTGAGGGATTTCGATTAATCTGATGCCACGTGTCCCGCTATCACGCCACGTGTCTTAACCGCAAGCCACTACAGAAATTTGAGCCGCAGGAAGGTTGCTCCTCATTGAGCCGTATGGGGATTGTCTTCGTGAGCCGCATAGGGCAAGTCTTCTTGAGCCGCATGGGGCAGCCTCCGCTTGAGCCGCATGGGGCTAGCCTTCGTGAGCCGTATGGGGCAGCCTCCGCTTGAGTCGCATGGGGTGGTCTCTACTTGAGCCGCATGCGACTGTCCACGTGTCATGGCCGCATGACAGTTTCTGGATCTCGGGGCATCGTGTCAGAGATTTTCTTTATTTCCCTAGGAGTCTGTCATTATGAGGGAGTCATAATGGTATCTTTGTGTCAGAACTGTCACCTTGTCAGAGCTGTCAGCCGTCGAGGCATTTAATTCAGTAAAGGACAAATGAAAGAGCTGTTTGTAGGCCACGTGGCTCTTCTCTGAGCCGCATGGAACTTATTTGAGCCGTATGGACGCTTGGGCCGCATGGATCCTTGAGCCGTATGAATTCTCTGAGCCGCATGGATCTTTCTTTATTCTTTTCCATGCTTCTACAAGACCCCCTTCAAAGTTTTCAATTTAAAAAATTGAAATACTTTGAATAAGAAGCATGGCCATGTATAAATTCTCCTGGCCGCATATGATGTCTCGGCCGCATGGATGTCTCGGCCGCATGGATGTGTCAGCCGCATGGACTTTCGGGCTGCATAGGCTGTTCTGGCCACATGAGCCCCTTGCCATGTCATCCTGTCACGTGTGAAGATCTTTTGCATTAAATGCTGTTAATCTGCTGTCAGTTTTAAGGCCACTTTTTGGGGCAGGATCCCAGGAGTTTGGCCTTCATTTTAGGTGGCTCTCCTCGATAATCGAAGGGTCGATTTTTGTGTTACACGAGAATCGAAACATCCTGCTTTTGTTTATAAATAGGGACCAGTTCAGTCGGAGGGCTTTTTTTACTTTCTCTTTCGGCCCCAACTCTTGTTGTCTTCACTGTCTTTCCTTATCTCCCTTCTTCGACCATCGAAAATGGCCCCCAAGTCTTCCAAGGTCGCCTCTGCTGCTACGAAGGGCAATAAAGCGGCTTCCTCATCGGCCGCCGTGCCCGAAGTACACCCTGATGTCCATCCTGCTTTCAAGTGTAAGGATTGGATTTGAATACTTTGAACCCTAAGGACCCATGGTTCTGTTGCATAACATATGCACAAGCCTTCATCCTTCGTCTTCATTAAACTGCCCAAGCTCGACCATGATGGAGCCGCATATTTTGTATGGGCTGCATGACCCTCTCATATCCGAGCCGCATAGGGCATGCCCTATGTTTGAGCCGCATGAGAAAGATTTGAGCCGCAGGAGTAGTTCTGGATTTGAACCGCATGAAGCCTCCTTTGAGCGGGACCGCATATGTTCCTAACAAACTGGACCGTATAGAATTTTGCTGAGTCGTGCCGCATAAGCTCTTCTGCTAGATAAAACCACATAAGTTCAACCGAGCCGCATAAACTATCGAATCAATGTCACATGGAACTTCCAACTGAATTGGGCCGCATGAGGCTGTATTGACCTGAGCCGCATAGGCTCTATTGAACCCGTGCCGTATGAAACCCAGCTGAATTGGGCCGCATAAGGCTTCGTTGATCCGAGCTGCATAGGATCATAGGAACTTTTTTTTGAGAAACTTTAAGTGGTTTCGTTTTAACCATCTTTTAATCTTGTTTTTTTGTCCTTTTCCAGTGAACCTCCCAACCAACCCGGTAGGAGAGCTTCTGGTGGGTTCAGCTCAATTTGCCGTGGGTGTGCGGCTCGACGGCTTAATTCGACATGTGACGGATCAGCTTCCCACCAACGAGCCTTTGGAGAGGGTGGCTGCCATCAACAACCAGCCTTTCTACTTTCTTTGCACCATGATGAATTCGAGGAGACTGGACGGAGAATATCTGAGACCAGCTTTTCTCTTTGGAGATGCTTTATCCATAAAGAACTCCCGAGTGCTGGACGTTTCTGAGAACTGGGACTTTACTATGGACGGGGTGGAGATCCATGTTCCCGAGATGGAACGACATTTTCCCCTCTCATGGTTTAATATGGTACCGTTGAGCAGGAAAATGGTAGGCTCCCTAACTCCAACACAATCAGGAATGTTCATGGGCAACATCCACTATAATATGAGTATTAGGTCTGCATGTGCGATTAGGGAGTCAGTCAGTCGGAGTGTGATAGGCCTGATTCCTGGTACTTTTATAAACGTGTCTGGTCCCAACTTCACTTTTACTCGAGCTGATACCTTCCTGAATCAGCTCGCTCGCAAAGGGTCTTATCCTGTTGGCAGGTTGTCGCTGTTGAATTGGATAAACCCCATTCCTACATGGGCCAATCTATCCTCATAGTTCCTGAGGAACTACGAAGAATTCCTTCGGGAGATTGACCTTTACTACGCCATCCGGGGCACCTGTTACGGATTGTCCATTAACAAGCCACTGTTCATGGCCCTTTTGGAGATGTATAACCGGCATACGGGGACTTTCTTCGTACCCGGAGGGGAGTTGGGACTTGCTCTCCATGAAATGTATGCTGTTTCTAAGCTGCCGTGGGGGGACGAGGCCTTTGAAGTATACACCCCGACGAACGAGGAATTCGATGATGTGGAACGACGATTCCCGGGTTTCGTTGCTGTGTACCGGGAACTGCTGTGCCACCATAGCATCTGTCACCAAAATGCTATCAAGAAGAATAATAGCTCAGAAGGGAACGTCCCCCATACCACGGCCTGGGTCGCGTATCTTTTCAAATTACGTCCTTTCGGCCGGGTTTCTTCTCGAGGTCCTCAAACCCAGGCGGAGGTAAAGGACCTGATGTTGAATGCCAAAAGGTCGAGGTCCACCCGCGATAGATTTGGGAGTCGCACTGACTCCTTCAGTTATTTCCACTACGGTACTCGGCAGATGTCTGAGAAAGCAATCTTGGCCGGGTTCTTGATGGTGTGGCTACGGAATTGCGTAGTCTCGGGAGGGGCAGGTTCTACTGAAAGGATCAGCCGCCACTTCATTCTCCCGGCTGTAAAGCTGGTCTTCAAAGTCAGACTGGCCCTTCTTTTGGCTATGGTGTGTAGCATACACCACGGCCTCCGCGCCTTTTCGTCTAAAGTTATTGCTCGCGAGACGACACTGGACTTTGAGCGGATAGAGCTACCATACCATTATCTCATGGGATGGTTATTAATGCATTACCGGTCGTTGATGAGGCCCAGAGCAGAGGATGATGTTACCGCAGATGATGCCTTCCTTTTCCGATACTGTCATCAATCTTGGAAGTACGACACCATGCCGGCTTGTCAGAGGGCGTTGGCGAGAGTTGACGGGCCCGACTTCTTTGTGTCTCTTCCTCAATTTACCCCTAGAGAAGTGAGGGGGGTACACGTTGATGTCATTGAACCTCCCCAACTCTTATCTGAGAAGATGCTTCTTTGGCTGCGTAACATTCGTCCCGCGCACCTAGTATATCGTAACCGAAATAACGTATACCTGGAGCCTTATTTGTCCAGCAGGTTTTCTCGTCAATTCGGGTATAGTCAGCTATTCCTTGACTGCCTCAGTGCTTGCCTAGGCCATGAGGGCAGTGTCCTTGATGGTATCAGGGCGTGGCATTATTATAATATGACTCAAACCCGAGCTAGCTTCTCAGTTCCGGATGCTAATACGCAAGGGGAGATTTTGTACATGGCGGCCCTCTATCGTATTGCGGAGAGCAAGCCTCCCGTGAATTTTGACATGAGCACCAGCTTCATTGTCGGGACTGGCTTGGCCGAAAAGCCTGAGGGGTCCAGCAAGAGGAAAAAAAAGGCGATTACGGTCCCTGTGCCGGACTCGGAGTCCACGACGGTGGGCAAAGAGGATGATGGGCAGGATGTCGATGATTCGTCCCACTCCTCAGACAAGGAGGCGGGGGATCAGCCACCTAACGTACCGGACGACATGGTTGCGAGGCAGCCGCCTGCCGTGCATGGTCCTTCGTACAAGCGAAGCAGGTGTATGTCTACTGATGATAGCATAACCTACTCCACTAAGCGAGCTGCGGTAAGACGCCGCAGGCTATTTATCGCTAATGTTGGCACTGTTTCTGAGGTGATTTGAATTTCTACTACATTTTTCTTCTTTTTCTAAGTTATGGCCTAATTATTTTTTCTTTTGCTCTTTGTAGGCGTCAAAGAAGTTTGCTTCTCGGGACTCGACTGCTGAGGTCAATCCGGCCTTGTCCACTTTGGTCAATGATATATGCGCCGCTATCACTTCTGCTGGGGTTCTTTCGGAGGCGGTCGGGGAGTCTCACCTTGCTGAGACCTCAACCCATGGGGGCAGGGGCTCTACTGCACCTGTCCCTGAGAAAGCTAAATTTCAACAGGATAACACTGACCTGTCTGGCTCCCTTTCAAGGGTGGCTGGGGCAGAGAAACCAGTTGAATTTGACTTGGAAGCCGCGGGTAGGAAGACTATGCCAGCTGCGAACGAGCTGCAGCCTCCGTGCTCTTCCCCTGGTAAGATAAACCAACTTCTTAACTTATGAGGAGACCTATTTGCTCTATCATCCTGTCCTTCGTGGATCAATAATTTCTTTGGACGTGCAGGTCCCACCCCTTTATTGCCGGTGAAGGACATTGCCGGAGCGGACTCTACCGGAGGGGATCTGATGGAAGCACGTGTGCCTCCTTCTTTTCCAACCAACACTGAGGGGCCTCCAGCTGGGTCGAGTTTGGGAGCCCTAGTGATAGCAAAGCTGGGGCAAGGGACGATGCTTTCCGTGCCCTCCTCTGCGAATATAGTTTCGGGAGTTAACCTTTTCGCCCTGCCAAGTATCCAGGCTCTTCGGGCGGCGGAAGAGGATCTAGCTGCTATTCATGCATTTTTTCGCACAGAATTTATTTCCCTGGTGACGGGGACGGCAAGTTCTGAGGCTACTCCTTCGGTACTGCCCGCCACACTCCCTTTCACGCTGTCCTCTACAGAAGTTTTGGATGAAGTGTCCCAGGATGTGGTCGACAGCTTTCACCGCCACCTAAAGAGAGGGATTGAGGCAATTGTGGAGAGGGGGACTCCCTTTGCTATGGCACGTCAATACGCTGGTGGCCAAATTAATATCCTTAGAACACTTCCCGGTGGGGCGGGACTAGCGGTGCTTCTGGAACCTAAGTTGTTAGAGGCCGATCGTCTTGTGGCCCAGTTTTGTGTACTGTGACAAGCTGATCTATCTGTGGCAATAGATCAAAAGCGTGCTTTCCTCACAACCATGGTAGAGAAGGTGAGGATTGCTCGGGAATCGCTCAAGCCAGCTATATTGAAGGATTGTCGGGATCTGACTCACTTGTATGATCAATGGAGCCGTCGTACTGAAGATTGTGCTACTCGGGAAGCGACTGCCTCCCACGGGGTAGCTGACACTCGGGAGCAGACTCTCGAGCTCCAGAGAAATCTGGCCTTCCTGGAGTCTGAGCTCGAAGCTGCTCGTACTGAGAAAGGGGTTGCTATTCAGGAGGCTGACAACTTTAGTAGAGCTTCTGCCAATCTGGAACTTGCTCTGAAGAAGATGGAAAATGACTGGCAGGCATATATGTACTTGAATGATGCAGAGCAATTGTCCCAGGAGGCTGAGAGCCGAGCTAGACAGAGGCTTGAGCGGGGTACTGCCTTAGTGAAGAACCGCCTCTTGGAGTTGTGTAATGCCGAACTATAGTCGGCCTTTTCTTCTTTTGTTTCTTTTTTTCTTTTCTTTTCTTTTTGAGAGGAACATGGTCCCCACCATATGTAATGCTTTTTCGTCTTTCAAATAAAGAGTACTTTCCATTCTACCCTTTATTTGTGTTGCTTGTTGTGCCTGTGGTATTGGGGTGATGTGTTTGCCCCGCATGGAGGACTTGTTTGTGGACTTGTTACCTTGGCATACCTTGGTTTTAGGTACGGATAACAATTTTGCTTGGGGATACCTAGAACAGTTCCATGGTAAGGTGGTCGTGGGTGTTCGAGGTATCGGGAGATAGAATGCCATGGAGTAGTTGGGCTCCCAGGGCATGATGAAGAATGGCGGGCCTGTACTAAGAGACTTAGCAAAGGACATTTGTGGGCCTATTATTCTTGGCGTACCCTGACTCGGGATACGAATAATAGGATGAAGGGGAACCAACATACTTACTCAGAGGTAATGAGGACATGGCAAGTATGAGGGTTTTACCGTAGAGTCTTCCTACTCAGAGGTAATGAGGACATGGCAGGAGTGAACTCAACGGAGGATATTTGTGGTCAACAGAGGACATTTGTGGACCTATTATCCTTGGTGTACCCTGGTTCAGAGTACAGATAATAAGACGAGAGAGAACCAACATACTTACTCAGAGGTAATGAGGACATGGCAAGTACGGAGGTTTTACCGTGGAGTCTTCCTACTCAGAGGTAATGAGGACATGGCAGGAGTGGACTCAGCGGAGAATATTTGTGGACCTATTATCCTTGGCGTACTCCGATTGTGGGTAAGGATAATAAGTCGAAAGGGAATCATCATACTTACTCAGAGGTAATAAGGACATGGCAAGCATGAAGGTTTCTTCGACGGAGCCTTCCAACTCAGAGGTAATGAGGACATGGCAGGAGTGGGCTCAATGAAGGAGGGCACATAGAACGACTCAGAGGTAATGAGGACATGGAAGTTCTATGTAAAGGGGTGATTTGTTTTTGGCGGAAGTAAAACGACACAGAGGTAATGAGGACATGGCCGTTTTGGAAATTTATGGATCTGTTACCCTTTTTTGTGCACTGGGAGTGCGGGTAGTGGATCATGTGGGAGGATTTCTTTCAGAAAGAAAGTTAAGAGGTATGGTCATACATGACTTACTATCTGAAAGAGTGACCGAAAGGTGAGTTCAGAGGCACCTGCAGGTACATGACTCGATAATCTAGAAGATTGTGAGTTCAGCGGTACGAGAGGGTACATGACTCAACAATTTGGAATGTTGTGGGTGTGAGTTCAGCGGCACCAGCGGGTACATAACTCAATAATCTGGAATATTGTGGATGTGAGTTCAGCGGCACCAGCGGGTACATAACTCAATTATTTGGAATGTTGTGGTTTAGACATAATATTTCTTCAGGAACTTGTCGTTGACGGACAACATAAGCAAGTCTCCATTTTGCTTTACGAGACGGTAAGCACCGTTGGAGAATATAGCCTCGATGATAAATGGACCTTCCCATTTTGGCTGGAACTTGTCGGCGTTCTTGTGAGTCATGACCATCGGCCTCCGGACTGTCAGAACGAGATGGCCCATTTGGAATGTTCTGATTTTAACCTTCTTGTTGAAGGCTCTGGAGATGCATCCTTGGTATAGCTCGATCCGTTGCTGAGCCAGGAGGCGCTTTTCATCTAAGGCCTCTAACTCTTGTAGTCGGCGACGGTAGTTATCATCCGTCGTCAATTGATAAGTGAGCGCGACACAGAGTGAGGATATTTGGGTCTCCAATGGGAGAACTGCCTCACTCCCGTACACCAGGAAGAATGGTATGTTCCCTGTGGCCGTTCGGACTGTGGTACGGTACGCCCATAGGCATTCACCAAGCTTTTTGTTCTATTCGCGTTTATTGGACGACACGAACTTCTTGAGTAACTTGATAATGGTTTTTTTGAATGCTTCTGCCAACCCATTCGCTGCTGGATTGTATGGCGTCGAAGCAATATTCTGGATGCGGTGCTTGTCGTAGAACCGATAGAAGGCGTGGCTTGCAAACTAAGGACCATTATCGTGGATGATCCTTTGGGGCAGTCCAAAGCGATAGATGACGTGATGCTTGAGGAAGCTGATCACGTTTGAAATTCTTACTTCTGCAAGCGGGACAGCTTTCGTCCATTTGGAGAAGTAATCTGTGATTGCGAGTGTGAAGCGATGTCCTTGGGAGGAAGGTGGAGTAATCGGACCGATGATATCCATTCCCCATGCTTCGAACGGCCAGGACGCCACTATCGGATGTAGAAATTCGAATGGTTGGTGGATGAAGTCCGCATGGACTTGGCAAGCTTTGTACTTTCTTGCATAATCTATCGCATCTGCTACCATCATGGGCCAGTAGTAGCCCATTCGACGAAGACGGTCTTGTAATTTAGGACTAGGCTGATGGGCCCCGCAGATACCGTCATAAGCTTTACGTACGGCTTCTTTGGCTTCTGCGTTTGACAGACATCGAAGCAATAATCCATCGTAGGATCGACGATATAGCATTTTTGCCTCTGTATCGTAGAAGAATCTGAGAGAACGCCTTCTAATAGAGGTAGCCACTTTTGGGTTCTCGGGCAGGATGTCGTAAACTACGAAGTCAATGAATGGTTGTCTCCAGTCTGGGACTTCGTCGATCGTCTGAGCGGAATAACTCGCCACAAATTGAACGTTGTTCTTGGGGCAGACCAGTTCGTGGCCTATCACATCTACCGATTGATGAGTATGATTTGGCACTGTTAGGGAAGCGGCCAGGCCTGTTAAGGCATCGGCTTCGATATTTTGGAGTCTGGGAACATGTTCGATAAAGAATCCCTCGAACGATAAGATGATGTCGATCGCTATTTGGTGATAGGGGATCATGTCTTCGTGGCGGACTTCGTATGAGCCCCGGATCTGATTGACGATTAACTGAGAATCGCTGTATGCTTCAAGATATTATACCCCCAACTCTCTTTCAAGTTGGAGGCCAATGACCAAATCGTTGTACTCGGCCATATTGTTAGAGCAGGGCTCTGTGAGAGAGTAAGCGCGGTTAATTACCAATCCGGAAGGGGAGACCAGCACCACCCCGACTCCGACGACGATGTTGCCTTTAGGTCCGGTCCTTGAGGCGCCATCGAAGAACATTCGCCATATATCGTCGTGAGAGGTTGCATGTGAGTCGGCGACCTCATATGGGATTTCTTCATATATCCTGGACGACTCCGAGCATGGGTGGGCTGCTAAAAAGTCTGCCAGAGCTTGACCTCTAACAGCCTTTTGCGGGACGAAGATCATATGATAGGGGGACAACAATATTGCCCATGTAGCGAGGCGAGAGCTGAGTGCCCTTGGTTTAGTCATGAGGACCCTGAGAGGGTTGACTCGTGAGATCACATGTATGGTTTGTCCCGCGACATAGTGCCGCATCTTCTGAATGGCGAACACCAGGGCGAGGTATTCCTTTTCTACGGCGGTGTATCGGTGTTCTGGCCCAATCATCATTCGACTGAGGTAATATATGGCTTGTTCATGGCCTACATTATTGTTTTGTGCTAGCAGGGCGCCAAGGGAATGCTCTATTGCGCGTACATAAAGCATGAATGGTTTTCCAGCAACCGGGGCCACCAGGACTGGAGGGTTCAACAGATATTCTTTGATGTTGTCGAAGGCACGCTGACATTCCTCGTCCCACACGAATGAGACCCCCTTCTTCATGAGATGGGTGAATAGCTGACAATGCCCGGAGAGGTTAAAAATGAACCGCCTGATGTAAGATAGCATCCCTTGGAGGCCTCGAAGTTCTCGAAGATTTCTCGGGGGACCCACCTCCATGATTGCCTTCGTCTTCTCGGGGTCTACATGGATACCCTGGGCGGTGATGATGAAACCCAAGAACTTTTCGCTGGATACGCCCAAGAAGGATTTTGTGGGATTCATCTTTAGGTTTTGTGCTCGCATCAGGTTGAATACCGTTCTCAGATCCTGGAGATGGTATCCCTTATAGCGACTCTTGACGGCAATGTCATCAACATCGAACTCCACAGTCTTGCGTAAGTGATCCCTGAAGATAATACTCATATCTCTTTGATACGTGGCGCCAGCATTCTTTAAACAGAAAGGCATGACTGTGTAGCAGTATATGCGAATTGGTGTTCGGAATGATGTATGCTTTTCGTCGTAAGGAGACATCTTGATTTGGTTGTACTCCGAGAAACCATCCATGAATGAAATGCGTTCGAAGCCACATGTGTTCTCGATCATGATGTCTGTGATAGGGAGGGGGAATTCATCTTTGGGACATGCCTCATTCAGATTGCGAAAGTCGATGCAGATTCGAATCTTTCCATTTTTCTTGAGGATCTGTACTATGTTGGCGACCCAATCCGGATGTTGTTTCTCACGAATGAAGCCGCTGGCTATTAGTTTGTTGACTTCGGCTTCGATCGCATCCATGATGCCTAGGCGGAAGCGTCGCTGTTGTTGCTTGACTGGCTTTGCATCTGTCCGAATGTTAAGTTTGTGAAGGGCAATATCGGGATTTAACCCCGGCATGTCTTCATAGCCCCATACGAATACATCAATATATTCTTTGACAAGTTCCAGCAGCGATTCTCGCTCTTCGTCTGTTAGGCTTTTACTGACGAAGATTGGTTTTGGAGAAGATTTGCTGTCGAGATCCACTTGTATGACCTCATCTTCAGTAGGAGGTCCTCTCTGTTCGAACCGCTTTTCCCATTGTGCATCCAACAGTTGGACCCACATCTCTAGCTCGAGGATTTCAGGAATGTTTTCATCTTCTTCGTAAGCGTCGGCGAATGCCATGTTGACTGATAGGACTTGTCTGAATACGTCTCCGATGCTAGTATCTGAGTCAAAAGTTGGTGACCCTGTTGAATGTGAATCCCAGTCACATTCTTTATCTGAACTTTCAGGGGTCGTTGTGGTTGTAAAATACCCTAATCCATATCGAGTCTTGCTATAGTAGTCCCGTGGTTTGCCAGCCGGGACTGGCGACTTTAAACGTAGTCGTCGACCAGTGCCGTAGTTCAAGCCTGGCACGGTCTCCAGATCATACCCCTATTTTTGCATGAGATATTTGGATTGGGGGCTATAAAGATACAGAGACAGTCTCCCGGCATCTGATTCAAGGTCGACTTTTTCTATGGTGAAGGGCTGTGGATCGTCCTTCCGGCCGAAGATGATTGGATGGTCCCCTCCCTCGATTATACGGTAAGCATCTTCTACTGGAGTAAGCTGGATTGCGGTATACACATTTGTCACCTGTATGTGTAGGTGAGTGCCTATACCGTGTTCCATAGCATACATTGTACAAAGCTTGTTGAGTTTGAGGTAGTTCAAAGATAGCCCTTTATTGATAAAGTAAGGTATCTTTTCTAGGGGATTACATCATCTGCGGAGGGAACATCAGTGTGGGCAGCCACATACTTGGCAAGCTCCGGTTCCTCTTCGGCTACCCCCTGTACAAACGAAGACTGAGAGGACGACCTGGGCAGCTTGATCGTCAGAGGTTCAGCTGGTGGAGCAGAACGTGGAGTTGTTGGTAGACTAGCGACCCCCAGTTTGGTACTCGATGCTGGGCGGGGAGTGGTTGGTTCGCTAGAAGTCCCAGACCTTGCATCGGGGTGACGACTCTTCTTGGGAAGGCGTATCGTCATTGGCTTGGAGGAGGGATTGAGCTTCTCTATTTGCGGCTGGCCGACTCTCGGCAACCTGATTGTCAATGGCTCCGTTGTGGGTCTTGGCACTTGGCCGGACCTTGGCAGCCGGATTATCATTTGCTCTTCTTGTGCTGAGAGGCTGATTGCGTCCTTACGCAGAGTGGCGGTAAGGGGTACGTACTTGCCAGGTTTGCGAGCTTGGAGGTAGATCGTCAGAGGTTCTTCTGATCCTGTGGCTGTCTTGGTACGAGCTTGCACATCTCCTTCACCAAGGTGCCTCTTCGACTTTTCGTACAGACAGGAGTCTGAGTAGTAGGATTCGACCCCTTTGAAGGGATCGATGTCGGCAAATTCTGTCCTCACGAAGCCGTGTTTGTCGACATACTTGAAGCATTGGTGCAGTGTGGAAGGCACGATCTTATAATCATGTATCCAAGGGCATCCCAGGAGGATGTTGTAAGAAGTGTCTGCATCTATGACGTAACAGGTGACTTCTGACTGGAGATCGCCAATTTGACACTTCAGATGAATCTTTCCAATTGGGTAGATCCTGTCCGAATTGAAACTACTGATGGCGGTGCTTGTAGGTGTCAGGCGATGCATAGGGATACGGAGATGATGTAACAAACCCTTCGGGATGATGCTTATGGAAGAACCAGGATCAATGTGCATCTGATCCACCTTTACGTCGCTGATGAATCCAGTATAGTGTAACGGGCGATCGTGCAGGTTGGTTTTGATGAGCATATCCTACGGAGTGAAGACAATGTTGGGCATCGCTCCCGTGCAAGTGCTGTCTTCTAGATCTGCAGGAGGGCTCTCTCCCGTAAGGTTGACCTGAGCCAGGTATGCGTCGGCATTTTGGAGTGCATCGCTCAAAGCCGCACGAACATCCTTTGAGAGTCTCAGAAGCTCGTATAATGACAACTTGGCCAGTGTGTTGGCCAATTGTGCCAAGATGTCAAAGTTGTAGGGCCTCTCCAGCCCCTGTGGTGTCTCTTTTCGGAGGGACTTGTCAAAGCGAGTCTCCTTCGGCATAGGCTTGTCGGTCGTCGGAGGCTGAGCAGGTCCTGGAGCGTCAGTTGTAGCGGGCTGACGATCTTCAGTCGAGTTATCAGCCACGGGTTGGGATTATGCCCCAGACCGAGTGACGACGGCTGTAGCTTCTTCGATATCTGCCGTCATTGTGCGGCAGGACCTGACTTTTCCACTCTTCTTCTTGCAGATGGAAGATGGTGTAGACTGAGTCACATCAGTTACCAAGTCTGGATGGACCCACATGACCTCCCCTCGTGATGTGGTGAGGGGCACTAGACCAGCAGCCTGATCTCGGGGAGGTGAAAGATTAACAATCTTCATTGTCGCCAGAGGGATGGGGACCACACCGTCTTGAGTTTCCGTTGGAGGGAAGCTGCCAAATTGTACTGACACCATATTGGCTGCCACAGTTACCTCCTCGAAATCGATGGCCAGAGCGTTCGAATCGATAAGATTTTGGATGTACAGTTTTAGTTGGTAGCAGTAGTGTATAGCATGGTGGACATAGCGGTGGTAATGGCAGTACTTTGGGTTCTCCATTTCTGCCGGCCGAGGTTCCCGTCTTGGTGGAGGAAGCTGAATTCTGTCTCCTTGTATGAGCATGTCCAAGATGGGCTTGACATGACCGTCTTCGAAGGAGTAAGTAATTTACGGCCATTGTTTGTCTGCCGGTTTTGACTCAGGTTTCTGGGCTGTGTCGGCCACCATAGCCTGCTTACCCCTGCTGTCCCGATTGTTGGAGGGGCTACCCCCATTTTCGCTGTTGGTATTAGGACGCTTGCCCTCGTTCTCTCCCTCTGAGATGTGCAATCCCAGTTGGCGAGCCTTCTTCAATCGTTCTTCAGCGCTTGTGGCACTGATGATAAACGTCTTCCAATATTTGAATTGACTTTCGCCCATCCAGAGGCTGATTGTTGGAAGCAGTCTCTTTTGGCAAATTTCAATTAAGGAAGAACCCGGGTTTCCAAAGGGCAGCTTCATTGCGGTTTGGCGAAACGGCTCAATATAGTTCCTTGTCAGCTCCTTCTCCCCTTGAACAACGTCCATGAGGGTGGACATCGTGACGTCCTATCCTACTTTGTAGAATCTCTCCAAGAATATGCGCTTGAAGCCGACGAAGGAGTAGATGCAGTTGTCTGGCAGGTTACGATACCAGTCGAAGGCGACTCCTTCCAACGCTCCAATAAATAATCGTGTGAGGATGGCACCGTCATGGGGCAGATGGTCGGTGGTGACCTCGAAGTAAGTGATGTAGCGACTTGTGGAGGTCTTGCCGTCATACGGGTTGATGTTGAACGGCTTATATCTTGGCGGGAAGGGGACATCCCTCCATGCAGCAGGGTACGGTTGCCGTATTCTGAGGTCTTGAGAGTTTTCTCGAGCGTAAAACATGGCTGGGAGCTCCTGGACCTCTCTTCTCGCTTCTCGGGCCTCATCTACAGCTGTGGGGGCCGTTACTTCAGGAGGGTTGCTGCCCGAATTCGGTGCTGCTGAATTTGAGTCCGTATTAACCGCGGGACCCGCGCTTGTTTGGCCAGGCGTCCCTTCTTGCAGGGTTGGAAGGGCCGCTTTGATCTCGTCTATAGACTTGACCAAGGCGTGCAATATGGCTTCCAAAGTGTCGATGCGTTGGCGATCACTGGAACCACCTTGGTTGCTGTCCGTCATGAATACCGTCCTCACGTGAGGAGAGATGGATGGCACGGTGGAGGACGTGTCTTCTGAGTTATATCCCTGTAATAAGAAATCATCGGGGTATATGGGAATGTCTTTCTCTGGTTCGGACTCAGAAGGAATAGTACCCCCAGTTTCTGAGTTCGCCTCGTCTTGGGAGTTGTGGACGTCCTCGAGGACGTCGGGGTTTGCTGTATCTGATGGAAGAGTTATTTTTCCTTGCTCGTCTTCTTGGAACATCGGATTGTCGTGGAGGTTCGGAGGAGTGCTACCCCCAGTCCCAGCAAACCCAGTGGTGTGGACGATGAATCTTTCACTGTAGCAGATTTCATCTTAGAACGGGTGCCTTGGAAAACTCCGGTGGTGGGCACCCGCTTAGACGACAGTCTCTTAGTCATAGTAGTTGAAATCTTCAGGATGGGAACATTTGCCTTCTTTCTTCTCCCATCGGCGGGGATTTTCTAAGCAGAGTTGTAGGAGACGACGGGAAGTGACTCATCCTCTGAACATGGTTGTTACAGTCTTTGGAAGATAGACTGCCGGTCTTCTCGTATCGTCGCATTGTTGCAACAGCAGTTGACGATGACTTGGGTGCAGTGACGTCCGTGGGAGGACTCTTTGCACCCCGATGCACCTTCTCTTTCCTTGCGTTTGTGGAGAATGGCCTCACGCAAGTCAGAGGGGCCTGGATCGACCATGTTTGCTCCCTGGATTTTGGGAGACTTTTGGGAACCTCTCTGTCCGTTTGCCGCCGGGGGCTGGACTCGAGTGGTTTTGTACAACTTTTTATCAGAGGCCCGTATAACGGTATACGGGACGCTCGGATGGTCAGAGGTCGGATCAGCAGATCGAGCTTGCCAAGCTCATGCTGCCCTAGACTTCTTCGCTCAAGTGCGTGAGGGCACATAGTAGAAAGAGTCTAAGTGGTGCAGGAGAGAGTCAGACATGTCTTCTTGAGAGTACAAGAGATCAGGACCATAGGAGAGACGGTCGAAGACGAGCCAGGAGGTGTCATGCGGCTGGCATCAATGCGGCTGGCAGTTGTGGCCGCATAGGCTTTATTCATGCGACTGGGAGTCTCGGCCCCATGAGTTTTGTTCATGCGGCTGGATGATCTGCCCGCATAGACCTCCTTCATGCGGCTGACAGTTTCAGTCGCATGAGCATCCTGCATGCGGTTGGCAGACTTGGCCATATGAGTGTTCGACTTCTTCTTGGGGGGCATAGAATCACTCTTTGTCCCTGCAAGTCCAGCATCGTAGTGCTTTCCTCTGTCGGACTTGGGGACATCAGAGTCCTCTATGGCTTGAAGTGGATCCGTATGAGAGTCGCCTTCGCCGTCTTGGGCAGCAGGGAGTACTTCGTCCAGAGCTTGGGGAGGAGCAACTGATTTTGGCCTCCACTCACTGCGAGCTTTCTTTTGGCGGGTTCGCTTCTGGACCGGGCGAGCGCTTTCTTCAGAGAGCATTTCTTCGAACGCCTGTTGGTCGAAGCGGATGACCATCTTCTATTGTGTGGATTCAAGTTTGGTTGCATCCGATTGCATCACCAACTCCTCAGCCGTGGAGATGTTTGTTCCTAGCTGAGTCGCCATCGTGTTTGCCATTGATTGTAAAAGAACAGAACAATTATCGAAGGACTGAACTTAGACTCACAATACAAACTCGTTTCTACAAAGAAAGCCTAGGGACGAAAACCTAGGTACAGCAATCTAAGTACAATTATTTATTTTAGATTCTACGAGGTGACAGTAGAGGCTCGGGAAAGCGACGACAGCTCTGCCTTACTTCTTGGACGATCGGGTGCAACCTTGGCTCTGTAGAAGAACTGCTTGGCGTTGATAAATAAATGCTCTCTTTTTGATCTCTGTATATTCTCTCTTTGGCTCTCTGGCTCTCTGGCTCTCTGTGTCTCTTTTTTTTTTATCTGAGATTCTCCTCTCTCTCCGTATATGTCCCTTGCAAGGAAATGGCACCTCGCTATTTATAAGAGTGGGGGGCATCATTAGGGTTTGCAATGATTGTCCATTCTTAAAAATCGACGGCTAAGGATCACTGGATCTGGGCCGTTCATCTTGAATATACGAGATTTGAGCAATAAATGTGATTGCATCAAATCTTTTATGGGTAATTAATGATGATTGACATAAATCCTCATGGTTTGTCATGCCAACCTCGGATTTCTCAACACGTGTCATTAATTTGCTTGATTGCAAATGATCTGATTTGATCCCAATATTTTATTGGGATTTGTTGAGGGATTTCGATCAATTTGATGCCACGTGTCCCGCTATCATGCCACGTGTCTTAACCGCAAGCCACTGCAGAATCTGAGCCACAGGAAGGTTGCTCCTCATTGAGCCACATGAGGATAGTCTTCGTGAGCCGCATGGGGCTAGTCTTCGTGAGCCGCATGGGGCAGCCTCCGTTTGAGCCGCATGGGGTGGTCTCTACTTGAGCCGCATGCGACTGTCCACGTGTCAAGGCCGCATGACAGTTTCTGGATCTCGGGGGATCGTGTCAGAGATTTTCTTCATTTTCCTAGGAGTCCGTCATTATGAGGGAGTCATAATGGTATCTTTGTGTCAGAACTGTCACCTTGTTAGAGCTGTCAGCCGTCAAGACATTTAATGCAGTAAAGGACAAACGGGAGAGCTGTTTGCAGGCCACGTGGCACCTCTTTGAGCCGCATGGAACTTATTTGAGCCGCATGGACGCTTGGGCCGCATGGATCCTTGAGCCGCATGAATTCTTTGAGCCGTATGGGGCTCCCTAGCCGCATGGATCTTTCTTTATTCTTTTCCATGCTTCTACAGATCTCTCTACGTAGATTGGAATAAAGGGAGTGGAGAAAAGATAGGGTTTGGGGTTTCTTCAGCTGCTGCTACTGCTGTGATGAAATAGTTTGAAAAAGATAAAGATGAGAAGGCCTCGGATTCTGACTTAAAAACTTACAGCACCAACAGAACTTTGGCCGAATTCGGACCGAAATCAGACCGAACTCGGGCCGAATTCGCATAGGGTTCTCCTGTTTTTTTTTAAAACTGTGGGCCATATCCTTTTCATCAACTTATTTCAAATATTTAATTCAAAGTTTAGTAATTTTAAACTTTAAATAATACAATTAATATTATTTTATAAATTAATTTTTTTTACTCAGCATCTGTTTTAGATTAGCTGCAGGAGTACTATCCCAGCTAACGGGAGTTCACCGGGGAACAATTAAGTACCGCTTTGCTTCGACCGTAGTCGTGGTGACAGACAGACTATTTGTAGGCTTGTTTCTAAAACAGTTATTGAGTATTGAATAAACTAATTGATAAAACAAAATTAATTAATATTATTGACATATAAAATTCCTAATTTGTGACGTAAATAATTGAAACGATCTTCCGCTAGAGGTTTTATAAAAATATCAGCCAATTGATTCTGTGTCTCTATGTATACAAGGTCTATATCTCTATTTTGTTGATGATCTCTAAGAAAATGATGTCGAATCTCGATATGCTTAGTACGAGAGTGACATACTGGATTCTTAGTCAAATTAATAGAACTAGTGTTATCACAGAAAATAGGTATATGTGTGTAATATAATCCAAAGTCTTCTAAATTTTGCTTCATCCATAAAATTTGTGCACAACAACGTCTTGCGACGATATACTCAGCCTCAGTTGTTGATAATACGACAAAACTTTGCTTTTTGCTAAACCTAGAGACTAGGGCTTTTCCTAAGAAATGACATGTGCCTCTGGTACTTTTTATATCTACTTTGCATCCGACAAAATCAGCATCAGAATAACCGGTTAGGCCAAATGACGTGATTTTAGGATACCATAAGCGGACAGAAGAAGTGCCTTTAAGGTAGCGAAAGATATGCTTAACTGCGCACATATGTGATTCTTTAGGATTGGCTTGAAAATGTGCACACAAGCAAACACTAAACATAATGTCTGATCGACTAGCAGTTAAGTACAGGAAGCTACCGATCAAACCTTGATACTTGCGTGTGTCGACGGGTTTGCCTTGTTCATCAATATCAAGCTTGGTTGAAGTCGCCATTGGAGTGCTAAGTGGTTTGACAGCTTTCAGGTCGAACTTCTTTAATAAATCTTTTGTGTACTTTGCTTGATTTATGAACGTCCCATTGTTGGTTTGTTTGATTTACAGTCTGAGAAAGAATTTCAGCTCTCCCATCATGCTCATCTCAAACTCATTCTGCATACACTTTAAAAAATTTTGACAAAGAGATTCATCAGTGGATCCAAAAATAATATCATCTACATAGATTTAAATAAAAAAGATTGTTATTCAATGATTTTATAAATAGTATAGTGTCAACCTTTCCTTTTGAAAAACCGTTGTCGAGTAGAAAAGAGCTTAGACGATCGTACCAAGCACGAGGGGCTTGTTTCAAACGTATAAGGCTTTTTTCAACTTGAAACATAATCAGGATTTTTGAAATCAGTAAAACTTGGAGGTTGAGCTACATAAACTTCTTCTTTTATAAAAGCATTCAAAAAAGCGCTTTTAACATCCATTTGAAATAACTTAAAATTATAAAAACATGCAAATGCACGTAACATGCGAATGGATTCTAATCTCGCAACTGGGGCATAAGTCTCATCGCGGTCGATACCTTTTTCTTGATTGTATCCTTGAGTTACGAGTCGAGCCTTACTACGAGTCACTAAACCATTCTCATTCAGTTTGTTTCAGAATACCCAACGGGTGCCAATGACCGGATGATCAATGGGCTTGGGAACAAGTTCCCAAACTTGATTCCGTTCAAATTGGTTTAATTCCTCTTGTATAGCATATAACCAAAAATTATCACTACATGCTTCTTCAATATTTTTGGGTTCAAGCTGTGAAACAAAAGCAACACAAGAAGCTATATCTTTATTAGAGGAACGAGTACTTACACCCTTGGTAATCTCACCAATTACCAAGTTTTTTGGATGATCTGCCAAGAATCTCATCTCTTTTGGCATATCCTCAGGATTGCTGGTTCCGGCTTCTTTGTTTGAAGACTCAGCTGGTGCTTGGTATGAAGGTTCTGCATCTTTGTGGGAAGGTTTTGCAGTACCTGTACTTGGTGTACTCACGTCTTCATTACCGTCATCGTCTAAATGTTGATTTAGTTCATCAAACTTGAGATTAATTGATTCTTCGATGATCATGGTTCTCTTGTTGAAGACTCTGTACCCTTTGCTCTTTGTCGCATAACCTAAAACGATACCTTCATCGGTCTTTTCATCAAATTTATTCAAGTTGTCTTTAGTATTAAGAAAAAAGCATTTACAACCAAATATATTGAAATATGAAACAGTGGGTGTTCTATCATACCATAACTCATAGGGAGTCTTCTTCGATATAGGTCGAATTAGAACCCTATTAAGAATATAGCACGCTGTATTGACAGCTTCAGTCCAAAAGTATCTAGGTTGACTAAACCGGTTCAATATTACTCTAGCCATTTCAGATAGGGTCCTGTTCTTACGTTCCACAACTCTATTTTGTTGTGGAGTTCTATGGCAGAAAAACTCATACAAATAACCGTGTGTGTCATAGAATTGCTTGAACTCTGCATTCTCAAATTCGCCGCCATGATCACTACGAATGCGAGTAATCATAAAACCTTTTTCATTCTGTACTTTCTTATAAAAGGTGACGAATTCTGACAAAGCATCGTTCTTGCGTGCAAGAAAATATACCCATGTGTATCTAGAGAAATCATCTACAATGACAAATGCATATAACTTACCACCTAGACTAGCAATTCTACTAGGTCTAAATAAGTCCATATGCAACAATTATAGAGGTCTAATGGTACTTACAACGTTTTTGGATTTAAAGACGGATCGGGTAGCTTTGTTGTTTTCACATTTGCTACATACCGGTATCCTTCTTGAAAGATATGTCCGGTAAGCCGTGTACCAACTTCTTTGTGGATAGTTTTAAAATTGTATCCATGTTTACATGACCGAGGCTCATATGCCATAGTCGACTCTCAATTTTCTTGGCCATCAAGCATCTACCTGCTTTGTTAGCATCTTCTAACAGATAGAAAACATATATGTTATCTTCCCAGATACCTTCAAAGATAGTACTACCAGTTGAGCTATCAACTATAATACATTTGTCTTTGACGAAGTTAATGCCATAACTATGATCAGCTAAATAGCTTATGCTGAGCAGATTATGTTTTAACTTGGTAACTAGACAAACATCTTTAATCGCAGGATAGGGAGCCTTACCAATGTCACCGATACCGATTATGTACCCTCTTAAATTATTACCGAAGGAGATGTATCATTCTTTATTTTTCTTCGACAATATTGTGAATAATGATGCATCACCAGTCATGTGCCGTGAGCAACCGCTGTCGAGGATCTATTTGCTTCTAGCATGTGAAGGGCGTTCCACCTACAAAATAGTTTGTAGATGAAACTCGTGGTACCCATTTCTTGTAGGGTCCTGACATGTTAGTCTTTGGTATCAATGCATAAACATTTAAATCTACTAACTTTTTGATTCTACATGCAGAGGATATATGACCAATGAGGCTACAATAATGACATTTTGCATGTTGAGTGTTGAAAGTTGTGTGAGGTGCATGATTGGTAGGTTTTGGTTTTCTAGTATAGAAAAATGCATGCTTATTAGTCTTCTTAGGCATAGGTTTGGTATGGTTTGGTCTGAAAGTGTTTGGTTTGGGTGTGTTCCGATGATTCGGTAATTGACACGTATTAGAATAGGAAGCAGCAACTTCTGGCTGTTTTCCTAAACTAATTTCCAACTTTTTGGAGGTGTCATATAAACTAGTATAGTTAGATGTAAGTGTTTCCATTCTGACTTGTGCACACTGGAGATTCTTTCTCTCCTTAGATAGGTCTTCCTTTAGCTGGATGATAGTTTGGTCTTTTTCTTCGGATAACTTGATAGTCTTGTGTAACAAAAACTTAATAGGAGAAAGCTCACCAGACTCAATAGAAGAATCATTATTTCTAACATCAGCTAGTTGGTCGGTAAGTCTTCATATCTCACCTTTGTACTCTTTAAGTACCTTCTTAGAGGTTTTATATTTACTACGCAGTTTCCTGTAGTCATTTAACAGGTCACTGAAAGCCTCTCCTAATTGCTCAAAGATAAAATTATCATAAGGATCAAACAGAGGATTAATGGTTACCTGATCGCAAGCCATCAAGCATACATTTGCAGCGTCATCCGATTGTTCGTCTTCTGAGTCGCTGGCTTCGCTCTCATGCCATATGCTTGTATTGGCGTACTTCCTTAATGTAGATCTCTTTAGGTATCCTTTGTCATATTTACTGCTTTTTCTTGTTGATGATGATACTGTTGGACAATCTTTCTTCATATGTCCGTTCTTCTTACATCCGTAGCAAATAGGATCTTCCTCATCGTTGTTGTTGTTGTTGTTGTTGTCCTTTGTTCTTCTGTTGAATCTCATGAACTTCTTGAATTTTCTTACCAGAAGAGCTTGATCTTCAGAGTCAGAGTCGCTGTCGTCAGAATCATCTTCAACGGTTCTTCTATGTTGAGCCTTAAAAGCGATCCACTTCTGTCACCTCCGTTTTTTGCTATACGTATTTCCAGTATACGTATACGGAATCTTGACATGTATTTTTATTTATCTGGTCTTGCTAGCTAATTTTGGTTTAATCTTGTTTAGACTCATCATGGCATGTAATGGTTTGACTTGGTTCATTATTTGGTTTGGGTTGGTTTAATCCCATGTTTCATCATGTAAACCCCTACCTACCACCATCCCCATTTAAAACCCACCCACTTTTTCTCTCTTTATTATTCTCCATAACTTCTTCTCCTCCATTAAAAACCTCTCCCCCTCCATAGGTAAGTGCATCTTGCTCTCACTCAAGAACCCATTTTTATGGTTCCAATGGATTCATAGCATGATTTTAAACCACTTTAGAACTTGGAAATCTTTATTTTTAAGCATAGATTTTTGTAGATCTAAGGAATTTCCATTTTTGGATTTTTGAAGTTTTGATCTATTTAACTTCTTCTTTTGCATGTTTTGATGGTTCCATGTCGTATAGAATTTCGTTCTACCCCATTTTGACCTAAAGAAGTCCGAATTTGGACTCCGGACGGAGATTTGGCGAAGTTTCAAAGTTTTCGGCCATGGTTCGTTCTTCCCAGATTCTTCGGGAAGACGAACAGTGCACTGCTTGGGCGCATGGACTTGTCATGCGCCCAAAGCAGTCTCCCCACTATAGTGGGCACATATGCCATCATGTGGGCGCATAGTGTGCCACATGTAGGCACATAGACTCGTGTTGGCGCATAAGCCTTCACCACTTGTCACCTTGCATCATTCACCCTCAGCCTTTGGCCACAAGGGGTTCAACTCATGATTGGACGCATAGGGCATACTCCCTTTGGGTGCATAGAGTGTGCCCCCTCCTAGTGGGTGCATACCTGTAGCCAGTATGGTTGCATGGCTTGTGTATGGCACATGGCCTTCACACGTAATGCACAAATACCTTTTCTGTTCCTTGGCACTCGGCTATGCAAGTGCCTTGGTCATGTTGGGCGCATAGAATGCCCATATGGGCGTGCAGGGGCTGCCTTCCTTGGGTGCATAAGCCCCCTTCAGTTGGGCACATTGAAGCCCATGACCCTCATGCTTTGGCTTTTGCATGTTTTAGCTTATTGCATCTTTTGAGACTTATGATTTTATGCGATTTTCTTGTGATTGATCTTCATAACACAATATAACTCATGCGTGCCACGGCTGGGCATGGCAAGACTCGACACGGTACGATTTGTCCAAGTCGCAGTATGACTTGGCATGACTTGGCACGATTAGCACAATTTTGTTTGATCATGGCACGACTTAGCACGATTTGGCATATATGTGGCCTTCATTTAGGCGCATAGAACACCGTGGGTGCATAGCCTTGGGTCATACAATGATTTGCATTTTCCTCCTTTTGCCATAATATGTACCTTCCTCTATATGCGGCCATGTCCTTTGGCTTTATTACATTTCATGCTCTAAGCTATGTTGTCTTCCTTACATCGGTGGCCCGTTAGGGCGCACTCAGGATATGTCTCTTCTGCTTACATGATGATATGTTATATGATCATAACCATGGTATGTGAACACGAAATGATGAATGACATGTAATGAACCATGATGGCGGCCCATCGCGGCGCGCTCCTAACAAGTAACAAGTACAAGTAACACGACATGATGGTGACCCGCTGTGGTACACCCCTGACAAGTAATCTTGACAGATAACTCATGAATGCTATTACGATGGCTAACTGGACATGCTAGTAAACTCTCATAATACCGTGGGTGATTGTATTGAATGTACTTTTATAAGCTACCAGTCTTGTTTCGTATCATGTCTAGGACTTGTATCCCTGGTTACCACAGTCAGGGATAAATACTGAATCTGACAAGGATAATGACTAGATTGATCAAGTAGTTCATATAGAGAGATATTTTGGCTACAAGAAATCTCTTTATCTGGGCACCTTCCTGATGGACTTGTAGCCTGCCGACGAGTATGGCACATTTTTAGCTCACTGTCATGTGGGGCACTTCATGAAACGATTACTATGCACACTGTCATGTGTTGCACTCAAGTAACCTAACAAGTCAAGATAACTCTTAATATAAACCTTGCGTTTGGATAACCTGGATAGTCTACAGGGCTTGTGGCCGTAGGGATATCTTATTGCATCTTGCTAGTAACTAGGCTTGTGATAACCCTATTTAGTTAACTATCAAGCCGTACTATTGCTTGGCTGTGAATGTTGGATGGAGTCCATCTTGTCTGGTCTTGTCTAGACCCAGTACATGGCTATCTCTGGACATGCTTGTGTATGCTTTACTTTATCAATAATTGGTTAGAGACTAAGTTCTGTTCAGGTGAAGGGTTACAACCCCGGTCCTTGTTTGGTTTACGGGTTGTAACTTGGTTACCGGAATAGTCCTTTAGTCCTCTTATCGTTTATTACCCTGCTTTCTCTAACTCATGTCTTATATTATTTCATCTATAACATTATGTGCTAATATGCTGGTTTTAGTTCTTAAGTGAAGCCTCCTTTGTGGCACTTGTCCTTCTTGGGGTCTGACCCAGCTGGTTTTGTATGGCCAGATTTTGGAGTAGCATCCGAGGATCTTCCAGCCTTCCTGCCAGATGGTGACCACTAGGCGTAATCCTGGCAATGAGTGGGTTCTTATTTTGCTCTTCCACTCCCTTGTAAAAATATTCTTTTGAGGCATTTTGCCGCCGAGCAAGTGTTAGCTCGTTTGCAACTTTACTTACTGTTTGCCTACGGGCTGTAGCATGATTGACAAATCCTAGGGTTGATCATGTATGACTTAAACTCATTCTAGTCTTCGCATTTTGTATGACTAGCTTCATGATCACCTGAATATGTAATGTATGGGACGCCTTACTTTGTATGTCTGATGATCTACCATCTTGTTATATTTACTTGCTTGCTTGAGATTGGGACACTAGGCTTGTTCTTGACCCTAAGAGACTAATGGCTTGTAGTAAACCCTCATGCATCTAGACAGACGTAACCGTATTACGAGGTGGAATTCACTTCAATGTACGTAGCTGGCTGTGTCTGTCCCCCACTCTCTAGTATTCTAGTTCTGGGGCGTGACACGGTTTAAGTGGTGGCCCATACAGGTCTTAAAAATCAAGATGAGTGAGGGTTTTACTGAATAGATGTCTCAATCAGCACTCGCCCTTGATCTCTATTCGTATCTTCAAATCTTCCTGAAATCTTGACCTGATCACATGTTTATATCCTTGACCTATCATGGTCCTTCCATATTGTTCCCTATGTCGTTTCTTCAGCAGCATTATTCCTGGTCCTACCGATCAACAAGACAGAGCACCTCCCGTGGACCAGCAGCAACCTAGAGACCAAGCCCAACACTCAGGGGTTGCCTCCAGAGTCATGCCTACGGGGGGTCAAGAGCCACCAGTCCAGCTAGTCCAGCCTGCAGAGCCTGACGACGGAATCCTGGTGGGTCTCATCAGGGAATTGTTTGCATCTCAAGATCGTCAGAGCGATGCCCTGCACCAGGCAGTACAAGATGCCATGGGCCGTATTGGTTATCAAGGAAACAATACGGCCAGCAGTTTCAAGCCCCTTAACCCTTCCTTCTTCGACGGTAGTGAGGATGCTATTGCAGCTGATGCGTGGCTCCAGGACATCGAGATTATCTTGGATGCAGCCAAAACTCCAGAAGGAGAGAAGGTAGCTGTAGTCTGCCTACAGTTATTGGACCTAGCACGCACCTGGTAGGCGATGATAGCTGTATGATTGGCGATACCTGTTCTATGGGCTGTATTCAGTGACAAGTTTTAGATCAAGTACTTCGATGTTATAGCTCGGCACGACCTATAGACGAGGTTCACCAATCTCAGGAAGATGAGCAGGACAATCGATGGATATACTATCGAGTTGTCAAGACTGAGTCGATTTGCTCCCACCTTGGTGGCAACCGTGTTTGACAGAGCGCAGCGGTTCCAGCAGGGACTCCACCTAGAGATCATTCTAGCAGTGGAGCAGTTTGAGCATCAAACTTTTGATGTTGTTTTGCGAGCAGCAAAGAGGCATGAGTATACCTCCCAGAGGATAGTAGACAGAACTGGAGGACGGAAGCGATCCCATGGTCAAATGACCCAGTCCTCAGCCCCAGCCCCGGCAGCTAGGTCCTTGACCATTGGAGCTCCGAGGAGGGCAACATCAGTTACGTCGGTTCAGCATTCGACTCCGACGTACCCTCAGCAGCAGAAGCGGAGGTAGTCTTCCACAATGGGCTGTGCTCATTATGGGAAGCCCGGGCATGTAGTATCAGAATGTCGCTGAACACAAGGTTTGTGTTTCGTTTGTGAGGCATCGGATCACATGGTAGAGTCCTACCCACATAGAGCCGGTTCATCCTCATCGGCCCAGACTAGTCCCTCGGTGATGGGACTAGCACCAGTACAGCAGCAGCAATACCAGCCTCCGAGGCCATTGCCGTCTCTGGCTCAAGCATTCCAGAAGCAGAGACCGCAGCAGTATGCCCAGGCCCAAGCTCAGATTCAGAACCACTAGATAGGTTTCCAGCAGAGGGGACCAGCACCCAGAGGGCAAGGTCAAGCGATGGCTTTGACCGTAGAGGAGGAGTTGGCATCATGTGAGGTGGTGGCATGTACCATTCTCATCAACTCATTTCCTGCATCAGTATTATTTGATTCGGGTGCATCGTATTCATTTATGTCTGCACGATTTGTAACACGGATATGACTGGAGCCCGAGTCATTATCAATAAGGCTCAATATACTTACTGGTAACGGTCTTGTGGGAGTAGATAGAGTGTTTTCTCGTGTCGAATCGTAGTTAACGGTAGAGAGTTTCCCGCTAGGTTGATATAATTCTCGATGGCCGATTATGATGTGGTCTTAGGAATGGATTGGTTATAATGCACAGTCCCAAAATACGTAGGTATAGGAACGTAGACATGCCAACTATATACATACGAAGAATACTCCAATATACGGAATCCTCGTCTGTATACATAAGCTATAAATACAGTAAAACCAAGGCTAACTAATCTCATCCACAAAATAATAGAATAAAAGATATCATATAATCAACTATGAAATAGTTATTTGGTACATGAAGTTGGGCGGAGGCAAATCCACTACCAACTATGAAAAGAAATACATAACAAAGGAAAGATTTTTGCGAGCGAAGTGAAGACGATCTAAGTGAAATCATCCTCGAAGAAATATAGATGATCATGGCCACGGCTAGAACACCTGCGAAAGACAAGAGCACACACCTGGCGAGATAACCAGGTCCTCAGAGGGACGTAACAAGACACATAATATCATGTCCTAAACTGAATAATAAAAGCTCAACAGAAAAGTATATATGACTAAACAGATAAAGGTCCTTAACCATTCTATGTGAAAATGCATTTTGAAGACAACGTTCCACACAAGGGCTTCCGAGACTAGAAACACGGCGCGTTAGCGTTTCAACCGAGACACTAGTGGCATCTAAAGAAATATAAATAAATGCACTGTACACTAGTCTCTCGGGTGAGTCACTAACGACAGCTAGAGGAAAGTAAATGCACGACACATTTGTGTTTCAACCGAGGCACTAGTGGCATCTAGAGAAAAGTAAATAAATGCACGGCACACTAGCTCTCGGCTGAGTCACAAATGGCAGCAAGAGAAAGGTAAATTTGTGAAAGCCCCTGCGCCTAATAACTGTGTTCCCCTCCCCATGCACTATTCGTGCTGAATCCACACCACAATATTTTTAATAACCGCTAAGTTTTCTAGGCAATTATATTAGCAGTTATATCCTAACGCTCGTCATGTACGCACCGATGTACGGTCGGTACGCAAGTCCGAATCTATATGAGACACGTGACATCGTGGCACACAGGTGTCAGGCCAATGAATACGGCACAAACAAAGGTGGTCCCTTAACTCTAGGCCAAATGCATAAAGAAAACTAAAGTATAATAATTTGTAACTACATATGGTTTTGAAAGAATAACTTATAAAAAATAAAAATATGCATGATATTGAGCAAGAAATTTAAACAGTAAAGGCAAGTTGTCTTGCGTGGTAGGACGCCTGGTATGCTGCGATGATCAATGTGGCACGAACTGTGACTTCGGTGCAACTACTACACAAGGTGACCTCTGATGGTGGTATGGACAGTTCCATTGGGTCCAGAAGGGTCAAATTAGTTAGGGTCAATAGATAGAAGGAAAGAATTGGCAAGGGATAGGAAGATTGGTTACAGACAGGAGAAAATCAAAAAAAATTGATAAATAAGAAAATATATGTTTTTAGAAAAAATACTTATAGTCCTTGAAAAAATATATTTTATCATCCAAAATTATTATTTTTAGGTAGTTAGTAAAAATCGCTTTAGGTCAAAACTATACTTAGCTTAGAAAAATATTTTATATAACTACTAGAATATATATATGGTGTTTTAAAACTATATCTTATTAGTAAAAATATGTTTTTAGAAAAGACTTACTCTATAAATATTGTAGTTTGAAAATTACCCTTTTTATTAGTCTAATATTTTTAGGTAAATACTCGTTAGTCTAAAAATTTATAATTAAATAAAATCAAAATAATATAATAATATCTTTAGGGGTTTTAAAATCCTATTTTTTTCAAAATAAGTGTAAGGTCAAGCCCAATAGTAAAAAAACCCATGTCAACTATTTATACAATAAACTTTATTAAAGCCCACATTTATTCCATATTCTAAAATAACTCTTAATAAAAACACTTTACCCAGGTATATATATATATATTTCAACTAACAAATTTAACTCTAGTAAAATATTAATTGTGAATAACTATAACAACAAATTTTCTTTTATACAAAAAAATAATAATAATTTTACTAATAAAACAGAAAGAAATAGAAAAAAGGAAAGTAATAGCAACAACAGCTCTTGCTGCTCATATCAGAACGAAGAAGAGAGAGAGGAAGAATTGAGGGAGTGAACGAGAGAGAGGGCGATCGGGAAGAGAGGGCGGCGGTGGCTGGTTTGATCAGGCGGCTGCACGAGCATCGCCGTCGCTCGTCGTGGTAGGGCGGCGCACGCTCGGGGGCTAGAGGAAGGGGCGGAGCTACGCGCAGCGGTGATCCGGTCGAGGGAGAAGGGGAGAAGGTCGGAGAGGGTTCGAGCGGAGGGGCGGCGCCGGTGGAAGGTGTCGCCATGGATAGACGGAGATGGGTGGCTGCTCCAGCGGAGAGGGGTCGCACGCGCGCGATCATCGCTCGGTGGCGCGGCGACTACGGGCGAAGGGTTTCGGTGAGAGGCGACATATATCGGGGAGCGGCACGGCTGCGGTGCCACGACGACTCGAGGGTAGGCGGCAGCGGATCTCCGGCCGACGAGGGACAGGTAAGAGGGTGGTGATGGTGGTGTTCTTATTTCTTTTGTGAAGTTTGTGTGGTGGTGGCCAGTGGGGTTTTGGCCGAGGTCGGGGAGTCCGGTAAGTGTCCGAACGCGACGGTGACTGGGTGCTGATGCCGATGGGTGCGGTGGTCGGTTTGTGGCGGGTGAGGTTCTGTTTTAGAGAACAGCGACGTGTCGCTGGTGTGGTCGGTGGTGGTATTTTTTGTGGTCTGGTTGGTAGTGGTGGTTAGGGCCGGGAGCTGCGGTGGTCTTGTAATATTTGGGTGAGGTGGTAGGCTATGGTGAGGCAAGCTAGGATGTTAGGATGGCGATTGATGGTAGTAAACTAGTGAGGACAGGGCCTGACAGATGGCAGAGTTTAGAGTTAGGGTTAGGGCTAGGGTTTACTGTTGCGTGTCGGGGGGGTGTCCGACACAACAGAGAGGGTCGGAAGAGGTGTCCTGTGAGACACGGAATGGTTTTGACGTCCGGGGTTGTCGGACACAGGAAAATCAATGTACTTTTACAAGGGGATAAATAGTGGATGGGGTAGGGGACACGGACACGATGCACAAACTTGGGTTATGGAATTTGGAGTTAAAATTTGTGGATGAGTACCTCTCCTTATATGGGAGGTGGAAATTCCCAGTTGGATAAGGATGTAGGAAATTTAAATCCTTAATAGATAATTTGCTACAAAAAAATTTTAATCCAATCAAATCCAAATCCAAATCCAAATCCAATTTAAATCTAATTAAATTCCATCTTTTAGTTTAAAATCAAATAAGATAAATCAAATTTCAAATATAGATATTAATTTAACTATTTAAATAAATCCGTAAAATCAACCCAAGATTTAAATTGTCACAATAATTTTAAAATATGTTTTCCAAAAATACTATAATTTCAAAAATTACATTTTTATTTAAAAATAAACTAATGAATAATTACAAAATATATATCTATGCACAATTAATATTTACATAAATATACTTTTCTAGTATACCATTTTATAAGAATATTATTTATTATTATAACTGTATAAATGAAAGGCTTTTCATAAATAAAATAGCAAACTTAGAAAATTTTGGGCATGATAGCAAGAATAATTTTTATATATATTATTTTGAAACTATAAAAATAGAAAAAAATATTTTTCTAAATATGTATGCTCGCACATATTCGCACTCGTCGAGCAAATAAAAAAATAAAATTTCGCGCGCGATGTACAATGCAACTACGCGACGCACAAATAAAAAATTAAAAAAATTGGTACCAAATTTATTTTTAAAAAATAGTAGAAATTTAGGGCTTTTACATCGGTTGAGGGACCAGTATGCTAGAATAGATTGCCATATCGGCAAGATTATTTTTAGTATTCCTGGTGAGCCGAAGTTTTTATTTTTCCCAGGCGGAGTAGAACCTTCTTCCCCAGCGTTGCGGATGGCAGTAGCAGTTCAGTTTTCCCGAGTTATTGAAGAGTTTTTGATGAGAACGTAAAATGTTATATTTTTATCCCTTAATGTTCATCATTTTATGCTCATTTTATAACTATAGGTACTCATTATATTTATATTTTGCTGTAGGATGAATTTGGAGACACTATGTGCAAAATGGAGCTAAAATACAATTTTGGACAGTTTTGACACCATTCACCAAAATGGGCATAACTTTCACATCCGAAAAGCAATGGAGGTGAATCAAAAAGTTTTGGAAATCTAAGACACAGGGCTAAAACTTTTATATTTTGCATTTTTCGCAAATCAAGCTGCATCATGGACGAAAACAGACTTGAAGTTGGGTCAAAGATGCTGTGAACAAAAATAGGAACCAAAACAACCATGTTCCTACTTATTCTAGGACTTATTCTATTTGGTTTGAGAAGTTGTAACTTTTAGAGGATATGTGGGGAGATATTGTGGGCTTGACACAACTCATTTATGGTGTATAAAAGGGGGTAGAAATCATGAGATGGAAGATACAACACAACCCTTCTTCTTCTTCTCCAACTTTTCTTTTGAAGTTTTGAAGAACATGTGCGGCTAAAAGTCTTGTTGGTCGAAGTGTACGGAAGCCTAGGAATTAATAAACTTGTGAGATCTAAATTGTTTCTATATGTTTGATTTTATACTTTGAATATTGAATGTTTTCTATGCCAACTTTCATGATTGTTTTGTTTAATTACTAGGAGGCCTACTAGTTTATTATTCATTTCGATCTACCGCTAAATTAGATATCAAATCCGTAATTGTTTGATATTTCTAATTTGTGAAGCAACCAAGATTTAATAAACTGCTTTGTTTTATTAGATCTTAGGGGAAAAGTATTTGACAAAATTAAATACAACCGCTTGTGCTTGTATTGTTTTGCTTTATCGATCTCTTTGTTCTTAAGAAATTGCTAGATTAAATCTTTAGCGCTTGTCTGGGATTATTTAGTAATTAAAGTTGATTAGGTCGCTTGTATCTAATTAACTAAGCCTAAGAGAGATAGGAAGATACTTCCAATGATAAATATTCAAAGTATGATTTAATTTATGCTTGCATCGATGATCAATTTTATGATTTTCAATGGTGAATGTTCACTAAGACCAATATTTGTCCCTTGATTGATTTTAATACTTTAATTGCTTTAGCTCTTCTTAAATTTTCTTTTCAAAACTCTCTTCCCCAATCATTGTTCACATAGCATAAAATTTATACTAATTACTCTCCGTGGGATCGATCCTTACTCTCTCTACTATATATAATTTTAAGAGTAAGGTTTTATTTTTGGGTGCCTGCGACAGCACACCAAATTTTGGCGCCGTTGTCGGGGAGTAATTCTAGTTGAAGTTTGTGATTTTTATTCTCATGAAATAATTTTCTGTTTATTAGAAGAAGAAAAAAAAAGGACATGATGACCAATTCTCAACAATTTGGCACTTGGCTGGATCTTCCATCTAGGCACGCTAACGAGGTAAATGTTTCTTTTCTTCAACAACAAATTGCTAGTTTAACTTCTCTTGTTCAACAAATGGTTGTAGGTGGTAACATGCAAACAACAATTATTTGTGAGCTTTGTTCAATAGTAGGGCATCCAACTGATATGTGTCCAATACTTGAAGACGAGCCTAATGTAACTCAAAATTTTCCACGTTACCAGCAGTACAAGCAACCATATCTCCATGAACAACAATCGAACCAAACTTCTAATTCTGGTATGTCTCTAAAAGATATTGTTAAGTCTATTGCCACTAATACCTTATAATTTCAACAGGAGACAAGGACCAGCATCCAAAGTCTGAACAATCAAATGAGCCAAATGGCTACAACAATTAAAAAGTTGGAGGCACAAAGTTCAAAAAAAATATCATCTCAAATAATAAATGCAAAAGAAAATACAAGTACAATCATTTTGAGAAATGATAAAAGAGGTGGACATTCTAGCAGAAGAAGCACCAACGTCGTCAAAACAGGAAGAAGAGAAAAATAGCGCTGCAGACACGAATATTCCTAATGACGACTTAGTACCAAATGCAGAAGAAGTTTTTGAACTTAATGGCAAAGATGGATTAGATATTGCCATTAGTGAGCATCTCACAAAAGAGAATGAGGAGTTAATCTTGAGAAATAATATGCACAAAATTGTTGCAGGATTGAATACTTTTATAAAAAGACAACAATCAGGTAACATTCCTTATATTTCATTATCAATTTTTAACAAGATGTTTTTACCCTCTATTTTGCAGGCTTCTATTCAAGATGTAAAATCTTTACGTAGTTGTCTTAACTGTGCATAGAGTCGAGCCAACGACGTATTAAACAAAAGCGCTGCTTGGGAGGCAACCCAAGGGGAGTTTTTCATATTCTTAAAACAATTTTATTTTTGTTTATTTTTGTCTTTTCTTTGCATTTAGCCTTACATTGGGACAATGTCAGTTTAAATGTGGGGGAGGGGATTTAATTACTTTAAGCAGTTTCAGTTTTTTTTTTGTTTAAAAAAAAGAGTTTTTATTTTTTTTATGTTTTTGTGGTTTTCAATAAAGTTTTATTTTATTTTATTTTCAAAAAAAAGGTTTTATTTTTCAAAAATTTTTGGTTGTGCATGTCATGAGGAAGATTTAACTAAGTTTAAAAAAATTCATAACATGATTGAATAAATACTCTTTTCAACTTAGAATTAATTAGTATAGTTATTTTTCTTGAGGATGGTTGTGACTAAATTTGGTAGATAAAAGCCGGTGAGATTTTGAGCCTTTAGACTGACACATCAGTCTTACTATTTTTCTTTGTTGAGAGTTATTCTTCCATGGACTTGTTTCTCTAGAACTTGCTTAGATTCTCTTCAAGGTCACATCGACACATGCATACATGAATATGATTAAGGCCATCTTTGTTATATGCTACATAAGCCAAATAGCCTTCCCTGAAGTTATTTTTCCTTTGGTTGAAACCCTTTTGAGCCTTATTGCTTTTATTTTTGTGAACCCACATTACAAGCTTTAACCTGGAAAAGAAAAAAAATCCTTACCCAAGTCGGAAAACTAGTGGAGCATTATGATATGTATGGGTGTATATAAAAATAAGTGTGGGGGTATTTGAATTTCTAGTTTGGCTACATATTTTTATTCTCAAATTCTTGAGTTCCATCATGAAAAAAAAATGAAAAAAAAAGAAAAAAAAAGAGAAAATGAAAAAAAAGATGATGAGAAAAAGAACGAAAGAAAGAAAGAAGTAATAAAAAAAAAGTGATGGAGGAATTTACTTTTGATATTCATTTTCATAATTCTTCCTCCAAATCCAATAAAGGGGTATGTTGAATGCTTTAAGGTCAATTTGAAGAAGCTAAAAGGGGTGATTAGTTTTATATATTTTATATATGTGAGCTTGAGTTAAATCATTTTTGCTCCACTAGTTTTAATGGCTTTTGAGCTACACTCCCAAAATATATCCTACCTTAATCCTAAGCCCCGCTACAACCCATAAAAAGTCCTTATGATTTGTGTTATGCATGTGATCCAAGTGGTGGAGAATGAGAAGATATGCAAGCTTATGGTAGATCATTTCTTTTGGAATAAATTTGAGCGAAACACATACCCTTCAAATATATGAGAGTTGAGTGTTTATTCCTGTGAGGTCTACCAATTTAGTTTACTCGACCTTCAAATAAAATTACTTACTAATTAATTAGAAATTGTTTAAGAATATGTTTTCATGATATGTTATGAGTTTTGAAGAGCATGGTTATTCTTTATTTATGACATTACAACCTTGATTTTTGTTTTGAAAATAAATAAATAAGAGTTTTGTCCGAGGATGAACAAAAGTTAAGTGTGGGGGTATTTGATGAGAACGTAAAATGTTATATTTTTATCCCTTAATGTTCATCATTTTATGCTCATTTTATAACTATAGGTACTCATTATATTTATATTTTGCTGTAGGATGAATTTGGAGACACTATGTGCAAAATGGAGCTAAAATGCAATTCTGGACAGTTTTGACACCTTTCACCAAAATGGGCATAACTTTCTCATCCGAAAAACAATGGAGGTGAATCAAAAAGTTTTGGAAAGCTAAGACACAGGCTAAAACTTTTGTATTTTGTGTTTTTTGCAAATCAAGCTGCATCATGGACGAAAACAGACTTGAAGTTGGGTCAAAGATGCTGTGAACAAAAATAGGAACCAAAACAACCATGTTCCTACTTATTCTAGGACTTATTCTATTTGGTTTGAGAAGTTGTAACTTTTAGAGGATATGTGGGGAGATATTGTGGGCTTGACACAACTAATTTATGGTGTATAAAAGGGGGTAGAAATCATGAGAAGAAAGACACAACACAACTCTTCTTCTTCTTCTCCAACTTTTCTTTTGAAGTTTTGAAGAACATGTGCGGCTAAAAGTCTTGTTGGTCGAAGTGTACGGAAGCCTAGGAATTAATAAACTTGTGAGATCTAAATTGTTTCTATATGTTTGATTTTATACTTTGAATATTGAATGTTTTTCTATGCCAACTTTCATGATTGTTTTGTTTAATTACTAGGAGGCCTACTAGTTTATTATTCATTTCGATCTACCGCTAAATTAGATATCAAATCCATAATTGTTTGATATTTCTAATTTGTGAAGCAACCAAGATTTAATGAACTGCTTTATTTTATTAGATCTTAGGGGAAAAGTATTTGACAAAATTAAATACAACCGCTTGTGCTTGTATTGTTTTGCTTTATCGATCTCTTTGTTCTTAAGAAATTGCTAGATTAAATCTTTAGCGCTTGTATGGGATTATTTAGTAATTAAAGTTAATTAGGTCGCTTGTATCTAATTAACTAAGCCTAAGAGAGATAGGAAGATACTTCCAACGATAAATATTCAAAGTATGATTTAATTTATGCTTGCATCGATGATCAATTTTATGATTTTCAATGGTGAATGTTCACTAAGACCAATATTTGTCCCTTGATTGATTTTAATTCTTTAATTGCTTTAGCTCTTCTTAAATTTTCTTTTCAAAACTCTCTTCACCAATCATTGTTCACATAGCATAAAATTTATACTAATTACTCTCCGTGGGATCGATCCTTACTCTCTCTACTACATATAATTTAAGAGTAAGGTTTTATTTTTGGGTGCCTGCGACAGCACACCAGTTTTCTGACGTGTTTCCCGAAGAACTTCCAAGCATGCCCCCAAAGAGAGAGATCAAGTTCACCATTGATTTAATTCCCGGATCCGCACCAGTGTCAGAGAGAGTCTATAGGATGGCGCCTTCAGAGTTGGAGATCTTGTACAAGATAATTGAAGAACTTAGAACCAAGTGATTCATTCGTGCTAGCGGATCACCTTGGGGAGCTCCGATGCTTCTTGTGAAAAAGAAGGATGGTACGTCAAGATTATGTGTTGATTATCATACCTTGAACTCTGTAACAATCAAGAACAGATACCCTCTGCCAAGGATAGATGACTTATTTGATCATCTCAAGGGAGCGGCTATATTTTTGAAGATTGACTTGCGGTCAGGGTACCATCAGATCAGATTCAGAGAGCAGGACATCCCGAAGACAGCATTCAGATCGCGGTATGGACTTTGGGAGTTCTTTGTTATGCCATTTTGAGCGACCAATGCGCCATCCATATTCATGGACCTCATGAATTGTATCTTCATGCCCTATTTCGACCAGTTCGTGATAGTGTTTTTAGATGACATCTTAGTCTATAGCAAGAGTGAAGCGGAGCATGGGCAGCATCTCCGTATAGTTCTTCAGATTCTCAAGGAGCACCAGTTGTACACGAAGTTCAGTAAGTGCAAGTTTTGGTTGGATCGTATCTCGTACTTAGGTCACATCATCACCAGAGGTAGAGTGGAAGTGGACCCCCAGAAGATAGTTGCCATAGAGACATGGCCAGTACCAAGCACTGTCACGGAAGTTCGAAGTTTTCTTGGATTGGCTGGTTATTACCGGCGGTTTATGTCAAACTTCGCTCGGATTTTAGCGCCGTTGACGCAGTTGACCCGCAAAGATGTACAGTTTGCTTGGACAACAGAGTGTCAAAGATCATTCGAGAAGTTGAAGCAGAGATTGATGATGACCCCCATTCTCACTCTTTCCGATGGGACTGGAGGATTTTCAGTTTATTGTGATGCTTCAAGCAGAGGATTTGGATGCGTATTGATATAGCATGGTAAGGTAGTCGCTTATACGTCACGTCAGTTTCGTGACCATAAGAGGAATTATCCTACCCATGACTTGGAATTAGCAGCAATAGTTTTTGCATTGAAGCTTTGGAGGCATTATTTATATGGAGATCGGGTGGAGATTTTTACCGACCACAAGAGTCTTAAGTATGTGTTCACCCAGAAGGATCTCAACATGAATCAGAGGAGATGGCTAGAGCTACTTATGGATTATGACATCAACTTGCAGTATCATCCTGGGAAGGCCAACGTAGTTGTAGATGCATTGAGCAGGAGAGCAGGAGTTTATTTTCTAACAGCACAGCCAGAGTTGTTAGCAGATCTTCAGAAGATGGGTATTGAAGTTATTCTTCCTTCCAGTGTGGCATTGATGGCCATTACGCAAGTTCAGTCCAGTATAGTTGAGGGGATCAAGTTAGCTCAGTCAGCAGATTCTAAGCTCAGCGGCTTATGACAGAATGTGTAGCAGGACGGATACTAGAGTTATGTATTCATGAATATGGTACACTCTGATATGAGAGGCGTCTTTGTGTACCCAGTAGAGATATCAGACAGGAGGTCATGGCAGAGGCTCACAGTTCTCAGTATTCTATTCACCCTGGCGGTAGAAAGATGTATTGTAATATTCGACAACAGTTTTTGGTGGAATGGCATGAAGAGGGAGATAGCCCGATTTGTCTTTCGTTGTTTGGTTTGTTAGCAAGTTAAAGCCGAACATCAGAGACCAGCTGGACTTCTTCAACCTTTATCGATCCCAGAATGAAAATAGGAGCACATTACTATAGATTTTGTGACTGGATTACCTAAATCCCCAGCTGGGAGAGATGCTATCTGGGTTATAGTTGACAAACTCACGAATGTAGCTCATTTTATCCCTTTCAGAATCTGTCAGTCGACGGATCAGCTTGTAGAGATGTATCTCAGGCAAATAGTCAGATTGCATGGAGTACCAGTCAGTATTGTGTCCGACAGAGATTCGAGATTCACCTTGCACTTTTGGCGGAGTCTTCAAAAAAGTTTGAGGACTCGTCTCAAGTTCAGTTCAGCCTACCATCCGCAGACAGATGGTCAGTCAGAATGCACGATCCAAACTCTTAAAGATATGCTGCGGTCGTGTACACTCGACTTCGGTAGCTCGTAGGAAGATCACCTGCATCTCGTAGAGTTCTCCTATAACAACAGTTTCCAGGCCAGTATCCAGATGGCACCCTTTGAAGCCTTGTACGGCAGGAAATACAGATCTCCTTTAGCTTGGGATGATATCGATGAGAGACAAATGCTTGGACCTGAGATGGTGACGCCGACTATTGAGGTAGTCAGACAAGTCAGAGATCATCTTCGAGTTGTACAAGATCGCCAGCGTCGTTGGACCGATTCTTCTCGGTGTCCCCTTGAATTCTCTGTCAGCGACCATGTATTCCTTAGGATCTCGCCTACCCGTGGCATCATTTATTTCGACGTACGAGAAAAGCTTAGTCCTAGGTATATAGGGCCGTTTGATATTCTAGAGCGAGTAGGAGATATGTCCTATCGTCGCGCTCTTCCGCCGTCGCTACGTGAGGTACATGATGTCTTCCATGTATCCCAATTGCAACGGTATATCCCGAATCCGAGTCATGTCCTTGATCATTCAGAATTGGTTGTTGGAACAAACCTTTAGTATGAGGAGAGACCCGTATCCATATTGGACCGAATAGAGAAGATACTCAAGAACAAGACTATCAAGTTATTCCATGTTGATATGGGTTATCACTCTTTGGGTGAGTCAACGTGGGAGCGTGATGATGATATTCGGTCGCGATATCCCGACCTGTTTGACTCGTAAGGAATAATGTCCTTCTTATGCTTTATGCCTTCAACTTCATTGCTTGATTGATTGCTTAGTTATAACTTTTCTGTCATTAGTATAGCTTGCTCAACATCTCTAGCCTCTTGATTCAATTTTGGGGACAGAATTCTTTTAAGGTAGGTAGAGTTGTCACCTCCGTTTTCCGCTATACGTATTTCCAGTATACGTGTACGAAATCTTGACCTGTATTTTTATTTATCTGGTCTTGCAAGCTAATTTTGGTTTAATCTTGTTTAGACTCATCATGGCATGTAATGGTTTGACTTGGTTCATTATTTGGTTTATGTTGGTTTAATCCCATGGTTCATCATGTAAACCCCTACCTACCACCATCCCCATTTAAAATCCATCCATTTTTTCTTTCTCTTCATTTTTCTCCATAACTTCTTCTCCTCCATTAAAAACCACTCCCCCTCCATAGGCAAGTGAATCTTGCTCTCACGCAAGAACCCATTTTGACGGTTCCAATGGATTCTTAGCATGATTTTAATCCACTTTAGAACTTGAAAATTTTCATTTTGAAGAATAGATTTTTGTAGATCTAATAAATTTCCATTTTTCGGATTTTTGAAGTTTTGATCCATTTAACTTCTCCATTTGCATGTTTTGATGGTTCCATGTCATATAGAATTTCGTTCTACCCTATTTTGACCTAAGGAAGTCCGAATTTGGACTCCGGACGGAGATTTGGCGGAGTTTCAAAGTTTTCGGCCATGGTTCGTTCTTCCCAGATTCGTCGGGAAGACGAACAGTGCACTGCTCGGGCGCATGGACTTGTCATGCGCCCAAAGCAGTCTTCCCACTCTAGTGGGCGCATATGCCATCATATGGGCGCATAGTGTGCCACATCTAGGCGCATAGACTCGTGTTGGCGCATAAGCCTTCACGACTTGTCACCTTGTATCATTCACCCTCATCCTTTGGCCACAAGGGGTTCAACTCATGATTGGGCACTTAGGGCATACTCCCTTTGGGCGCATAGAGTGTGCCCCCTTCTTGTGGGTGCATACTTGTAGCCAATATGGGTGCATGGCTTGTGTATGGCACATGGCCTTCATACGTAATGCACAAACACCTTTACTGTTCCTTGGCACTTGGCCATGCAAGTGATTGGTCATGTTGGGTGCATAGTTTGCCCATATGGGTGCATGGGGGCTACCTCCCTTGGGCACATAAGCCCCCTTCACTTGGGCACATTGAAGCCCATGACCCTCATGCTTTGGCTTTTGCATGTTTTGGCTTATTGCATCTTTTGAGACTTATGTTTTTATGCAATTTTCTTGCGATTGATCTTCATAACACAACACGACTCGTGTGTGCCACGGCTAGGCATGGCAAGACTCGATACGGTATGATTTATGCAAGTCGCAGTACGACTTGGCACGACTTGGCACGATTAGCACGATTAGCACGATTTTGTTTGATCATGGCACGGCTTAGCACGATTTGGCATATATGTGGCCTTCATATAGGCGCATAGAACCCCGTGTGCGCATAGCCTTGGGGAACACAATGATTTGACATTTTTCCCCTTTTGCCATAATATGTACCTTCCTCTATATGCGGCCATGTCCTTTGGCTTTATTATATTTTATGCTCTAAGCTATGTTGTCTTCCTTACATCGGTGGCCCGTTAGGGCGCACTTAGGATAAGTCTCTTCTGCTTACCTGATGGTATGCTATATGATCATAACCATGGTATGTGAACAGGAAATGATGAAAGACATATAATGAACCATGATGGCGGCCCGTCGCGGCGCGCTCCTAACAAGTAACAAGTACAAGTACAAGTAACACGACATAATAGTGACCCATTATGGTGCACCCCTGACAAGTAATCTTAACAGATAAGTCATGAACGCTGTTGCGACGGCTAACTGGACATGCTAGTAAACTCTCATGACACCGTGGGGATTGTATTGAATGTGCTTGTATAAGCTTCCAGTCTTGTTTCGCATCATGTCTAGGACTTGTATCCCTGGTTACCACGGTCGGGGATATAGAGAGATATTTTGGCTACAAGCAATCCCGTTATCTGGGCGCCTTCCTGATGGACTTGTAGCCTGCCGACGAGTAGGGCACATTTCCAGCTCACTGTCATATGGGACACTTCATGAAACGATTACTATGCACACTGTCATGTGTTACAGTCAAGTCACCTAACAAGTCAAGATAACTCTTAACATGAACCTTGCGTCTGGATAACCTGGATAGTCTGCAGGGCTTGTGGCCGTAGGGATATCTCATTGCATCTTGCTAGTAACTAGGCTTGTGATAACCCTAGTTAGTTAACTATCAAGCCGTACTATTGCTTGGCCGTGAATGTTGGATAGAGTCCATCTTGTCTGGTCTTGTCTAGACCCAGTACATGGCTATCTCTGGACATGCTTGTGTATGCTTTACTTTATCGATAATTGGTTAGAGACTAAGTTATATTTTGGTGAAGGGTTACAACCCCGGTCCTTGTTTGGTTTACGGGTTGTAACTTGGTCACCGGAATAGTTCTTTAGTCCTCATATCGTTTATCACCCTATTTTCTCTAACTCATGTTTTATATTATTTCATCTATAACTTTATGTGCTGATATGCTGGTTTTAGTTCTTAAGTGAAGCCTCCTTTGTGGCACTTGCTCTTCCTGGGGTCTGACCCAGCTGGTTTTGTATGGCCAAATTTCAGAGTAGCACCCGAGGATCTTCCAGCCTTCCTACTAGATGGTGACGACTAGGCGCAATCCTGACAACGAGTGGATTCTTATTTTGCTCTCCCACTCCCTTGTAAAAATATTCTTTTGAGGCGTTTGGCCGTCGAGCAAGTATTAGCTCATTTGCGACTTTACATACTGTCTACCTACGGGCTGTAATATGATTGACAAATCCTAGGGTTGATCATGTATGACTTAAACTTTTGCTAGTCTTCGCATTTTGTATGACTAGCTTCATGATCATCTGAATATGTATTGTATGGGACGCCTTACTTTGTATGTTTGATGATCTACTATCTTGTTATATTTACTTGCTTGCTTGAGATTGAGACACTAGGCTTGTTCTTGACCCTAAGAGACTAATGGCTTATAGTAAACCCTCATGCATCTAGACAGCCGTGACCGTATTACGAGGTAGGATTCACTGAAATGTACGTAGCTGGCTGTGTCTGTCCCATGCTCTCCAGTATTCTGGTTCTTGGGCGTGACAACTTCTCTAACTTTTTCTTTGGTGTAGCATCTTCAAAGTCTTGAAGTTCCAACTCGTGAGTGAGTAGCTTACCCATGTATGTTTCTAGAGACATTATTGAGAGGTCATTTCCTTCAATGATTGATGTAGCCTTTAGAATCCAGTTCTTTGTGAGAGCTCGTAGAAGTTTACGAATCTTCTCATGGTTACTGTATTCCTTGCCTAATGAAGACAAAGGATTTACAATATCCAGTAATCTCGTAAACATCTGAGTGACGGATTCATTTGGCTTCATCTTGAATGCCTCATACTCTTGAGTAAGTCTGCTGATCTTTGATTCCTTGACTTGTGTTGTTCCTTAGTGGGTTACTTCAAAAAGTTTCCATACTTCATTTGATGATGTGCAAGTCGACACCCTTTTAAATTTAGTTATGTCTAAAGCACAAAATAAAGTGTTAGTAGCACGTGCATCAAGACTGGCCTTTTTATTTCATCCTTATTATATTTATCATCGGGTTTATCAACTAAAACACCCTCAACAGTAATACGAGGAGGCATTTTGTAGCCGTCAATAACTATAGACCATAAGTCAAAATCAAGTGATTTTAAGAAGAAACTCATCCGTGTTTTCTAATAAGTGTAGTTGTCAAACAGTAGAGGTCTGTTTATGGCTTGGCCTTCACTTGTGAATTTCACAGTTGCCATGTGTAATGCTGTGATCTATATAACAATTAAATATAACTACAGTGTTACCTTGCTTTACCTATATAACCCGCTCTGATACCAATTGTAGGAACGAAGTCGTAAAGCAGAATACTCTAGAGAAAGGGGGGTGAATAGAGTAGGCAGCGGAATATTGCTAATTAAAAACTTGTTAGCAGTTAGATCATAGAAATAATATCAATATTCACAAAGTAATATCTGTAAAGAAAGGAGATCAGAAGGCAAACACGAACACAGAGATTTATACTGGTTTTTCTTTTGTGAGGACTAGTCCAGTCGGAAGAACTCTAGCTTCAAGTTGAATCCACTATTAGAAAATCCCGCAAGTTTTCATACGAAGTCCTTGCAACTTCTACAGACGCGAGCTTTGATACGAAGAACTCGACCAACTTCAGTTTTGAAGAGACTTTCTTCAATCAAGCCTCTGATTACAATTTCTCTGAAATCTTCTAGATCGCACCGTACCGGCAAATTGACTAGAGAATTGTAACTGGCTTGGGATTTGAAAATGAAAGCTTTTTAGAAAACTCTTTGGAAGAAACGTAAGCTTTAGAAGAGAAGAGATGAAAGTGAATGAGTGATTTTAAATGATCATAATTCCTCATATTTATAGTTTTTCCAAAGGAGGAACTCTAGCAGAATTCAGGCAGAATTTGGGTAGAACTCTATTGTAACAAACCGCAACTGAAGGGAGACCAAGTTCAAAAACCAACGTTCACATAACGTTTACCTTGGCCGAACTCTGGCCGAGTTCTGTCAGGGTTGGTCAGGAATATTTTAAGAATATATTTTTAGGGCTTTTTGAAATCCTTCAGAAGCTTTTGTAAATAAGAGATGTTTTTCAAAACAAAGGTCATTTTTGAAAACGATTTTGGATAGCCTATTTGCCAGTATGACTTGATGCACAATGTATTCCTAGTCTCAGTAAAAATAAAAATTACATTGTATAAAGAAATACAGTCTCGAGTGGCAAACATAGCTTTGGTCTTAACTGAGTAGATATCCAATCTTGATCAGTGTCCAAGTGTCCAACACGTCTTGAGTAAACATCTGAGTTGTTCCGTATATCGAGACAGAGTTTGATCAATTATTAAAATCAGGTTTGACCATGACCAATCGGGCAACAATAATGATATGAAATTCCCATATGATAAAGTTTCTCCTTCGAAGTGATATCATCCAATCGAGCATTGACACCCCGAGTAGCTTCAATAGTATCGATTGACTAGCTTGCAGGAGTCGACTGTATGACAATCGGTTGTACCTGTTGTAATACTGGCATAGAAACATTTTTGACTATTGGTGATGGATTAGGGTTAAAAGATACCCTACAGTATCTTGATCGATAGAAGACTGAACTGATGAATGAGGTTGATACAAAGTCGTTTGCAGGTTCATAGTCATTTGTATCTGCTGCATCATCGCCATAACATTTTATAACATATTCTCTAGAGTATCAATTCTCTGTCGATCACTAGTAACACCTTCTTCATTACCCGTCAAGTATACAAAAGTCGTATGTGGAATGCTAGATGGAGAAGTATGCAAAGAAGCACCAGAACAAGTACTGCTTGATCCTGATTGTGAAACTACATCATCTTTTTCCAAAATGTGAGGTACTCTCTCATCAGATTGGGATATAGAATGGTCAAATACCGGGAGGATGCTACCTCCACTATTATCTTGTTCATGAGCAGGGAGTGCACTAGAGGAATGCCTAGATTGGGAACATGTTCTTTAATAAACCCTTTCAGGTGAAGTATCTCTTTGATCTTTCCCAGATGAAGAGGATGAAGGTGCTTGGTCATCACTTTGAGTAGATGTTGCTTAGACTGAGGCCTCTTGTAATTCATCTTTATTATTCGAAAGTTGTCATCCAAGACAGGACAAATCTGGAGAGTTTGGTTGCAATATGGTGAAAATAGATCGCCTGGTTGATTGATCAACTGCCTTTTAGCAACAGCAGTTGATAACAATCTTTGTACAGGAATGTCTCTGACAAGACATAACTGTGTTTGTTGACACCTTTACAGATTTACGCTTATGTCAAAGCATATCATGCAAATCGGCAAAAGGGTGTATAACCTTCTTTCCTTTTCTATGTGTCTGGACAAAGTCCATGCATGGAAGAGTTGGTTTCTTAACTCGCATACCCATTTTATGTTCATGGGAACCCCCAACACATAGATCTTGAGTTGTTTTGTTATGCAAACTCATTTTAGGTACATTAGGCAATGTACTGTGTGTGGAAGAGAGGCGGATGATAGGCTGGGGCACATAAACTTTGTCTTGTATAACTTTCCTTGATCAGCACGCATAACATGAGTGGATGCATTAATCGAGCCTCCTCATAATGCATAGAATCTTTAGAAAATGAAAGTCTATGGAAAACAGACTTCTTATCCCCATTTATGCATCCAAAGTTCTGTATTGAGGCAGAACCTTCACCTCGATGCACCAATTGTTAGGCAGAAGTTCCAAAATTTAAATTCTTAGCATCGTAGTATTTTCCTCTGCCAAAATTCAAAAGTTGTATGTTCTTTTTGCCCACAGGAATGAAGGGCTCTGTTTCAAGCGTTAACTTTCTTCCCAGATGTATGATTAGCATACGTCTGCTTAACATTCTTCTTCTCATAAAAAATATAGAGCTTAGCTGGTAGCTCATTGGTTGAGCCTATTCTAGACGCATCGTGTGTCTTATATGTCTAGACAGCAGGAACTTCTTTAGATGGTAATGTAGTTGGTACTGAGCCATGTGCCTCTGAACTGTCATCAGGCTCACAGAGACCAGAGCTTTCCCTTTGCCATCAACGACGTTAGGGAAAGCAAGGAGAGAGATCCAAGTCTTACGAACAGACATGTATTTCTGTCTCTTGATAGTCAGAATAGAGTCCCTATCCGACAATATTGCTTCATATGCTTATTGGTCAAACTGTACGACCAACATCTTCTCATCTAAAACTAGATTGTTCACATCATATTGCGCCACCACTTTCTCGTCGGTGGAGAAAGTCGTCCCCACCAGAGTCGCCATTTTTTGTTTCAACATAAAAGGAGTCCAGGAAATGTAGGGATCTTTTCTATTATTGTAAATAGAAGAAGTATAACAAGAATCTTAAACAAGAATTTTGAGTACAATAAAAATCTGGGGATTGAGGCGATAGAGATTAAGTCTACTTCGACTTTTATACTCCGTTGATGATCTAATGCAAAAGTTGTTGAAGCTTGGTGGTTGATGAACTTTCGATTGCAAGGGAAACTTTATCACTGTCTCTAAAAGTTCTTAGCAAATAAGAAATTTACGTAGTCTCTTCTTATGCCTGTGTTCTCTCTGTGTGTCCTTCCTGCCTCTGTCCTGCGAGGAGGAAACTATCCTATATTTATAGCTTTTCTTTACTGGAATAGCTATGTGCATATGTGCAGAAAATACAATGTCTTCTACCTCAGATACGCACGAGTCTGGGTAGGCGCATGAGCCTTAGGGATTAGTAGGGAGTGAACGTGTTCGAGAATCATGTATAGCTCACCACGTATTTTGAGACATGCTACACAAAACATTGCCATGTCAGCATACGTTTGTTTGATGGAGACTAGCTATGCGTCAAATATTGTAAGACACATAGCAATTGGCTGCTTACTACAAAATAATAACTTTTCTTTGAGTTACTATGAATCATTCAACACTGGAACGCATAGCTTCTCCCATTGCTTACTACAAAATGATAACTTTCTTCGGAATAACTATGCGTCGGTCAACACTCGAACGCATAGCTTCTTCAATTACTTTCTATGAAACCATGATCTGGAAGTAGGCACATACGACTGCTTCTTTTATAGCTGGTGAAGTATAATAATGAGGATGACAAAATCACTGACACCTTCCTTGCAGTCTGAACACTGTACACTGCTCATGACTTGTCGCTTCACATAAGAGACAAAAAAAGATCATGCGTCTGAATGGGCCATGCGTCTGAATGGCCCGCTTCTTAAACATGTATCTTTTTTTAGAAACTAGCAGCTTCCAACTTTTAGGAATATTTACATTTCGGACGTATGACATCTATGCATCTCCTTAATATTTTTTATGCTTCTACACCTACGAGTTTCCACTCCAAAAGGGAAGCCTCCGGACTACTACCATCGCACTCGCTGGGTGGGGTGGGTGGGCTACGTAACGCCTCCAACAACCCCAAAAAGTTTAAAAATGGAGGATGAGATGCTTTCTCACTCATCTAAATCCTCTACTTGGGATTTTGATACTAGCGACAGTCCAATCTTTAGGAAAGTGTTGACCGCCAACATGACTTCTGTGCACCCTCCAAAAGAAGAAGACGAGCAGTCGCTGGAGTTCTTTGAAGAAGAACCTTAAGCTCAACGCCTAGGATCTCAGTGGGAATTGTATTTTGAGAAACAAGAGCCTCACATCGTAGATGATGTTAAACAAATCGACTTGGGAGATGAAACCTCACCCAAGCCCATCTTCATCAGCAAAAGTTTATCAAGGGAAGATCGTTAATCCTTGATACACCTCTTGAGGAGTACATCGATGTCTTCGCTTGGAGCTATGAAGACATGTCACGGTTAGATTCGCAAGTCGCAATGCACAAAATTAACATTCTACCCAATCCTAAGCCTATTAAACAACAACATTGACGCTTCCATCCCAATTTTATGGACGCTATTGAGAAGGAAGTAGACAAACTCATAACAAGTGGGTTCATTGTAACCCCTATTTCCCAAAAATTTTAAATTTTATTTATTTTATATATTTTATTGTGTTTGAAAGTAATTTCTTTTGAAACATTGTAAAAGATATTTAGATATTTTTTCTTTCCAAAAACTAGTTAAAATTAATGGTTTGAAATTGCTATTTAGTTTTACTAAAAATATTTGTTAAATTTTATTATTGAAACAATAAAGATGTTTTATTATTATTTTTGGATTTTCAAAAAGATTAGTTTCAAAAATGGTTTTAAAAGCATGATTATCTTTGGAGCAATTAAAATATTTACCAATTAATTTTTTTAATAATATTTGAATTTATAAAATGTTCTTTACATTATTTTGATGATATTGAATATTATTTTAAATTATTATGGTAATCAATTTGACTAAGATTTGAATTTGTATAATTTAATTTTTTTTGATAATTTTAAATATTGTTATTTGGATTATGATTACATTAATTTAGATTTAGAATTATTATTTATTATCTTTGACCATAAAAAGATTTGCTAAATTATTTTGATTTATGCAAACTTGTTTTAAATTACTTTGATAGCATTAAATATTATTTTAAAAGTTATTTTAGTTATCAATTACTTGATTAAGATTTGATTATCATATTTTTAAGTTTTAATTGATTTAAATTTATGGGGCGATTTATCCATTAGAAATTTTAATCCTATTGGAATCATATCTATTTTTATTTAGATCATTTTTATTTGAACTAATCCTAATCGTATCCAAATTAGCAAATTAGGTAATCCTTATCATATCCTTATTGATTGAATTCTAATCATATTTAAATTAGGTAATATCTAATCATTATATATATCTATTGAACTCTTATTAAATAAAATCATCTCTCATCTTTTATTTCCCAAAATTCCTCTTTTTTTGTACATAATAGCCCAAAATTCGTCATAAATTCAGCCTCCTTTTTCAAGGGTTGTATTAACTTCGAAGGGCCATAACTCCCAATTCCGGATCCCATTTGACCTACAATGTTTTTTGTTAGAAGCGTATCGAGGTTAGTTTTTCGAATATCAAATTTGTTTTCTAGAAATTTGTGTATGAATTTCTGGATAATTTTTTGAGTGTCAGTTGTCCGAAAATCGACGCGTCGTACTGTTTTTGAGATTTCGAGAGATCCCGAGCACGGTTTCTCGATCTGTTTGATGTTTCAGAATGCTGACAGGAAGATATATATAAATTTTTTAGAAATATATTTTCTAATTAAGAGTTTTTGTTAAAATAAATTCCCTCTTAGATTAGATTGTTTCGACCATGACTAATCGTTTGTTTCCTTTTTCTTTGTGAATTTTGAACTTTCTTATATCCTCCCTAGCTAATTTGACTAATCCAGACTCAATGGAATGATCTGTCACATCATCTGAAATCATCTTGCATAGTTTTGACATCTAAGACTATTTTTGTGCCGACATAATTATATTGCTCCAGTCAACTCCAAATCAAACCGAGGCAAGTACTTATTGACGCTTTCATGTGCATTTACTTTATATTGTTTTATTTTATTTATACATGATATTTCTCGTGTCCTGACTGTTTACACACACGAGAGTTGAGTGATTGACTATTGTTCTTATTTTCTCATTGTTATCATGATCGTTATCGTGATCGTGTCTACATGACTATGATGTATGGATATTAGAGGGGTACAATTACTAGAAACGTGGACAAAGCTCGATTGTACTATTGGCAACTCTTCCGGTTATGGGGGTGGGCCATTTATATCCTTATCGTTCACCCAAACCGTTCATGTGTAGGAACATTATACTTCTCATGACACATGCACTATTATTGATTACATGAGTCTCTATCTTTCATACTTGCTAGTTTCTTATTTAGTTTATCATCTTTCATGTTTTCTTGTTCATATTGTCCATGTTTCTGTTGATCATTATTTTACATGTTTAGTGTCATATTGCTTTATATTGTATTTGTATCATGTTGGTTTAAACTTGTACTTGCTCCTATCTTGACATGATATTTTTTTTCAGTTGACAGATTCTTGATGACTTGTTATCTTGCTTTGGATTTCTTCGAGTGGAGTTAGAGGTATCTTGGAGACGAACCATAGATTCTAGTTAGAATAGATAGTTTTTGAATTTGATGTTTAGCGTGTTATTCCTGAATATAATTTGGTTGTATTATTGGATTGTAATTTAAATAATTATTGTGAATGAGAAAAATAGAAATGATTTGTTGTATTTGAGATTTATATTGAGGTATAGACAGCTACTACCGTCGATGCTGCGGCATAGGTTGGACTTGGCCACGTACTCGTATCCCAAAAGAGGGAGCGGGTCATGACATTTATTCGCGAAGAACAACACCCAGATTAGATAGCCAATATTGTCCCTGTCACGAAAAAGAATAGAAAAATTCGAGTCTGCATAGACTTCCGAGATCTCAATTCCGTTTGTCCGAAGGATTCCCTTTCCAATCACTGACGTGATAATTGACAATACATAGTATTTTGAACGCATGTCCTTCATGGATGGATACTTGGGCTATAAGCAAATCAATATATTCTCAGACGATGAGAAGTACACATCGTTTTGAACCCCAAAGGGGGTATACTATTATACACTAATGCCCGTCGAATTAAATAATGCAGGTGCAACATTCCAACGGGCTATGAGCACCATCTTCCGCAGACATCTTCATAAAACAGTCGAATGTTATGTTGATGACATTGCTGTTAAAATCGCTTTAGGGGTGATTATTTACAGGATATAAGAACACTCTTTAATCTCATATGGGCACACCAACTCAACGTTAACCCAGCTAAATCCTTCCTTGGAGTCTCTAGCAGCAAGTTCTTAGGCTTTATTATCACTTCAAAGGCATCCACATTGACCCGGAAAAGACCAAGGCCATCATTGACATGCGCCATCCAAAGAATCTGAGAGAACTTCGAGGTACGCATGGATGTCTCGCATATATCAGAAGATTCATAGCGAACCTTTCTGGATGATGCCAACCCTTCACCAAGCTTATGAAGAAAGAAGTTTCCTACGTTTGGACCGAAGAATGTCAGTAAGCGTTCGACGATATCAAGTCGTACCTCACAAACCCTCCGATTCTAGTAGTGCCAATCGTGGGTAAACCCTTCGTGCTTTACGTCCGTGCAATGGACCATTCTTTCGGTGTCCTACTGGCTCAGAAAAGTGATGTAGGCCATGAATAAGCCATATACTACCTAAGCAGGACAATAATTGGAGCCGAACATCGGTACAACACTATCGAGGAGGAGTGCCTAGCTTCGATCTTTGCTATACGGATGACTCGTCATTATGTGGCAGGTCAGACAATCCATGTTATCTCCTAAGTTAATCCACTCAGAGTGCTCATGTCGAAACCAGGGGCACTAAACTGTCGATTAGTTACGTGGGTAATATTTCTATTACCATACGATATGGTATTCGTTCTACAAAAGCTGTTAGGGGCCAAGCATTGGCTGACTTCCTAGCCGCACATCCGATAACAGAAACATCAAAGCTTTATGATGACGTCCCTGATGAGGTGTTGGAATCCAATACCGCAGTGGAGGACCCTGTCTGGCGAATGTTCTTCGATGAAAGGACAGGTCCTAAGGGCCAAATCGTCGTAGGAGTGGGGTAGTATTGATTTCCCTAGACCACATGCTCATTCAGCGTGCTTATTCCCTGAAAAAGTTGTGCTCCAACAATGTGGCAGGGTACAACGCTCTCATCATCGGACTTCAGCTGGCAAGACAACTGGGGGTTGACTACCTCGAGTCCTATGGCGACTCGAAACTTATAGTCAACCAGGTTCGAGGGCAGTACAAGGTCTGTCACGAAGACCTACTTCCTACCATAGTGTAGGACCAGTATATTAAGCAATATATACTCTAGAGGGGGTGAATAGAGTGGATAAGAGAACATTAGAAATTAAAACACAAATACTACTATATCACTATTGTGTTGCAGTGGCTATGTCACAGTTATATAAAAACAGTAAATAAGAGAGACAGAGAGCAAACACAAACACGTTGATATATCCTGGTCTCACTCTTGTGAGGACTAATTTAGGCCGGAGGACTTTTGCTCTGAGTTAAAATCCACTATTGGAAACACAAACATTTATCCGAAGTGCTTGTCGACTTCTTACAACATCGAGCTTTAATATGAAGTGCTCGACCGACTTCAATTGTGAAGTGTGAACTTCTGTATCAAGCCTCCGATTAGAACTCTCTGAAACTTCTAGACCATACTGTACTAGCAAGTAGACTAGAAGTCGTAAAACATGCTTGGGATTTGAAAATGAAAGCTTTGAATAGCTGAGGAAGCTAAGAAAAGAGAAGATAGAAAGTGAATGAGTGATATAAAATGAAAAACTTTTCTCTATTTATAGGATATCTGAAAATTTGAGTTCTGCCTGAATTCGGATGCCAAATGTTCAAAAATTTGACCGTTGCAGCCGAGTCTGCAGGAAGAATAGGTTTATAGGTTTTACCAAATCAAGTACCCGAGTTCAGGCCGAACTTTGTTCGAACTTTGCTATGACTATTTTGGTCAGAATCTAGGTAAAATAATAGTTTTTGGGCTTTCTCGGTTGTTTTTCAAATACAAGTTTTGTGTTGTTTTTAAAACATGTTTATTTGTAAATAATACTGGATAGTTTGAAAAATGTTTTGGGTCAAGCCTATTTGCCAGTACGATGCAGTTGACATTTTTTCTAGACTCAATAAAATTGTATAAAATGTATTTAAGAATAGAAAATAAATACAGACGCGATGACTGAGCAAATCTTGAATGGTAGCAGTACTGATTGTCGTAGTCCATTGTGAGTAGACTATATATCGAGTACGAATTTAGACAATTATCAAAATCGGTTCGACCATGACTAATGGGCCAACAATCTCTCCCATTTTGATAATTGACAAACCTTGACCGATATAACACCTTGATAAAAAATAGATCTGAAAATTCCTTCAAAGTTGTAGTTGTACCCTCTCCTCTTGAGAAGTCTTATATTTTCTTCCCCGTTATCATTTACCAAAATGCTTCTCCGCAATCTATGCGTGCACAAAGACAAACGTGAAGAAAGTGATAATAACAGGAAAGCAGATTTGTTATAGAGCAGTTATATGTAAGAATCTGTATCTAAGCTAAACTACTAAGTATGAGATATGTGCATATTGCCAAAAGAGAGAAGTGTGAGAAGGCTAAACTACAGCTAGATATTATCAATTCTTGCCTATGTCCTGATCGACATCATCATCATCACCACTAGAAGTGTGAGAAGGCTCACTAGAAGATCTGGACCAGCAAATGTGCCAGCAGGATTGAAGTACTGGCGTACTTCCTGATCCTCAATACGGTAGCCAGAAAAGTAAAATCTTTGGAAAAGAAACCACGGCCGCCAGGCTGATGGGACTGAGTAATACGGAGATCAGCTGGTGTGTTAGAGATCGCCTGAGTGCTAATGACATTATGATATTCATAATCTCTCAACCGTTCAGTCCACCGAGTCTCTAAAGCACTAACTCGATCAAGAGTAGCCTTATGGTGAGCCTGGGTCCGCTGCATGTGATCTCTCATCACATGGTAGAGACCCTCAATAGTCTGTGGATAATCAATTGATGGAGCAAAAGTGGCTGGGGTAGTAGGTGCTGTAGCAGGAGGTGGAGCAATATGAGTAACAGGGGAAGAAGTAGCAGAAATCTCAGAACATCGAGCTGTACTAAGATGTGCAAGTTCAATAAGGGCGTTGCACTCATCTAAGTCAATATCAAACTGCCGAAAGACAAGTGGCAAGTACATCGCATAAACAAGATTCCTCTTATTCATACGAGCATGTATCATCATCTCGATCATAGTCTTTGGGAATAAAAAGAAGATCCTAAACTGAATATGGTAGATGGCAAACAGCTCGAGAGCTGTGATATCATCTGTGGAAGTCTGCTTCGAAAGGATAGCTGAGAAGATGATTATGTTGAGGTTATAGAAATATAAACTCAAGTATTTAACCTTAAGTTTGCTAACAAGACAATGTCCTAGATGGTAAACAGAGGCTATGAACGTGTTCAAAGACATGTCAGGAGGAAAATTAAATTTAGTGAGGTCGATTAGCACTTCTCTTTCGTTGGGTACTCGAAGGATCACCGCTAAATATTCCGCATCAAATTTAATATCTATTTTCCCGACACGGGAAGAGATAAAACCATAGTCATAAGTCAAATTGCAATAAAATAACCTAATATAGTTAAGGGCGACAGGAAATTATTTTGCTACTAAGTCATTGAGTTGTAAAAGCTGAAGAGCTGTGAGATGGTCCAAAAAAATATTAAAATTAATTGGAGTGCCGACACAGATGGTACGATCATAAAAATCACTAAACCACTCTTTCAATTGGTCTAGCATCGCAAATTAGTAACCACAAAAAGAACCGTCGTCTGGTTGGACCAGAGAGAAAATGGAAGATTGTTGATAGGATGAGGATCCTTCATCACTCTTCCTTTTCTTTATAAAGAACTTAGGTGTCATTGTAAAGAAAATTTCTAGAAATTGAAATAGAAGAAAGAAGGAAAATAGAGATTATTTCTTCCAAAAATTGAGTATGTTGTAGAAAATGAACCCGAGATCCCGAATCTGAAGTTTTGAGTCAAAATTCTAAGTAGATTGGAAGAAATAGTTGAATTAGGGTTAGGGTTTTGGTGGGTTCGGAGATGCTTTTCATGGAAGAGGGGAGGAAGATGAAGGAGGATAATAAATAGGAGAAATGGGGCCCACTCGGTCGGTTGCAACTTAGTCAACAGAGTTCGGCCTGAGTTTGGCATGAACTATGTTGAACTCTCTTTAACTATTTTACAACTAAAATAATATCCATTTATGCAAATTTATCAATTTCTTTCAACTTTTTAATTCAAAAGTTATTAATTTTAAAGTTTAATTAATATAATTAAAATTATTTAACAAATTAATTTTCGTTACGTGTTGATTGTCTCAGATTAGCTGTAGGGATACTGTCCCAGCTAGCGGAGATCCATGATGGATGCTTATGTTCCGTTTTGCTAAGCGTTTATCGTCTTGGTGACAGACAGACCCTTTGTAAGCTTGTCTCTGAAACAATCATTAAGTATTGGAATTAATTCAATAAAAAAAGTCAATTAGTATTATTGATATCTAAAGTCTTAATTCTCGACGTAAATAGTTGAACCTATCTTCTGCCAAAGGTTTAGTAAAGATATCAGCTAATTGATGTTATGTGTCAATATATTCTAAATTATTGTCTCCATTTGGTTGATGATCTCTAAGAAAGTGATGTCGTATCTCAATATGCTTGGTGCGTGAGTGACATACAAGATTCTTAGTCAAATTGATCATACTAGAATTGTCACATAATATGGAAATGTGTGAATATTGCAGGATGCAGTCTTCTAGAGTTTGCTTCATCCACAAAATTTGTGCACAACAACGTCCTACAAAGATATACTCGGCCACAATAGTTGATAATGCAACAAAACTTTGTTTCTTACTAAACAATGAGACTAAAGATTTCCTAGAAAATGACACGTTCTGCTAGTACTTTTTTTTATCCACATTGTATCCAATAAAATCAGCATCCGAATAACTGGTTAGGTCAAAGGACGTAGTTTTAGGATACCATATGCCGATAGAAGAAGTGCTCTTAAGGTATCAGAAGATACGCTTAACAAAGCTCAAGTGTGATTCCTTAGGGTTAGCTTGGAATCGTGCACATAAGCAAACACTAAATATTATATCAGGGCGACTAGCAGTTAGATATAATAAACTACCGATCATACTTCGATACTTATGTGTATCGACTGGTTTGCCTTGTTCATCTATGTCAAGCTTAGTTGAAGTTGCCATCGGAGTTCCAAGCGGTTTGGCTGACTTAAGATCGAACTTCTTTAGCATATCCTTTGTATACTTTGCTTGGTTGCTGAACGTCCCATTTGTGGTTTGTTTGATTTACAGTCCAAGAAAGAACTTCAACTTTTCCATCATGCTCATCTCAAATTCACTTTGTATGCACTTAAACAAAATCTTGACAAAGAGATTCATTAGTAGAACCGAAAATAATGTCATCGACATAAATTTGTACTAATAAAAGGTTATTATTCAAAGATTTTATGAAAAGTGTTGTATCAACCTTGCCTTTTGAAAAACCTTGTTCAAGTAAAAAAAGTTCTTAGGCAGTCATACCAAGCACGAGAGGCTTGTTTCAGTCCGTATAAGGCTTTCTTCAACTTGAAAATATATTCAAGATTTTTGAAATTAGTAAAACCAGGAGGTTGAGTAACATAAACTTCTTCTTTTAAGCATTTAAAAAAGCACTTTTAACATCCATTTGAAATAGTCTAAAATTATGAAAATAGGCAAAAGTACATCACTTGCGAATGGATTCAAAATGCACAACTGGGGCATATGTCTCATCGCAGTCGATACCTTCCTTTTGGTTGTCTCCTAGAGCTACGAGTCTGTAACATCCAGTTTTCCAGATGACGGTAATTTTGAAATTTTGTAATTATATTATTATTTATTTATATTTATTTTACATTATGATTTTTGGTAATTTTTAATCATTTTTAAACTATTTAAAAACTATTTTAAGTCATGACTTATGATTTTGAAGTGCTGCTAGTGAAACCCTAGTGACTGCATGACCTAGAGCCTAACCATGTCATTAGGATAATTTATTATCATTTTCAGCCTAGGGGTAATTTGGTCATTTTGGCTTATTGGAATTATTGGTTAAAATATTGGATTGGGATTCCTAGTTTGGACCTTGACTTAGTGAGACTTGTAGACTAGCCTAGAACCTAACACTAGCCATGGTAACCCTAGTCTAAATTGAGTTAACCCATTTTAGTCATTAGAGGTTAGTTTTAGATTGAGGGGATTTGGTTTTGTGAATTTAAGTCATGATTTATGGTTTTATGAGATGGCTTATGACTTTATGACTTAATTAATCATGACTTAAGCCCATGGGCCAATTTAGGAAACCCTAACCCTAATTATTCTACTTATGACTAGCCATAGGAGAGCCCCTGCCTATTTAATGTCATGTTGAGGAGTTCTTGCCTCTTTTAGAGCTTGACCTAGTTTTGAAGAAAAGGTATTTTTCCCCTACCAAAAATCTCCATAAATTTATTTTGATCCCTTTTTAATCCTAGTCTTTTGCATTAGGTTCTAATTTCTGTATGTTTATTATTTCTGGAGGTTAATCTCAATTTTGGGTTCCTTTAGAGCTTTGGAGTTGGTATTTGAAATCTTTCCATTGGGGCTTTCTTGGAGGATTGACACTCAATAGGTAAACCAACTAAACCTATTGTTTTTCCTGTTTTCTTTGCATATAGGGCTAGGTTTAAGGATTCCCTAGCTGTTTCCGAGATTTGGGCACAATTCGTGTCCATTTCTTGTCCGTATCGGATACGTATCATAGTAGGTGCATAAGTGTTTGTAGAAATGCTTCTTAGGAATTTATTTTCGAATTTTGAAATTCTGATTACATAGATCTGTAGATCTAGGTGTGTGTATGAACTTTTGTGAAGGGTGTTTGGTGTTTTGTGTCGGTTTGTGTCACGTTTTTAGCCTTGGACATGCAACACGAACCCTACGCCTGTGTGCTGCCTATCGGGGTCCATATCTCGTGACACAGGACACTACGGAACACGAAATTTTGTGTGGAGTGAGGGGTAATGTCTGACATCATGCTCCCAAAATTTGGGAGCAGATGGTTGAGTACACGTGGAGCAATCGTTCCAACACTGGGCACACGCTGCGTGTGCAAAACTGCAATCCGCGCGCTGACATGGGCTCCATGTCGCGTCCTGAGTCTCATGGACACAGTGCAGGGTGTCTGTGAGGTGGCCCTACCCTAGGCGAACCTAGGTACACTCCCACGTGTTGTGTCGTGTCATGTGTCGTATCCTAAACACGAGTGCACGCGTGCACGAGACAGCGTGTCTGTGTGTGCACGAGAGTGGTTCATGATGTGTGGACACGCCGTATCCGGCTCTGGGTGATATGAGAGGACTCGAGGGACACCTACACATATGTGAGATGAATTACCAACCATCTAATTGGCGTTTTAAGGTGTTTTTGATATCGAATTTGAAATTCTCCTATTTTGACTGATACTCAGTTCAGTTTTCCGAATCTTGAGATATTAATCCCTATTTAATCTGATTTCTTAATGTGTATTTGCCATATTTGAGTTCACCTACATGTGTAATAACATCACTATAATGTTGTTTACTGATTTGTGTTTGATTTTGCATTTCAAAATAGGATTTTGATATTTGAAAGGACTGTTGATTGATACTTATACCCTGTTCTTCATTTTCGAATTTTCAATTCCTATTCTAACTGAAATTTGATGATCCAAATTACATGATAGATTCAAGTACACCTGTGTTAGTTACTATTAGGTTGGACTTTCATGTTAGAATAGGTTGTTTCAAGGGAAATAGGATTTCAAATGAGGAAGGGTGTGTTGAAATGTGGGACTGCATGCATGTGACAGGATTAAATCCTGATTTTAACATTCATGTTCTTAGCTGATTTTTATGATTCTTAGATTCCCATGTTAATCCATATACTTATTGTTAGTTCACTGATTAGGTTGTCCTAATTGGGGTTATCAATGTGAAGGGGTTATTCGAATTGGATGTGTTGATTGAGTCCTTGAGTTAACTGTCATTGGTCCTTTGTTGAAAAAACTGAAATTGATTTCTAACATAATTTCCAGTTTTCAAACTAAATTTTGATGAGTTATTGCCATGATTAAATTCTCATGTATTTGTGAGTTCACTGTAAATTGATACATGGGGTTTGATGTTATCAATTGATGGGGATTCGAATTGATTGGGATAGTAATAAACTGTCAATTGGGTTCAATATAACTGTCATTTTGAAACCTGAGTTTGTTTACTGTTTTTCCATATATCACTCACTGTTAGCTTACAGTTAGCACTCATATGACACTGTCACATACACTCTATGTTTCCCTCCACCCTCATATACACACTACCTTAAACTCTCAACACACACCATGCCACACATTATATTACACTCTACTGTTCACATGTACACACACACACACCTTGACACAAGCACATGTATTCCTCCCTATCACTCTATGTATATACATATGTATATATGTATATATATATATTTTTATTTTTATTTTTTTAAGAAAACCCCTTCTTTTATTGATCAAGGCTCAAAATGCTGAAGCCTGAGGAGATTACAAGGCAGGAAGCCTGAAATCGCAAAACGAAAAATAGGGGGGAGGGGCGACCGCGCCCTCAAAACAGACTAGAGAGGGGATGCCAGAACGCTGGCGGGGTGTGGGAGCACAAGATACTCCTTTTGTGGCATTGGCGGAGAGTTTCCCGAATAAGCTGCTCGGCGGAGTATTGGTGTCCCTCGTATCTCGCTTTGTTGCGATTCTTCTAAATTACCCAGGTGGCTGCCGCTGCTACGATCTGGTGGCCGTGAGACTTGTCTCCCCAGAGGGCCAGGAGATCGTTAAAGTGCCCGTCTCCTGCATTGATGTTGAAAATGCTGTTGAGGGAGCTCCAGGTTTGGTCGGGGAGGCTTCCTTCCCAGAAGATGTGCTCGATTGTCTCCGTCTGCCTTTCGTCGCAGCAATTACAGGCTGACGCCAGGCTATAGCCGATGGAGTTGAGGATCTCATCGGTTGGCAGTTTCTTTCTCGCGACTCTCCACAGGAGGAAAGACCATTTCTTTGGAATGCACGAATTCCAGAATCGCGCAGTGAAGTGCTCTTGGCCGATCTCGAGGATCGCGGATCTAGCCGAGCGCACTGAGAAAACTCCGGAAGCTTCCAGCGACCATTTCAGTACGTCCGCTTCGGAGCCAATGGTGAGGCCGCGCTGACGAATGTTATCGACTGTTTCTTGGCCGGCCCAGTCGCGGATCCGGTCCCAATTCCAATCATTAACAGTGGGGTTCCACATGTCTTTGATCTTGCAGTTGCTGGAAGATCCAGAGGTATTCGGGATGAGGCTGTCGCCAATCCATTTTTCCAGGAAGAAGTTGGCCTTGCCGTCGCCCAGGAGGAGTCTCGTCGCCGGTTCGGCCAAATCACGGCCCCGTAAGATGCGACGCCAGGCTGCTGAGGATCTGCTATTAGCTTTGGCCGTCACTGGGTGAATGTGCTTGAAGTATCTGGCCTTCATGAACCTAGTCCATAGGTTTTCGCTGGTACATAATTTCTACCACAGTTTCATGGAGAAGGCTTTGACGATGTGATTAAGTTTGGTGAATCCCAGCCCGCCAATCTCGGTCGGTGTGGCCATGGTGTCCCAGCTAGCCCAGTGGTGTTTGTCTTGGCCATTGTTATGGCCCCAGAAGAACTTGCAAAAGGTCTGCTCGATCGTTGCGAGAACTTTCTTGGTCGGGGAGCACGCCGCTAAGGTATGGATGGGGATGGAATTGAGCACATGATTGATGAGGATAATTTTCTCGCCTGGAGATAGGGTGGCATTATGCCAACCTTCGATTTTGTTCCTTATTTTGGTAATGAGGCTCTCGAAGATGCTGGCGTTAGATCTCCCGTAGACTAGGGGGCAGCCGAGGTAGTTGAAAGGAGGGTGGGCCACCGCGAAGGAGGTAAGGTTGGTAAGGATGGAAGCGTTCTCGGGTTTGATGCTGTGGTGTGCGTAGATGACACTCTTGGAATGGTTGATTTTCTGGCCAGAGCATCTCGAGTACCGCGTAAGGGTGTTGTGAACGACCTCCATCGATCCGACTTCCCCCGATGAGAAGATGAGTAAGTCGTCGGCGAATGCCAGATGGGTGATGGTGGGGCATCCGCTAGCGGTGTGGTACTGATGAAAGTTCGGGGTGTTGGGCATGTTGTTTAGGTTTCTGCTGAGGGCGTCGGCAGCGATAATAAAGACCGTGGAAGATAGAGGATCGCCTTGTCTGACTCCGCGACTAGATTTGAAGAAGCCTTCAGATTGGCCGTTAATAACGGTAGAGAACCAAGAGTTGCTGACGGATCTCCACACAGTGTTGGTCCAATTCTCTGAGAAACCGAAGGCTCGAAAGACCCAGATCATGAACTGCCAGTCGAGTCTGTCATATGCTTTCTCCATGTCGATTTTGATGGCGATGTTGCCTCCTCTTGTAGGGAACTTCATGCAGGTGATGAGCTCTTGGGCCAACATAATGTTGTCTTGGATGTTCCTACCTCGCACGAAGCCACTTTGCTCCTCTGAGATGATTTTGGGGAGGATGTCTGTCATTCTAGTTGCGATGATCTTGGAAATTATTTTGTTGGTGAAGGTGCACAGACTGATGGGACGAAAATCGCGGAAGGAATTGGGGTTATCTTTTTTCGGGATGAGGATGAGGTTGGCGCTGGAAATGGCTTTGGGGTAATGGGCTCCCTCCAGGAAAGCAGTGGCCGCATCGGTGATGTCCCGCTTGATGATCTCCCAGCAAGAATGGAAGAATACACCAGTAAATCCGTCCGGGCCGGGGGCACTGTGCTCGTTTAAAGCCCACACCGCATCTTTCACTTCCTGTTCGGAAAGGGGACGTTCCAACAACGCGTTATCGTGGTCGTTGATGATGGTGGGGATTTGGTTGAGGAATGTAGAGTCTTTGTGGACCATTTCCTTGGAGAATAACTTAGCATAGTAATCGGCGGCCGCCTCTTGGATACACTTCTGGTCGGTCCTGATGATGCCGTGCGCGTCAGTGATATGGTGAATCGAGAGTTTGTTTCTTTTGCCATTGACGCAGGCGTGGAAATATTTGGAGTTTTTGTCCCCGTCGCCGTCCCATTTCAGTCTGGCTTTTTGTTTCCAGAATTCGGTCTCCACTTTGAGTCTGAATTTGAGCATGGCCTTGGTAAGGTTCAGGGCAATCCTGGCAGCGGGAGAGCGGTCATTTTGAAATGTGGTTTCTGCGCGAGCGACGTCGTCCTCGGCGACGCGGATGGCTTGGAAAATGTCCCCGAAAGCTTGTTTGCTCCAATTGGACAGGGCTTTCCTGGTGGCTTTGAGCTTGTTACTGACCCGAGTAAGGGGGTTGGAAGAGTCATGGCTTTTCCAGGCGTCTTCAACGATGCTCAAGAACTGCGGATGTTTGGTCCAAAAATCGAGGAATTGGAATTTCTTTTTTGGAAGGTGGTTGTTACTTTTGATTTCCACCAGAATGGGGGCGTGATCAGATTCAGTGGAATTGAGATGGGATAGGGTGGAGTTGATCCTCATGCCGATCCAACGCGCGTTCATGAGGGCTCTGTCCAGGCGGGAGTATTGACGGCGATCGCCGTCCTGCATATTGCACCAGGTAAATTCGCTGCCTTTGAACTGGAGAGGGGTAAGGTGAGCGTTGAAGATGAAGTCGTTGAAGTCTTGCATGGCTTGAAGGGGAGTGGGGCGACCTCCGATCTTCTCTTCTCTGCGGGTGATGGCGTTGAAGTCCCCCATGCAGAGCCATGGGGTGTTGATGTTGTGGTGATAGGTGTCGAGAAGATCGTTCCACAGGGTTTTGCGTTCAGCGATGACACAGCTACCGTACACAGCTGACAGGATGACGCGCTCGGGAAGAGTGGGATGAGTGACCCAGCAAGAAAGGGCTTGTTGGGAATCCTGAATGATGTCGAGGTTAACGTCCTTTGAGCCCAGAATCCAAATGTCGTTTCTGCCGGTGATCGCCGTTGGAAGGTTTAGTGCCAGTTGGGTAGATTTAAGGCGTTTGGGGGGGATTTTGGGTTCAATGATGATGAAGATGTCTATTTTGTGAATTTTGCGAAGGCTTGCAATTCTCCTTAGAGTCGGTTTGTTGCCCAGGCCCCGGACATTCCACGATATGATGTTAAGCATTTAAGATGTTGAGGGGGTTTTTTTTTGTTCCTCCTTGTGGCGGATCTGGTTAGGATGGTGACTGTCTTGGTTGCGCTTTCTTGACTCCGTTGGGAGTTCGGCACTGCTACTGTCGACGTTGTTGGGATGTATATATGTATATATATATATATATTTTTTTATATATATATATACATATATATATATATATATATATATATATATATATATATATATATATATTATAATGTAGCCTATGTCTAATGTGGTTATTTATATTAAATTAAATATATTTTTACATGTGTGAAATGTGTGTGAACTATACTAAATTATATTAATATTGTAATGTGTGAAAATGTGTTCTAGCTTATGGCCTATAGCCTATGGCTCAAAGCCTGTGTATATGGCTTGAATGCCAGTGCAGGTGTGCTATTGGCTTGTATAGCCTAGATAGTGCGTGTGTGCTTGCTAGAATAGGCTGGTTAGGCTTAGTAAGACTTGTTTGGCTTAGGCTTGACCTAGTTGACCTAGTTTGACTAGTCTAGTTGACTAGAGTTGACCGAGAGTTGACTTTAGTCCAGTTTGACCCCAAACTTCATGTAGATGCATTATAGAAGTCTGTTATATTATTTTAGACTTATAGTGACTTGTACAGTTCTATAGGAGACAGACACCACTCCTCGGACAGTAGATTCTCTTCGGATACTCAGGATACAGGTGAGTAGATTCTCTGATCATTTCATATCTTGTTTAGGATTATATTTCCTGCTTTAGATTACTTTACTTGAAACTGAGACGTTGGTAACACGGATTAGTACTATATAGATCTTTTCGTGCGATGTTATCCCCTTAGCGGATACATCGGGTATCTCATGTTCGTGTACTTTATCGTGAGCATCGTGTACTCCTTGTATTCGTGACATTCGTTTGCAAATCGTGTAAAATCATATATATTCATGTGCTCACATAATCTTCGTGTACGACTATACTTTGTGTACAATAACATAACTTGGCTAGATCCTTGTGTATTGATTGGAACGGGGGAGTAAAAGTGGTTATGTATTCAATCCAGTATATTACTCGTGTACAACCTCTTTAGATTACTCGTGTACAACATCGTGCCGTTTACATAACCATCTTGTGCTTTGAATCACTAGTCACTGATAGTTCTCTATATATTGTAGCTATTTACTTATAGTCTCTCTCTTTTTACATCATGTTGTTCTTCCAGTTTCATGTATCTTACTTTCTAGCATGTTTATATTTCCTAACATGTTATAATTTGTTGAGATGTACTGTACTCGCTCCTATCCTGACTGGACCTGTTGAAAATTTTACAGAGAATGATGAGGCCCTGGTGTCTAGCCATTATGGTGCAGCTTTAGACATCACTTGTGACTTGGACCCACTTACAGTAGAGGATCTACCACCAGTGGTTTAGACTACTAGCTTAGACTCTTACCTTGTCTTCTCATTGATATATTATTGTATATACTGGGAGTTTGTTTTATCTGATGTTTCTGGATATGTATTTATCTTAGACACTTAGACTTTTTCTGGATTGTATTTCTCTGTGAAATTTCATTCTGTTCTTATCTATCTATCTATCTTTTATCATGCTCTACCTTAGATGTGATTGAGATTGTATTTGCTATGTCACCTCCATTCGGAGTGTATATACTGTATAGGTACCTTTATATTGTTAGATGTTTGACCTAGGACAGCATTGTACCGCCGACACTGCGGCGTAGGCTGGGCGTTGTTACGTACTCGTACCCTCACAGTGGGTGCGGGTCATGACACGTTTTTAGTGGTAACCCCATGCAGGTCGAGTTTGTGTAGTGGTACTCAAACTAGAGTATCACTACTGCCTGCAGTAGGATTAGGATATTTTGAAGGTACTCAATCATACTAGGAAAAACTCCTTATCATATCCCTTTTATCTAAATTTGCTGCTTATTGTTTTTCCTTGAATATAAACTGTCCTCCTTTGATTTTTTCGCTTCATTCTCAGTAATTGCTTGTTGTTTTGATCTGTCTTCATGATGGTTATGGAGACATGATCTCATCGCTTCGATTCGGGGGATACTATCGAGAGGCTGGCCACCTCTCGTCCTTTTCAACAGGGCCTCGAGACCGCAGCTTCTGTTGTGCCGACTCAAGTTGGCATTTCAGCTACATTGGAGGTGCACCTCCGTTTGTACAAAGACCTTTTCCCGTCAATTTCGATTTCTATTAGCAGCAGCGGTTCATGCAGCATCAGCAGCAGACCAGAAAAAACCAGCAAGGACGAGCTATCGTCAGGACAGTCGAGGATGCATAGACCATTGGAGATCTTGCTGCAAGTTCCGTTCTTCTTGATTCCATTCCCGCAATTGTCTCTTATAACTATCTTGAAATTTGATTCCATCTGTTCCTTGTTGACTGATCAATTTTGTTCAGTTGTTCCTGTGTTATGTTTGTTTTTCTTCTGAGAAAAATCATATGGGCTAGGTCACCTCTGTTATAGGATCTAGAATCTTTGATAGTTGTGTTAGCTGGCATAGTGAGGACATATAGTCAGATTTTGGACGTATTTCTAGGGTGTGGGAATTTAAGGTTTTCGCCGTCGCATGCGGCAACACAAAAATTTTAAATACCATGAACCTAGAGGTATGTACCTTAGTCAAGGACTCTGTGATTATCGTAGCCTTGCTCACTAGCATGACGAAGACTCTGAACAACATGATTTTGGACAGACGCATATGATTATCATACCCTTCCGTTGTTATAAAAAATTGTATTCCATCATCAAATAACTTAGGAGTAGGGATATTTAGTTTTGTAGAGCTTATTCATATGTAGTTCTTTCATAGTGTAATGATATGATGACTTGTAGAGTGTCTGTACCCTAGAGATGATAGTTAGCATTGGTATTAGAATAGTAAACCATTGTAGATGATTTCCCTGACCAACCAGTTTCCATATAGGATGTTAGTATGCCTTACTACCTTGATGATTGTTATTATTTTCCTTTACCTTTTTCCAGTGAGGCACCCATGACCAGAGCCTGTCCTTGAGTATAGTGGTAGTTTCACCTAAGACTGAGAGGTCTATATATATAGATAGATTACAGATGATATTGGCATATGGGATATGGGTTTGGTTGGTACCTATAGGTCATTGTTGTATAGGATTATTGACATGTTGTTAGCCTATATTGGTCCACTTCCTATTTTAGTTAAGTTCTCCTTGTGTTGAGTTCAGTCATGTTTGATCAACCTTTATAGACAGTGTGCAGACCCTTCACTAGATACCATGTCTCCTTGGTTCAGACTTGTACAAGTTGTTCACTGCACTCAAATTTTATTACATACCATGTTGCATCATAGGTTTCACTGGACCATAGTTCAGACCCCAATTATTGACTCACCAATATAACCATCAACCACTTATCATATTCTGCACATCTGGAGAGCCAGTATCGTGCATATTAGAGGTCTGCACTCATCCTTACTTCTGTACATGGTGACATACTACATCTCTTAGCATTTTATTTATTGATAGCCTTGCGATACCCTTCATTTTAACCTGCAGTACCTGCCCTACAGTGGAGTTCAAACTTTTCTTGGGCATGGTTGTTCAGTCCACTTGGACAGTTGTATACATTGGGATATAATGTGGGTTGTTGATAAGAGTTCTCACTTGATCATTGTTCTGTCCCTCTTTTATTGTATTAGATACAGATGATAGCCCATCTGTCCAGATACATGTCCAAACCCTTTCTATCATTGTTGGTTCAGTCATCCAAAAGCCTCTACCTGGGCATTGGTTCAATTTTCCATATGTAGGTGTCCTACATATTATTGTCCTACATGTGATTGTTCTACATCTTCATGTGCAGCCATGCTACACCACTGTTCTGTCCCAACACACCCTGCAGTATCTGACCTCTTCTTGGAGTGATAGGCATGTGGTAGGGAGTTGGTGTTATTAGACTTGAGTAGAGTTGGGGTGATGAGGGCAAAGCATATATATATAGCTTGTATATATGTAATGTATTTTGATTTGGTATGTAGCATGCACTCATTTATAGTATACTGCCTATTGCATTCCCTGTACACTGGTTTGGTTCACTTCTATCAGACCACTATCCTGCATGTAGTTAGTTCAGCCAGCTAGAGAGGAGAGGCCAGGCTGATCTAGAGGCATGTTTCAGTCACCATGTAGGTTTCCTTTCATTTTGACCTTACAAGTGGACCCAAATGTCCTGTCCTTTAGCTTATAAATTTAGTCTCCTTAGCATCATTCCCTTTTGCCTACACTGATGATTCAGACAATTCATCCTTAGCCTAACTTCTAAGCATCTGTTCAGTCACTTATAAGTTTAGTCTACTTTAACCCTTGGTGGATCAGTCATATATATATATATATATAGATGATATATTTAGGATATATGTGATGGGTTGTTGTTTTTGAGCATATATATATATATGGTATTTGGGATTGGTGTGCTTAGCTTTTAGGTATTTAGTTATGGGTGACTTGATAGGATTGGGAAGTTAAGAGCTAGCCTATTATAGAGTTTCTCTTTTGCTAAATTCTAGTTGCCAATACTTAGGTAGCTAGCATAGGTGAAATCCTAAGAAGTTGATCAGCTGATAACCAAGTACTAGGATGTTAAAAAATTGTGTCACGACCCGGTCCCAATTTCTTGGGTCGAATCAGATCATGCCCAGCCTGCACCGTTGTTGAGACGGCGACAGTAAGCTGTATCAAGCAGTGAAACACATGCAGATAAATTCTAACGAAATATAAAAACATTTTTTTATTCAATTTGTAAAGCCTGAAATACAACAAAAATTAATACAACATTCAATTATTACACTTGTTTCCAAAAGAAAAATAAACACTAATTCTGAGGTTCCAAGTTCTTCGGGACCAGAGTCAGACATCATATCCTCGATGATGCAATCACCTAAAAATGTTGGTCTCCAGTCAGGAGGGAACAAAGTACAATTCATGATAATCCAACAATTGAAATAATAATAGATTTATGCACTTTTAAACAATTTAAAAAAAATAGTTTTCCAGCAGTTAAAACATTGTGATGTGAATAGGCAATGAATATGACCGAATTGGGTTGTACAGTTGTATCCTATTGATACGATATGGCTTATCCCCGTGTGTATGAGGGGTAAGCTAACACAGTCAGTATACTACTTTGGATGTGGTCATACTCATTACACTACTCCTCCAGTACCCAACAGTCAATCAGTCAATGCTCTCAGAGAGAGTTCCGTGTTGCATCGTGATTTAAACTTGCAATAAAACGAGTACTAAATAATTGGTAAACTAACACAAATTGTACTTGCCTTGGTTTGACTGGATTGGAAAAGATGACTCCGAGATTCAAACTTTTCCCTCGAAATCCTACAATCGAGAAGTCTGTCTTAGATTTCCAGAGTTGCTATACTAGATGTGCTAGTTACAATCTCTAAATTTGTCCTAGTCAAATTTTAATCTTTATTATACTTTCACAAATAAAAATCGATTATCTAGTACGTTTATATTTAATTATGCAAGAAAGATCACTTTATATTTAATTTCGGGAAAACTTTGTAATTATTAGTTTATTGGCAAAACTTGGTATTTTATAATTATATAATAAAACTACATCTTTCTTAAAATGAGAAGAATATGAATTTGTTTAATAACAAACTTGTAATTTTACTAATTTATTTACTGTGAGAAAACGTTATTAATTTTCTATATTAAAATAAATACTCATTTTAATAATCTATGCGTTTAAAGACAAAACAATAACTCAGAACATAAAAAAAAAACTACGCTACACAAATACATGGCCATAGAGAAAAATAGGAAAGATGGGCTTATGCCCTTACAGACCTTTTTACATAAATTGAAATAAGAGAAAAGGTTAGTTAGCTCTAAATAATATCCCGCACTTTAATTACTAAAAAAATTAATAAATTAAATTAAATTATAGATTATTAAGAGTCTCAGACTTGGTCCAATCGTCAAAATAGCTAATGCCACAACGTCTGGAAACCCCGATTTCGTTTACATTTAGCTAGGGCCCATGGACCAGTACGGTCGTCGCCCAAAAATCTAATTTATAAATATTTTCGAAAACCGTTTTGAAATTCATTTGTATAATTTTTATAACAATTTCGGCAGCATTCCCTCTATTTTCGGGATAACTCAAAACTGGGAAAATGCTCCAACAATACACAAATAATTTCCCAACCAGGAAATTAACCCATGAAATTATTTCCACCATAATATTAAAACCTGAAACATATTATCGAACCCGAAAATACATCCATAGCCTATTTCCGGTATTCGGTAAACCAAAATTATCCAGAACCCGAAAATACCATAAAACCAATTCACAGAAATGTTTCCGAAAATTATTTGGAAAATCCGAATTGGTAATCGGAAAACCCGAAACTCCTCGAAAATTCCAGAAGCACAGAAACACTCAAAGAAAAATAAGCCACAGAACCATTTTCAAAAGGAATTGGAAAACCAAACCATAGAAATATTCCAAGAACTCACAGAACGTTTCCGAAAGGATTTCAAAAAATCCGAAAATGTCTCGTTTACCGAATTCCCAGGGAATTCGTGGACCAAAATTCATCGTAGACTATGAAAATGGAAACGGGGCAACAGAAATATACCAGAAGTTGCTCGGCTAGAGCTCTCAGGTGAATATTAGAGAAAAATTCTGCAGACTCGGAACGATCTAGGAACACGCGGACAGTGAGATGTGCCAAAGATCTGGACAGCAACCAGGGCACGTAAAAGCGCTGTACAGAGGATCGGGGTTGGGAACAGCAGCAGGGAGGCACGGGAAAACAGCGGCGAAGGGGCCGCGGGTCACGGCCACGAGAGGTCGGCCGGAAACGGCGGTGCTGGTCGGGCCGGCTGGGTCACGCGTGGGCGGCGAGGAACGCCGGGCTCGGGGTCGGCCGGAAGGGGTACGCCGGACTTGGCGCCGGAGGGGTCGGTCGGATCTAGGGCACAGAGGTTTGGGGTTTTCGGAGTTGGTGGTGATGGTAAATGGAGGGGTGGAGGGGGTTTTACAGAGTGGAAAAGTGAGCGGGGGTTACCTAAAACCGAGAGGTCGCCGACGGTTAGGAACGGAGGGGTCGACCGAGCCATTCGGGAAAGGGAAGGAAAAGGAACGGGTTTAATCCTTTGCTGAGTTATAACATTAAGAGAGAGAAAGATAGAGTAATGAAGAGAGTGAGCTTTAAATGAGGAAGTTATGAGTATTTTTTTCATTATGAAAAACTCAAATAATATTATATCAAATAATATTTAATTTAATGATTTCGAAAACCGAGATTGTCTTGGATTCGAACTTGGGTTCTGAAACAGGTCCGGGACACAAAAATCCAGGAAAATGACAATAATATATTTAGCAATAAATTATTATAAAATTTTACGAGTTTGACCCACACTAAAAGTTCCAGAAATAATATTTATTAAATCTAATTTATAACAATAAATTAGTTAATAAAAATTACGGGTTTCACAACCTTCCCTCCTTAGAAAATTTTGTCCTCGAAATTTAAAGGGCAGGGTTAGGGTTTTAATCATGCAATCATGCCTGAAATCAGTTTGGACATTTTTCTTAACAGTCTTATGCCCAAGTAGGTTAACAATCCCAAAACTCATCTAATACTATATATTCATTAATTTTTATCCACTATTTAATTTACATTCTTCCCTCCTTAGAAATAATGTTATTCTCCATGATTAGTAAATTCCCGATTTCATTCCTAAATTGCTAATCACCTTTTTGTCCTCTATATTTTTAATCTTGAACACATCTCATATTCATGCAATATGTATTTCTCCCAACTTGCTAATATATTCAATTTAATTCTATGATTTGATACTCCTAGTCTTTAATACTTCAATGTCAAGCCTTGGTGCCCAATATCATATCTAAAATCCTACACTACGTTTTAATATTCCGATTTGTCACGATCCATTTCTTTCTCATAGATGATCATTACTGTGATTTTAGACTATCATGTATATATCTTCATTTTCCGATTTGATCTCAAACTCTCTATGAAATCACAATTAAGCTCAATTCCTCTATTTAACTAAACTTTCTCAAAATAAATCTTATTACATCTTTCCAACCAATCTTTCCATTTTTTTTAATCCTGGCTTTTATACAATTTTCATCCTCGCTTAGTTACACCTTTAAGTCCAAATTCTTTTCTCATTTTGATCATCCGATTTGTCATGCGTCTTCCTAAAATGTATCCTTATGCTTGTCATTTAAGCACCTCTAATCTAAATATCAATTTGCTTTGGTATTCACATCATTAATTATCTCTTTCTTAATGTAAATTTAAATCACATATATTCATATTCATCTCATTTTTTATCCGTAACTCATGTACTCTAGAAATCCATGTTATAAACTATTCTAAATTTACATCATTAGACACAATCAGATTCGAAGCATGATTGCTAGGTATAAAGATAAATATCAGCATATTTTAAAAATTATCTGAGATAGAGTTAGAATATTTGTTGTGATTAAAAATCATTTTAGACATGAGTAAAATGGAGGTATAAATTATATAATCATAAGACAGAAAAATTTAAATGAGATCATATAAAATAGAAAGGTCATACAATACGACATTAATTTATTTGAGAAACAAAAGATAATATAATTTTTCGAAATGAGGGATAATTTTTAATTCAAACTGGGATGAGGTATAGAAGTTTGTGACTCAGGAAGAATCAACAAATTATATGATTTTAAGATAGTGAAGGTGATTAAAAATAGCCATGACAAGAATATAATTCGATAGATCATTTCTGGAGGTGGGAGTAAGTGCTAGGATACAAATCCTCAAAATGATTAAAGATAACCATGATATGAATACAGCCTTATTAATATTCGAAAACCAATTATTTTCGAGGTCACTTTGTTTCAAATTCATGCCTCGCCAGTGTGCACCTGACTGCAATGAATTTTTGACTCCATAACTTGAATAATTTAGTTTATCGAGTAATCTTCCAACTTTATCCATTTCATGGCTAAGCAAACATAGAACAAAGTTTCAATAATATTTGGAAACCTAACGGTTACCTGTCATTATTTCAACTTAGAGTTTATGCCTCGCCAGTACACAACTAGCTGCAGTAAACTTACAGTTTTCCATAATTCAGATAAATGACTATCACGTAAATGTGCGGAGTCATATTAGGTTGCTAAATATTTCTTCAGCTTTGTCCATGTGAATTTCAGTAGAATTTCAAAAATTCAAACGAGTTTAAAGTTCTAAACAGGATAAAAAATGTAGATAACTGTTCTTCTGAGATCAAGGGATTTATCAAAATATGTGTTTGAGATTCAAGAGACTGGGCTAAAATCAAGAGGTGTATCTGTTCTCAGATTTTCTTTTCTAAAGATGAAACGATCAACCTTGATTTGAATAATTGAGTCAAACACTAGATAAGATAGAAGCATCACCGCTTCGGATTAAGTAAGAAAAAACCAATGATAATATTCCCGAAAAATCACTCAGGGAATACAAAAAAATTATTTTTGAGAAGAATAATTTCATAACTAAGGAAAGTTGAAAATTTGAGAGAAGGTAAGTCTCATTGATTCAAGGAAATCAAATTGAAATTGTCTAGTAACGCCAAGAAATTAAATAGCTTTGGGACAGCTAAAAATCTCCTTGACTAAAGGAAATTTAATAATAGAGTGGATTCAAAAATGTGATCAATTTTCTGACCGTTCCTGCTTCATGATCATAGAAGCTTTCTAGGCCTTGATTTGATCAAGAAATTGCATAGAGAGAGTAGGGTTTTAAGATGAGTGGAGGAAGTCAACATATGAAAATATTCTCGATTTTTTTTTGGAAGAACACAAGAGAGAACAATATTGAAATTGAAAATAACTCCTTTAGGAGAATCATGAACTGAACTAATTCTTCTGGTAATAATTGACCTTTAGGCTTTATGGTCCCAGAATTTAGTTCAAAATTGATTTCGAAAAAGTCAATCAATTGGAAATAAGATTGGATATAATGGTTGTAGGTATACATTGGGTAGATAAGAATTTATCAGGGTTGCTAAGAGAATTCAAAATTCTACATAGCGAACGAATCAAGATTTCAATTAAAGGTAGAGAAGTAATAAAGAATTCGAAATTTAGGTTTGATAAAGAAGAAGAAGACCAAAGAATTCAATCTTATTCCAAAAAGAATATGAATCCTAAGGTAGACTAGAACCTGAAAATTATGGTAGAAAACTAATCTCGAAAGTCATGGGACACTCAAAGGTACAATCAGCCTAATCTAGATAAGGTTTAGGTACAAACACAAACAGGGTATCCTACGAATCTATAAGCAGGCAAAAATGGATATTTAAGTAAATAATTTTTGGACCTATAATATAACATAGTGTATATCATCTAAGTGTTCTAGTTGTTTCTAAAGTCTGTTTTCCTAAAGTCTCAACTATCCCTAGGTCAAGTTACAGAACTGCGCGATGGTCTAGACTAAGTTGACTAGACCAATTTAAAGATCTGACCTGCATGGGCCACCACTAAAAACATGTCACGATCCGGTCCCAATTTCTTGGGTCGAATCGGATCATGCCCAGCCTGCACGTTGTTGAGACGGCGGCAGTAAGCTGTATTAAGCAGTAAAACACATGCAGATAAAATTCTAACAAAATATAAAAATATTTTTTATTCAATTTGTAAAGCCTAAAATACAACAAACATTAATACAACATTCAATTATTACACTTGTTTCTAAAAAAAATAAACACTAATCCAGCTCTTAAGATTCTGGGGTTCCAAGTTCTTCGGGACCAGAGTTAGACATCAGATCCTCGATGACGCAATCACCTAAAAATGTTGGTCTCCAGTCAGGAGGAAGCAAAGTACAATTCATGATAATCCAACAATTGAAATAATAATAGAGTTATGCACTTTTAAACAATTTAAAATAAATAGTTTTCCAGCAGTTAAAACATTGTGATGTGAATAGGCAATGAATATGACCGGATTGGGTTGTACAGTTGTATCCTATTGATACGATATGGCTTATCCCCGTGTGTATGAGGGATAATCTATCACAGTCAGTATACTACTTTGGATGTGGTCATACTCATTATACTACTCCCCCAGTACCCAACAGTCAATCAGTCAATGCTCTCAGAGAGAGTTTCATTTTGCATCGTGGTTTAAACTTGCAATAAAACGATTACTAAATAATTGGTAAACTAACACAAATTGTACTTGCCTTGGTTTGACTGGATTAGAAAAGATGACTCTGAGATTCAGACTTTTCCCTCGAAACCCTACAATCGAGAAGTCTGTCTTAGATTTCCAGTGTTGCTATACTAGATGTGCTAGTTACAATCTCTAAATTTATCCTAGTCAAATTTTAATCTTTATTATACTGTCACAAACAAAAATCGATTATCTAGTGCGTTTATATTTAATTATGCAAGAAAGATCACTTTATATTTAATTTCGGGAAAACTTTGTATTTATCAGTTTATTGGCAAAACATGGTATTTTATAATTATATAATAAAACTACATCTTTCTTAAAATAAGAAGAACATGAATTTGTTTAATAACAAACTTTTAATTTTACTAATTTATTTACTGTGAAAAAATCTTATTAATTTTCTATATTAAAATAAATACTCATTTTACTAATCTATGCGTTTAAAGCCAAAACAATAACTCAGAACATAAAGAAAAACTACGCTACACAAATACATTGCCATAGGAAAAAATAGGAAAGATGGGCTTTTGCCCTTACAGGCCTTCTTACATAAATTGAAATAAGAGAAAAGGTTAGTTAGCTCTAAATAATATCCTGCACTTTAATTACTAAAAGAAAGTTAATAAATTAAATTAAATTAAAGATTATTAAGAGTCTCAGACTTGGTCCAATCGTCAAAATAGCTAATGCCTCAACGTCCGGAAACCCCTGTTTCGTTTGCATTTAGCTAGGGCCCATGGACCAGTACGGTCGTCGCCTAAAAATCCAATTTATAAATATTTTCGAAAACCGTTTTGAAATTCATTTGTATAATTTTTATAAAAATTTCAGCAGCATTCCCTCTATTTTTGGGATAACCCAAAACTGGGAAAATGCTCCAACAATACACAAATAATATCCCAACCAGGGAATTAACCCATTAAATTATTTCCACCATAATATTAAAACCCAAAAAATATTATCGAACCCGAAAATACATCCACAGCCTATTTCCGGTATTCGGTAAACCGAAATTATCCATAACCCGAAAATACCATAGAATCAATTCACAGAAATGTTTCCGAAAATTATTCGAAAAACCCAAATTGGTAATCAGAAAACCCGAAACTCCTCGAAAATTCCAGAAGCACAGAAACACTCAAAGAAAAATAAACCACAGAACCATTTCTGAAAGGAATTGGAAAACCAAACCATAGAAATATTCCGAGAACTCACAGAACGTTTCCGAAAGGATTTCGAAAAATCAGAAAATGTCTCGTTTACCGAATTTTTGGGGAATTCGTGGACCAAAATTCATCATAGACTATGAAAATGGAAACGGGGCAACAAAAATATACTAGAAGTTGCTCGGCTAGAGCTCTCAAGTGAATATTAGAGAAAAAATTTACAGACTCGGAACGATCCAGGAGCACGCGGACAGTGAGACGTACCACAGATCTGGACATCAACCAGGGTACGTTAGGGGTGTGCATCGGTCGGTGGTCGACCTATTTGGTCCCAACCGAAGTCGATCCGAAGTTAATCGGTTTGAAAATAAATAAAATCAAACCAAACCAACCAAATGGTCGGTCCGGTTTTAAAATCGACCGACTTGGTTCGGTTTGGATCGGTTCGACTTGGTCGGTTTTGATCACACACAAAAATAGACTGTATATTTTTTCTTTTGTGAAACCTCAGTCAACTTACACTTTGCAACAGTAAATACAATTCAGCTGCTTCAATTCAACTTGCGCTTTGCAGGTGGAGAAAAATGCCAATTATACATAAAAAAATTATATACATTCAACCAAAAGCCCCTTTCATGTGCACATGAGCAATTAGAAAAGAATAGAAGCCGCCAGCACTCCTCTTTGAGACTAGAGAGAGAGAGAGAGAGAGAGCGATCAACTTTATCTTGATAAATTGTTGTGATGTGAATAAATGAACCAAACCTGTATAATACAACCCAATGAACCCATACCCAACCGGCCAGCCCTAATTATTTAACAAGAATTTGGTTCGGTTCGGTTTAGACGGTTTTTGGCATAACCAAACTGTGAACCGAACCGAACCAGTCGGTTTTGAAAAAATTGAAGCCGAACCAAACCAACCGAACCATCGGTTCGATTTAAAACCAATCGGTTCGGTTTGGCTTGGCTCGATTTGGTCGGTTTGACTTAATTGTGCACAGCCCTAGGGTACGTAAAAGTGCTTGACAGAGGATCGGGGTTGGGAACAGCAGCGGGGAGGCACGGGAAAACATCGGCGAAGGGGTCGCGGGTCACGGCCACGAGAGGTCAGCCGAAAACGGCGGCGCTGGTCGGGCCGGCTGGGTCACGCGCGGGCGGCGAGGAACGCCGGGCTCGGGGTCGGCCGGGAGGGGTGCACCAGACTTGGCGCCGGAGGGGGTCGGTCGGATCTAGGTCACAGAGGTTTGGGGGTTTTGGGAGTTGGTGGTGATGGTGAATGGAGGGATAGAGGGGGTTTTATAGGGTGGAGAAGTGAGCGAGGGTTACCGAAAATCGATAGGTCACCGGCGGTTAGGAACGGAGGGGTCAGCCGAGCCGTTCGGGAAAGGGAAGAAAAAGGAACGGGTTTACTCCTTTGCTGAGTTATAACATTAAGAGAGAGTAATGAAGAGAGTGAGCTTTAAATGTGGAAGTTATAAGTATTTTTTTCTTTATTAAAAACTCAAATAATATTATATCAAATAATATTTAATTTAATGATTTTGAAAACCGAGATTGGCTTGGATTCGAACTTGGGTTCTGAAACAGGTCCGGGACACAAAAATCCAGGAAAATGACAATAATATATGTAGCAATAAATTATTATAAAATTTTACGAGTTTGACCCACACTAAAAATTCTAGAAATAATATTTATTAAATCTAATTTATAACACTAAATTAATTAATAAAAATTACGGGTTTCACAAATTGACTAGTGATTGACCCTTGACTATGTTTGACCTAGAAGGGGTGCGATCATCTTAATTTCGAGGATAAAATTTTTCTAAGGGGGTAGGATTGTAACATCCAATTTTCCAGATGAGGATAATTTTGAAATTTTGTAATTATATTGTTATTTATTTCACATTATAATTTTTGGTAATTTTTAATCATTTTTAAACTATTTAAAAACTGTTTTAAGTCATGACTTGTGATTTTGATGTGCTGCTAGTGAAACCCTAGTGACTGCATGAATTAGAGCCTAACCATGTCATTAGGATAATTTATTATCATTTTTAGCCTTGGAGTAATTTGGTCATTTTGGCTTATTAGAATCATTGGTTAAAATATTGGATTGGGATTCCTAGTTTGGACATTGACTTAGTGAGACTTGTAGACTAGCCTAGAACCTAACCCTAGCCATGGTAACCCTAGTCTAAATTAAGTTAACTCATTTTAGTCATTAGATGTTAGTTTTAGAATGAGGGGATTTGGTTTAGTGAATTTAAGTCATGATTTATGGTTTTATGAGATGGCTTATGACTTCATCACTTAATTAATCATGACTTAAGCCCATAGGACAATTTAGGAAATCCTAACCTATATTATTCCACTTATGACCAGCCATAGGAGAGCCCCACCCTATTTAATGTCATGTTGAGGAGTTCTTGCCTCTTTTAGAGCTTGACCTAGTTTTGAAGAAAAGGTATTTTTCCCCTACCAAAAATCTCCATAAATTTATTTTGATTCTTTTTTAATCCTAGTCTTTTGCATTAGGTTCTAATTTCTATATGTTTATTATTTTTGGAGGTTAATCTCAGTTTTGGGTTCCTTTGGAGCTTTGGAGTTGGTATTTGGAATCTTTCCATTGGGGCTTTCTTGGAGGATTGACACTCAATTGGTAAACCAACTAAACCCATTATTTTTCCTTTTTTTTTTGCATATAGGGCTAGGTTTAAGGATTCCCTAGCTTTCCCCGAGATTTGGGCACAATTCGTGTCCATTTCGTGTCCGTATCGGACACGTATCATAATAGGTGCATAGGTGTTTGTAGAAATGCTTCTTAAGAATTTATTTTCGAATTTTGAAATTCTAATTACATAGATCTGTAGATCTAGGTGTGTGTATGAACTTTTGTGAAGGGGGTTTGGTGTTTCGTGTCGGTTTGTGTCACGTTTTTAGCCTTGGACACGTAGCACGAACCCTACGCCTGTGTCCTGCCTATCGGGGTCCATATCTCGTGACACAGGACACTTTCGGACACGAAATTTTGTGTGGAGTGAGGGGCAATGTCTAAAATCATGCTCCCAAAATTTG